>OZ010792.1:365633518-366196300 GCA_963932465.1 Maratus speciosus
CGTTCAGCCACCCAAGATTCTAAAAGCACGCTAATTTTATCCGCTTTAAAAAGATTGAATAATAATTTTAAAAACCAGTGGCGATCTCTCTGTAAACTCTGAAACTCTGTAAATCGTCTTCCTTTTATTGGGTTTTTTTTTTTTTTAATGATTTTATATTTAAAATTAAAAATATTGTAAATTTAAAAAATATGTTAAATTTAAAAAGTAACAAATTTATTAAAGTTATTTGGATTTTTTTCACTTATCTTCCTAATGAAGTCGCTATTTTGTAGTTACAATAGATAATCTTATCGTATCTCCTCTCCTCTGAAATATTCATTTCGCCGCCTTTTTTCTACCAACATATATGTGTAAAATTATATATATAGTGTTACGTATATTGTAAATTTTTAGTGCTTGTGCTTAAAAATAATGTAAATAGTTCAATTAAGCTCTATTCATAATCTAATATTAGTTTTTGTTGCATTGAAATATCTCAGTGCGTTCGAAATCATTGGTGGTCCGCTGGTCCGAGACCACTAAAAATTCAATCGGACCACTAATTTATAAAATGTAGTGGTCCGCAGGACCAGTAACTTTTATCCCTCACTGACAGGTAAACGTACATTTTCCCGTTCCTGAGAAAACCGCAACCAAACACAAACCACAGAATTTTATTTTATTTAAAAAATTAAATAAAAAAATGCATTAAAAGTTATAGTAAGTTGAAATAAATAATCGGAAATAAAATACACAATTAATAATTTTATAGTTTTTGTTTATGTACTGTTTAATTTTTAGGAAATTATAATTTTACATTTTAATATGCCGAAAATTTTGGGTAACTGAAAGCAAGTTTGGCTTATATTCTAGGAGGAGGTGGATGTCACTCAAAGGGTGACTATGTTTGCGGACCAGTAAACTCTGATGTTTACTGGTCCTTGGGACCAGTGACTTTTTGTAATCAATTCGACCGCTGTCAGTTTGTTGATTTTCTGAAAGCAAGTAAACCCTATTGGATTTCAATGGGAGTCTGTGGAAATTTGGCGAAATACTGGAAATAGCGCCAAGTTGGCATCCCTTTTGGCGACTAATTTTGATCACCAAATTTGGCGATATATCGCCAAGTTGGCGACAAACCTGGCGGCGTTTGGCGACAGACCAGGGTCCCCCCTCCCTTGGTAACCTCCTTATAGCGTCAGAAAGTTCTGACCAATCAGATGCGTTTCGCGGTATCTATGCAGATTTTCATTGGTCCATTTCCAAAGCGTTACTTTTTTTTATATATATAGAAGGATTTATTTCTTATAAACATGCGGTATTTTATTTTTAGGGCAACACTTATTTGGGAAAACCTATCATTTCAGTTATAGAAACAATTCTGATTTAAGAGCTAAAAGATCTTCTTAAAACACCGTAAAAAACTTTTAAATGACAGAAATTATTATAAAAGATAAATCGAGTATATGTATACCTAAAATATTTTTTAATTAGATGAAATTCTGTTCGCATAATTAGAAGATATTTTTGCGTCGTAGATGAATTAATACATTTTATTTTATACGAAAATAAAAGTTTTGGTCAGAGGCACAGAGTTACAACTTGGACCACACGTATAATTAATTAATAATTCTGTACATTTATATATGAATTACTTTTTAAAAAAATTTAACATTTTCGTTTTCGGCCGAAAGTAGGAAGATTACCGAAATTTGATTTCGGTTTCGGTCATTCTCAGGGTTTGTTGATTTAAATCAATTGATTAAAAAAAATCATTGATTTAAATCAGTTTTTCTTTTAAAATATAAATAAATTCAAGATGTAATAATAATGTACTTTAATATAATTTAGTTTCATATAATATAGATAATCAAACAGCTTTTAGAAAGATAAAGATTAATCTTTGTCAAAAAGTAAGGTATAATGTGAAGTTTAGAAAAAAATGCTTTCAAATTTCATTTGAATCAAATTATAAGATAATCTTGCAACAGTAGATAAACGTCTGCACGTTGAGGTAAAATAAAATTATATGACTTTGTGTACTCTACTTTGGGAATGCCTATTATGTTAAAGTTTGGACAATATCTGAACCACTCAATGCGTTTTTATTTGAATTTAATATAGTGTATCACCATCCTGTAGAATGGAGGAAAGTACCTGTTACAGTTATCGAAAAGGCTTATACTAAAAAACTTATAGAATTCATAATCAACTAGCTTTTTATTGCAATAGCATCATCTACTTCAGTAGAATGAATGTTTTCTGTGTTTGCTTTGATACATTCGAAAGTTAGGAATGTACTGATAAAACTGCTAAACTCGTTTTTCTGCACCAGCACTTTAACAAAACAAAAGTTAACATCTTAGTTTGCTTCAAATTTGTTTAAGCATTTTATGTCCTGCAGTTATTTATTTTAATTTTAACTAAAATACTTAAATTAATTTTTGACATCTGATTTGTAGTTTTCCATTCCTTTTGTAATAAAGATTTTCCCATAACCTAAAAAAATAACTTTTAATCATTTATGTAAATTGTGTAATATTATTAATATATATTTGGTAATACTTATAACATGCATGTGTGTATATAATTTTTATTTTATACATTTAAAGAGAAGTCATAAAATAATAGTACTGTGGGAGATTTTATTAAAAAAAAAAAAAAAAAAAAATCTGATTTACTATTATTTTAACACAATTAAACTGATTGGTAAAGGTCATCATACGAATTGAATATTTCCAACTGAGCGAAAAAAGGCCCAGGCTGAGAATCGAATCCAGATCCTTGGCTTACAAGGCCAATGCTTTGCCATTTAAGCTAACTGGGCCAACAACCAGCCAGCATATTTCGCTCAGATAACCTTATTGGTAGTAACATCTGCTCTGTCATGTAGACAGTTCAACAGAATAAACCGCAGGTAAAGGAACTCCATATAAACGATGGATACGTAGGTGAACATGAACTATTATTTTAACACAATGAAACTGATAGGTAAAGTTATCATACGAATTGAATATTTCCAAGTGAGCGAAAACATGCCCAGGCTTACCACTACCATTAAAGTTATCTGAGCGGAATATGTTGACTAGTTGTTGGATCTGGGTTTAATTCCCAGCCTGGCATTTTTTCGCTCAATTGGAAATATTCAATTCGTATGAAATCTGATTTAAATTTAAAAAAATCCGATTAAAATAAAAAAAGAAAATCGATTATTTAGATTTTTATTTTTTAAAAAAAATCACGAACCCTAGTCGTTTCTCACTTGAAATACAAAGATTATGTTTGTAAATCTCACCGAAAATGTTCACAACGATTAGAGATTGCTGTAATTAGAGTAATCAGTGCAAAGTACTATTTGTATTAAAGAAAATACTAATAAATCTTTATTGCCTAATCTGAAGTTTTTGTTGCCCAAATTTTATTTCAGTATGAATGACCTATTGACCTATACAAAACCATCCTAGAATGTCATCTGGGTTTGAGGGAGTTCAGCTCCGCCATAATTTCATATTTATTTAAATAATTGCTTAATTTTGTTAAGTGGAAAAGAAATATCATTTGTAGTAAAAGCGAATGGGAATCATTTTACTTATTTATGTCCCATTCAAGAAATGAATAGCGATGGCAGTGGATTCCAATTTTACTTTCTCTCTTGCTCCTTAACCCCCATAAAATACTCAGTGGCATCTTTTTTTATTATTATTATTTCTGCGACAGATAGAATTGCCAGACTTACTACTTGCTTTTCACTGCTCATATCAAGCGAAGTCGTATCAGCATTATTCAAAGAATAAAACAAATGGTTTTCAATTTCTGTATTCTTGATTGTCTCATCAAATTTTTACGATATTTCTCTTTTTCTCAGACGCTGGTAGTTGATTTTCCTTTTGTTTCCGAATTTATCTTCTTTCTTTTGCGCGAAAAATGTAGAATATCTCGAAGCTTTCAGTTTTTATTTAAATGAAATTTCACTTATGTCCATTTATAAAATATAGATGTGTTGCTCATTTCTAACAAAAGTCATTTATTCGTACAGTACAGATATTCATTTTGTTTATGCGAGGTTTTTCTGAATAAAATGGTTTTGAAAGCCTTTATTTATTTATTTATATTTTTTGACGCAGTTTTACACGCATGGTATATATAGAATATTATTTTACATTTTTATTTGCTATATAACATTAATAGGATAAATAATTTTAATTTACATACTGTACTCTTGATTATCTTTAAAAAAAAATCTTTACGATATTTCTCTTTTTCTTAGGTGTTAGTAGTTGATGTTACCTTTTTACTAAATTTATCTTATTTTTAATTATGCAAAAGATGAAGAATATCTCGAATCTTTCAGTTTCTGGTACTTTCTTATTAGAGCGGCACCCTGAATCGCCAAGCGAACGAGATTAATCGCCAAGTTAGGTTATAAAATCTCGCCAAACATTTAATGCATACATAATATTGGGTTGGCAAGAAAGTAATTTCGGTTTTGTAGTATGGAAAAAACTCATTTTTTAAAGACACGGAATAAACTTTAATCAATTACATATTTTCCATTTCGTTCAAGGACCTTTTGCCATCTTTCTTCCAGCTGCATGATTCCGCGCGCATAGAACTTCTTCTTATCAGACAAAAACTGAACCAAGAACGATTTAGCGTCATCGCCATTTGTGAAATTTTTACCATTCAAAGAATTCTGCAAACTTCGAAATAAATGATAATCAGATGGTGCCAGGTCAGGGCTCTAAGGGGGATGCGACATCACTTCCCAACCAAGCTCTAATAATTTCCCACGAGTTACCAAAGATGTGTGAGGCCGTGCATTTTCGTGGTAGAAGACAATTCCTTTACGATTTGCCAATGCTGACCGCTTTTCTCTTATTGCTTCATCCAGTTTCATTAGTTGTTGACAGTAAACATCTGAATTAATTGTTTGGTTTGTTGGAAGCAGCAGTAAATACACATCTTTGTGATCCCACCAAATTGACAGCATGATCTTTTTTGGATGCAATTCAGCTTTCGATGTGGTCTGTGCATGTTCATCATGTTTGGACCATGATCGTTTTCGAATGATGTTACTGTAGGTGACCCATTTTTCATCACCAGTGATGATTATTTTCGAGAAAGGATAATTTTTATTGCACTTAAATTGCATATCGTAAATATTGATTCGTTGTGTTAAGTGAATATCTTTCAATTCCTGCAGAACCCAAATATCGAGCTTCTTAAAAAGTCCAAGACCTTTTAGTCCAAGAGCCGACAACACAAAATCCTAATGTCTGCCTGAAGTGAAGTGGTGCATAAGCCAAAAATTAATACCACCATTGGTTGACTCGTAGGTTTATCACTGTATTTGTCCTACAACTATCCTCCATGTTTTCATACCTTTGTTTGTTGGACAAACACAATGATGAACCTAAGAGGCAACCACTGGTGGTATTAATTTTTGGCTTATGCACCACTTCACTTCCGGCAGACATGGATTATTAGATTCCCCTACTTCTTCTCTTCCATAAAATAAAGGTTTTTTTCTTGTACTTGATAACATAGGTTTTTGTGATGTCGTGTCTTGGACTATTTTAAGTGATTTTCAATGGTTATGTGCTATACGTTTAACCTCTCTGTAATCTTTTGAACGACGATCCTTTTTAATAATGACATTGATCTGGTCATCACAAACGTTAGTCAGTCGACCAGAACGATGATCATCTTTCAATGAAAAATCTCCAGAATGGAATTTTTTAAACCAATTCTGACACTGGCGCTCTGTTATGCAATCAATACCATAAACTTCACATATCTCTTTATGAGTCTCTGCAGCTTTCTTTCCTTTACGGAAATAAAAAAGTAAAAGATGCCGAAAACGTTCGTTTTTGCACCCCATGTTAAAATTGACCCTCAACTAATAGGTGCAAACAAAATCACACTGCACATGTTTCTACAGCAACCTCGATCTCACTGCTATCAAATGGCAAAATGCCAAGAAGATCACTGACAGAATTCATTCAAAAAAATGTACATAACGCTCTCTGTGTGTGAAAACCGAAATTACTTTCTTGCCAACCCCAATACATTCATTCATTATCAAAGGCCGCAGGATTCCAAGATTTTATGTCTGCTTTTCAACCTACCATGATCGGAGTCTCCGCTATGACTTATTATTGGGAAAGGAAGTTCAAGTCAATCATGAGCATTTATTTACCAACAGTATTTGTTTAATCGGAAAGTGTATTATAGTAAAACTTGTGAAAACAGAAGCAGCTTGTAACGGAAACTCGTTTCAAATGGAACATTTTCACAGTACCAACGGAAGGAATACCAACAATTACACCTACATAAAAAAAATTTCCGTGAGATTTCCTTCTTAGAAGGAAATCTCACGGAAATTTTTTTTACCCTAGTGCTTCCATTTTTTATTGCATATTTTCTTTGGAAAAAAAGAGTAAAATGTTTTATAAGCAATGCCAACTAAGCCAGTGTTTTTGCCTAATTTAAAGAAATTTTTCAACTTTAAGCTCCTCCTCATGAATGACACTTTCCTTTTCAGAACCGGTTTTGAAAGGGAAAGTAACTTTATAAAAAATACCTGTGGGCAAAATCGAAAAAGTAAAAAAGGTGTAGAGACGGACATCGGCTATCCAATGAAAAAAAAAAAAAAAAATTAAAAATGTCGAAATGTAAACGAGGTATTAGATAAATCCCTCGCCATAGGATTAGCTCGTGAGTGTCTTCGCCGGCAGGGATAGAAACCCGCGAGTTCGATCACGACCTGTCTCTTCCGTTGGCTACGATATATTGTGAGTGTATGCATTATTTTGCGTAGTATGTACGTGTGTTATGTATATATTAGTTTGAGTACGTATTATACTGTTTTTGTGTTACATGCATGTATTACTTTTATTTTTTTTTATGATATAGTCACGCTGCGTTCGGACTTCATGAGCTTAGCGAGCATGCCGTATTCGTAGTTGCCGGAGCTAACCGATAAATAAACAATAAGTTTAAAGTGTAAAACGATTGTTAGGTAGCAATCGAAAAAGAAGAAAAATCTATTGCATAGGAAAATTTCATACTTGTTATTGATTTTTTATATATGAGTTAAAAAAGTTCTATTGGTATGATGTTTTTTTTTTTTTTTAATAATACTTTTTTTTCATAATCAGTAAGTAGTACATTATCCTCTAAATTTTTAAATCTAAAAATAATTCTATGCCTCAAACTTTGTCCGGTAGCAACAAGTTCCAATTAAAAGTAAAGCAAATTCGTGTTAATGGCATAAATCCCCTGTTGATGATACAAAACCATCGAGAGTACCATGCTCTCCGGATTTCTTTTCATTTCTTTTCTCATTATGCGGCCAGCTTCCGGTGGCAGCGAATTAGCGATGGTTTTGTGTAAGTCATAGTTTAAAAGTTTTTGTTTTGAAATTTTTCTTTTTTTCTAGTGTTCCGCTTCGTTATTTTGGAATTATCTTCTCTTTCATCATTTAATTTTGTAAAGCGGAACGTGCCATCAGGGAATAAAGCTTGTCCAGAATTGATTTCAAAGAAATTTCTTCCCTGGTGATAGTTGAATTTTAAAATCTTTGAAAACTTGCTCCAAGAATTAACGTATGAGGAAATGATGCGTATTTGTTTTCAATATAAAGAATTGAAACAGTTTCTCTTTTATTTTCGTCAAGGGCGCTATTTAAAATACATGAATATAAAAGAAAAACAGGATTTTTTTTTTTTTTTGGGTGGGGGTGGGGGATAAGGGAGACAATAGGACAAGAGAACCCCGACGAAACATTTTCTTCTTTTTTTTTCCCTTTACTTTATGAATATTTATAGTCGCTTAAGAATAATTTTCTCTATTTTAAATTCGAAGGAAAGGAAAATTTTGTTAAATGTTAAAACTAGGAAGAGTCAACAGCCCTTACCTGCCCCCACGTTGCAGCACCCATATATGAGTTCAAAACGTTCCTTTATAAATGAGTTGTTTTCTTTTCTTTTCCACTTTTTTTTTCTTAAAAAAAAAAAAAAAAAAAAGATAATAATAATGTGTTTTCTATAATCGCAGGCACAATATCCTTTAAGCATTTAACTTCGGTGAATATAAAAATAATTCCTTACTCCAAGCACTGTCCCATAACAACAAGTTTCAATTAAAAGCGAAGCAAATCCGTGTTAATGATATAAATCCCCTGTTGATGGCACGGAACCATCTAGAATACCTTGCTCTCAGGACTTGTTTTTCTTTCTTTTCTTATTATAGGGCAAATCCCCAGCTTCCGGTGGCAGTGAATTAGCGATGGATTTTGTGAAACTCATAGTTTTAAAGTTTTTCTTCCGAAATTCTTCTTTTTTTTCTGGTGTTTCGCTTCGTTATTTTAGAATTATATTCTCCTTCATCATTTAATTTTATAAAGCAGAACGTACCGTCAGGGAATAAAGCTTGTCCGGAATTGATTTTAAAGAAATTCCTTCACTGGTACGTCACTCAATAGTTAAGGTTTAAAATCTTTGAGAGCTTGTTCTAAGAATTAAGGTATAGGGAAATCATACACTTTTGTTTTGAACGACAGGATTTTGAACTTTTTTAATAGTTTGTTTTTCTGATAATTAGGAGAGATTGAAAGCCAATGGAACAAGTGGATTTTCTCGTAAAATAAATCAGATAAAAGTTCAGGTTTTTGTGAATAGATAGCAGTACAAGCATTACACAGGCACACGTATTGAACATTTCCCCCCCTATTAGCCAGTTGAAAAGTAAGAAGCAAAACATTCTTAAACCTAACTGTGAAGGATTTTTTAATGTTTAATAAGTACCGTAGAAAATATAATACAATGAAGTATAAATTCACACGCAATTTATTGATTTTTATGGTGCTACTTACAGTCCTTATGATGTACATTTCAAATATTTTTATCAATATGGGCGATTAAATTGTTCATTTGAAAAAGTCTTTATAGTTTTTTTGTTTCCTGGATAATAAAAATTTCTTTGCTGCACTGTTATGCCATTGTATTTATCTCATCAAAATTGCAGGTGTAGCCTCTTCTTGCTGCTCAATGTATTCAGTAGAACTTAGATCTTCGGAATGCCTCCTTTTCTTCTGATGGGCATCGCTTTTATCATCATTGCTCTCTTGTTCGCGGTTTTTAACCATATCTGCAATCATGCCATCTGTCACTTTTTGCTGTTTATCTTCGTTCATCCATTCAGCAGTATTTTCTTCAGCAGAAATTTCAGAAACAGAAAGTCTTTGTGGCAGGCTTAACAAGGATTCGTCATTACCAGCTTCAGTTTCATCGTTTGACTGCTTTGGTGCCGTAATAATCCGCTACGATTTCTATAGAGTCGTTGATTTAATGTTTTCCCATACTTCGGCAATCTAATGTGCGACATCCTTCAGTGTAATCTGTTTCCCAGACATTCTAATAACCCCTCATTCTTCAAGACCTTCAATCAACTTTTCTGAAAGCTTCTTTCGGTAGTTTCTTTTCAAGTTCTCAAGAACACTTTGATCTTATGGTCCGGAAGGAAGCGCTGTGGTTGTGCCCGGAACACTGTCTACAAATACCGATCACTGGATTTTTACTTACAGCGCTAATCTACGAAAAAGGTAATGCAATTAGATCCCATAGGGTTCCGTCAAACAAATATAGAATGTCACTTATAGAATAAAACTTTTACAAAAATGGCTCCAGCAGATCAGAGCAGCGTGCGACTTCTTTGCGGTTAAAATACACTCATGTCCAAAAATTAAGGATACGTGACAGGACGCTTACGAATTTACACGTTTTGTCGAACACATACTGAAATTTTTGGCGAATTGTTCTTTAACTTCTAGGATTTAAAGAGCACGTTTGACTTCATATTTCTCTGTGAAGATTTAGTCGCGAGGAAAAGTAGAGGGCTAATAAGAAATTTAATAATAAACTGATATTTGCTATCACATATGTAATAGAAAATGCTGAAAAATTGTCTGTCACTGCGTTAAATGACTATTTTGAGTCCTGCTCAACGTTTGTGTGCATTTGTGTAAGCACAGCAGACATATTCGTGAAGATGCTAACGTTTCTGTGAAAAGTTCAAAAGTTTTTTATTTATAAAATATAGAGTTTTCAACTAAATTTAGTAGACATGTGGTTCTTACTCCTTTTATTTGAATTTTGCATTAAAATTATACTGACTAAACACAAATTGGTAGTGACAATATATTGTACATTTTTCTGATAATGACCCACCTGTTCACGTAATTTTTATATTCTACCATATCAGGAAATGATTGAAAAATAGGTTACAAAATTCTATCTTTACTTACAAATAATAATAATAATAATAATAAGTTAGTTAAAATAGTTCAAAAAAGAACTTTCAGATGTTGGCATCACTGCATTTAATACTCTTTCCAAATCATTTATGTAAATATAAAATAGACATCAGATGAAAAAAACTGAGTATCATTCACTTTTATCACATTATATCACTCACTTTTAAATATCCATCGTTGCACAAAAGTTTTGTGCATATGTAACACTAATAGAGTAAAAAAGATCCAGTTATAATACAAAATTATGAAAATAATCAGCTTAACCGAAGAGAATAAAAGTGCAATTTCTAAATTTAACTCTGCACAAAACCTAAGCTAAAAATAAACGTTTAAAAAAGAAGACAGTATGAAATGAAACTAAATGTTTACCTTTAAAATTATCTTACGTAAGCTTTCAAAATTATCTTTATTGGGCTTAAAATTTTAGCCGTTGTTCTAAACGCAGCCTGTTTATAGCTTTCATTAAATTCTCAATTTAGCAACTATTAGCTACTGTAATGTGTTTCTTTTTACCGTTTTGCTATTCTCTGGAAATGTTTTCTATGTAACTTTTACTCCTTTTTTTCGACCCCGTTTCTTGAATTTCAAACAAATCAAGCCGAGCTCAACTTATATTACGTTTACTGCTGCATAAGTGGTGACGAACAGTGTGAGCATACCAGTCACGTTTTCTGCTTTCTGTAATGCAGTTTGTAAGAACTGGAAGTCTCTAAGGCATTTGCTAGAAATGAAAGGTGAAGACTCTAATGTCTACCTCTTTTTAGAGAAGGGAAAGTTCATTTGGGGTAAACAGTCTCTGAATGTCGTCGAATCATCGAAAGTAAATTCATTTTTAAGTTGTAGCTAACTTTAAATTTACAATATTTGTCTATTAAAGAATAATATGCAAAAGATTTTTAGAGCTTTATATTCCGATATTCTAAAATTATTGTAGATTAATATATGTACAATTATGTATTAAGCAATATACAATAAAAGCTGTTAAGATGGATTATCTGACACTGGAAAAAGTCCATTTTCATAGTTCCCAATATTCTGTTTGTTTTTTCAATTCAAATAAATATAGTTTAAATTATTGTAGATTAATATATATATAATTAAACACTAAAGAATATGCAGTAAAACTTGCTAAAACGGATTCGTTGGGTTGCAGCTGGAAAAAATTCCGTTTTCATAGTTCCCAACATTCTGGTGTAGGTTTTTTTTTCTCCAAGTCAAATGAACATAATATAAATTATTGTAGATTAATATATGTAGAATTAAACCAGGGTTGCCGGCTTTTAGCCAGGCCAAAAAAAGCCGGCTTTTATTATTCAAAAAGGTGGTTTATAGATAATTCACATATTATTTGGATTAATTTATTTTTTATACACTTATAAATATTTTCTACTAAAAAAATATAAACTTCTATTAGATTTTGTCAAATAAATAAGACCTTATAACTGCTAGAATGCAACTGTGAAGGCATTATGTCTGAAAAAAGAAAATATATATATATACAGTAGAATACATTAAATTAGACTCTAAAGTATTGGTTTGAAATTATTTATTATAGCTCTATACATGCCACACATTTTACAGATTATATGAAATAATAAGAAAATGTTGCACATTAAAATAGAAACATTCTTACATTACTGATTATATGTATTTAATAACTGAAATTATCTAATATAATACTTGAGAACACCAAATAAGCAATCGATGTTCTGATAATTTATAAAAATGATATAGAAAAAGTTTTTCTGCAACTAAGCTGTTATCTAACTTATTCCAGATATGTCCATACGGACAGACTAAAATCGTATGATGAACAATGTTGAAAGAGAAATTAGGAAGGATATAACATTTGAGAAAATTTTAGTACACATTAAGTGCGTAAAATAAAGAAAACAAAAAAAACAAAACAAAAAAAAATTCTCCAAATAAAATTTGTTGAATTAAATTTTTGAAAAGCTAGTTCCTATTTAAAATAGCGCGTATTCATGCAGAAATGAATGCATATGTTATTCATAATACTGATTTAATAGAGAGAAATTATGTTTTTATTAAATGACTTTGTGTGATTTTAAATAAATGTTTATGAGAAATAAAATAAGACTTGTATTATTAATATCCCTTAAAATTAGTTAATAAAATATATAACTGAGCAACCATTGTCCTTTTTAGTTATATGAAGCAGTAAAAAAAAAAAAGTGTTAAGGTCAGTGTAAACCAGAGAAAGCAATTGGTATGACCCTTTATTCCAATATTAATGTCTTCATTATTGAAAAATTGGGTTACATTGATTTCTACCTCAATTAAATGTCTTTAAAACTAATTAAAAAGCACACAAAAATGTGTCATTTATAATTAAAATGCTTCACTGCATAAAAGCCAATTTTGGCCAAAAAAAGGCCAATTTTGGCCAAAAAAAGCCGGTTAAAACCAATAAAAGCCACCGGCGTGGCTTTTTTTAATTTTAGCCGGCTTTTTTGCAACCCTGAATTAAACATTAAAGAATATACGGTAAAACCTGCAAAGACGAATTTGCTGGGACTGGAAAAAATTCAATTTTTTATAGCTCCCCAGTCTTCTTCTTCCAGTTTTATAGCTCCCAATCCTAATCTTCTTCTTCTCTTTTAAATCAAATAACTATAATTTTAACAGTATATATATTTTTTAATCAAATGTTTTTCTATACGGCTATTCAATAACCTCTTTCGTTTAATAAAATTTTTGGTATTATTTAACACGTTCACGCCGGCGCGGTGGGTCACATTCGACTATCTCAGTGTTGTCAAGTCTCCGGCTTTTTGCACACCACTGTTATTTTAGAGAAAATGTTGTTCCTTTAAATCGTCCAATTGCTCTAATTAAATAAAACAACATTTTCTGTATTAAAATACTGGTATCCAAAAGGCCGGAGACTTACCAGCTCTGAGACAGTCGAGTGTTACCCACCGCGCCGGCGTGAACGTGTTAAATAATAATAATAAATATAATAATAATAATAAATAATAATAATAAAATTAAAGTTGACAGCTATACTTTTTAGACAGCTTTTCGTTTTTGAGATACACATCAGCCTTTTATAACTGTATTGTACAGTGAAACTTCTTTTAAAGGCCACCCCTATTCAAGGACCCCCCCCCTCTATTAAGGGCCAATATTTTTAGGAACGAAAAATTTTACCATAGACATAATGTTAAATTTACTCCTATTAGGGGCCGCGCGTACCCCTCATAAAAGCCATTTTTTTTTTCACATTTGCCTTAAATCCTAAACAGGTGTGTTGAATTCCTGAACCAAAAGATAAGAATTCAGCAAACAATTGCACTTGCAACAAAGAAGGCAGGGGGAGATGTGGAGGATTTAGTAACACAATGAAGGACCACAAACTTTTCCACAAGTGAGACAAACAGGCGTTCCTGTAGGGGTTGGGTTGGAGGGGAAACTTGACGCTTTGTTGTGGGCACATAAAGGATAATAGGTTATCTAAAAAAACTGATTCCACATTTACTAAAACTGTTTACTAAAATTTTTACACTAGAAATTTTATGCTCAGGCTTATGTAAAATTTAAAATAACGGAACCTAAATTAAGATAAAGAGTACATTTGTATTGGAATGACAAAATCAAAGTTCTTAATTGTCATGATCAAAGAACAAACATCTGCAAGAAAATTGGCTTTACAGTTTATTTGCAGCAAGAATCAAATTAACAATATTGTTAAAAACGAAGTGAACTTACTGAAAGAATATGCAGATTTTAAAAATCACCGGATAAAAAGAAACAGAAATGAAAATTTTGATTACCCCTATTCAAGGCCAACCCTCATAAGGGCCAATTTTCAATGGAACGGCAGGTGGCCGTTACAGAGAGGTTTCACTGTATATCTTTTCTTCGGGACAATGAAATTGTTCCATTCGAAGCAGGATAGTTTTCGATTTCAAAAGTTTTATAGTATACATATAACAGTTTTTAAAACAGTTGCTGATATTCTATTTTGATATACTGTTGTAGATTTATAATATATCTAACATTACATACTCTTTGAATTTCATTAATCATCAGGAGCAAGCTTATTTTGAATTTTCTACATTTATCTTCTCAATAATTTATTCTGCAAATGATTTTTAGACGTAATAACATTCTGTTTAATGATTTTCAGTAGATTAATATTCATAACGTACGCCTTTGTTTTTTGTAATTATTTCTTGGTTAAAAATATTTGAAATAACTTGATTTTATGATTTTAAGTTTTATCACCAAGTTCACTGGCAACAAGTTGAGTACGCAGATTGAGAATTACATTTCAAGATATATATGCTCTTTAATTAATCGCAATTAATGTTTATTTTTAAAATATATGGCTTATTTATTTATTTATTTTATTTTTATTTATTTATTTATTTTATTTTTATTTATTTATTTATTTTTTTATTTATTTTTTTATTTATTTTTTACTTTTTTTTAATAAAAAGTAGAAAAATATATGCTTCATTGAAAAGGATATTTAAAATATAATGAATAAATAAATGAATAAATGAATAAATTAAAATGAATTATATTGTTAAAATTAATATGTCATATATTGTTTTCTTTCATTCTTCCATCATTTTATTTTTTTCATTCCCCGATATTTTAAGGGCTCCGGTGTAATACAAAGTAACTAACTGAATGCAAGCTTCGAACTATTATCAATAGTCAAGTTTTCGCAAATCCAAACTGCTTATTTTCTGACTAATTTTTAAATTCATTTTTGCTCTCAAATTCATCCAATTGGCAGGTTCTCTTATTCAGAAACTACATAATGTGACATATTGGTCGATGTTTTAATACAGGGAGAATATTTTTAAAAATGCTCTCAAAGTGGGCATTTAAAACCGTATTGCTTGAAGCGGTAGTGCTGGAAACGAAAAGAAATAGTCGTACTGGAGAAAATAATTGTTTATAAATCAAGTTCTGATTAATTAAACGAAAAATAAATTATACAGGTCGCTTATAAATCTCTTCAAAAATCATATCAGCAAGTTTCATGTTCTTACTTTTGATAAACGGTCAAATGCGAGTATTACTCGCGCACAGAGCGTTACGTAGAATAAATATATGAACTAGTAATAGTATTATTAAAAAAAGTCGTTGCTAAAAGAATACTAAGACTTAATAAAAAAAAAAAAATACAACATAGGGTTGGGTATAACTGTAAATATAGAAAAGTGTAAAGTGTTCATGAAAGTTAGAACCTAAATAATATCAAATATAACTATACTGTGTAACTCATTTTTTAATATAATCCTAATCTGTTTATGATGAGCATAATTCGGTACTGACAATAAAAGCAGTACACATTTAAAGTTCATTTGGCATTTCATAGAACTATATTCAGTGCTGTAATAACCTTTCTTTCTACAGTGTAGCTAAAACAAAATTTTTGTTCAAAGTTTAAATTTGGCATTATGCTAAACGCGCTTCGAAAGGTGGTCGTAATGTTGTACCGCCGCTTTTTCCAGATAGGTTTTTAATTAACTTTTAAAGTCACTCGAGGCGTATTGAGAGATCCATTCAATGCAAACTAGTCGCGAATCCCATAGTATTTATGTGATTCATTCTAATTAAATTAATTGGCGCAGCATGTCCCTTAAGGGAGTTTGCGCCATTTAAACCCCATACAACCAACTAATTAAATTATTCTGTTTCAACAATTTGGCGTTTTTTGCTTTTATACTGCTATCGGGCATTGCATTACACATATGTGCCATTAAAAAGTGGTAACTAGGCTTTAAAAGGCGATGGTACATAGAGTACGCCGCCCCTGTCATTATGTAAGTCCAAACCGTCCGCATCTTTAAGGCTTAATATCTCGGCTAATTACTGACAATTTTTTTCGAAAATCATTATTAACAATGCTTTTATATTTCTGCTACGACAGGTACCTCCAGCGCTGCTCAACACTTTTGCTGAATGCACGTAAATAGAAATTTGTGTATAACGGAAAAACGCGATTTTTCTCAAAAACTATGTGACCTAGGGTAATCGCTATAATTTTCCTGCAAGGTTTAAAATAACGTCTACTACCTCTAATTTTTTCATAATTTTAGTTTCAGTAGATTTAGAATTAGATGGGAGGAACATATTTTTGCGCTACATTTTCGACGATATCTTTGAAAATATAATATCTAAAATTAAAAGAAATGTATTTTTGTTTTCAGTGTTGCGAAAGCTTTCACACAATACCCCACACGATGTAAAAAAAAAAAAAAAAAAAAAAAAAAGAGTTTTTTTTTTTTTTTTTTTTTTTACAAATAACTTAATTAGCCCCTCTACATTTTTACTAAATATATTTATGAATGTTTAATAATCTGAAAATATGTGGGTCAATAGTCTTTATTACTTCCCCCAATTTGAGGTTTCCACGTTCTATAGTTTACGAGTAAAAATGGCTGTGACAGACAGACACAGGACTGATCATATAATGGTTCCGTTTTTTAACCGACTTCAAAAAGAAGGAGGTTATCAATTCGACATGTAATTTTTGGTCCTGTTCACGCATAACTTTCTTAAATATGAACCAATTTTGATAATTTTTTTTTGTCTTGGAGTTGGTGCCAAATAATCACAATCGATAATGATTAAACAAATAATTTGCCGAAGAAATAAAGCATTTTTTTCGACTTAATATAATATTTACCATCATACCTTTATTCTTGGTACTAGTCACAATTTTACTATACAGTATTACTGATTGTTTGGCACCAACTTCAAAAAGTAATTGATTACTTTTTATATGTATATATTCGTAAATTAAATCATAAATATGTAAATTAATCTCTTGTAAAAAATATTCTATAGAAAATCCATGTTTGGTGGATATTAAATTCTATAAATTAAATTTAACGTTTTTATGCCGATTCATGTTGTCCGATGTGTGATTATTGAATAATGAATTATTTAATTCTTTCTAGCGCGTTTTTTGAAGTCGGTTAATATATATATATATATTAAAAGTATATTTTATACTTTTTAAGTACGGAGCCCTAAAAATGAGTCTGAAAATGTGTCGGAAAATTTCGAGTTGTTGAGCGTGGGAAAATATTTTTTTTTAATTCCGCCCTAAAAAAGTTAAAAGATGCAACCGAAATTTTTATGATTGCATCCAGCATAACAATTGATTTTTTTAAGATTGAACCTTCAATTAACTATGTGCCTAAAGTTATCTTTATGTTAGCGTCTAATTGAGTAATAAATAAATCTTGTACTTTAAAAATGGTCTGCATTGTAAAAAAAGACAAATGCTTCCTAATCTAGGAAAATACAATGTAACCACGAATGAAAGTATAAATTAACCCTTTCCGTGTTATGCACGATCCGAGAAGCGTTCTTCATCTTTAGAAGTATCAGAAACCAATATATTTTCGGGATTTAAAGAAGCATTTGTAAAAACAATTTATTTTTATTTTATTTTATTTATTTATTTATTTTTTGCTACCTCTGATTTTCGGAACAGATGTGTTTTAGGTCCGCAGATTGAACTTGGCGATTTTTTTCCAAAATACACCAAAATTTCATTTTTGTAAATGATCGCCAATCTGAAACTCCGAGATAAGCAAACCAGTATTGCGTTTACTTTCAAAACTAAAGTAATTTTATCGGCATTTTAACAAAGAAAATTAAAGAAATATTAAAAATTACAAAAAATAAGCTTTGATTTTAATAAATTTAGCAGCTAAATATGGAAACTCAGATCATAATAATAAGTTAATAATAATGGCGATTTTTTTTTTTTTTTACTTTTGATAGTTGGAAAAATAGCTATGGTTTCCATAAATCTGAGTTGCTACAAATAACGTTTCATTGCAACAATTTTGCCTTTTTTTCTCCAAGTTTTTCAATATGTGGACCTCTAACACATCTTAGTCCAAGAGCCGACAGCACAAAAACCTATGTTATCAAGCACAAGAAAAAAAACCTTTATTTTATGGAAGAGTAGAAGTAGGGGAATCTTATGATCCATGTCTGCCGGAAGTGAAGTGGTGCATAAGCTAAAAATTAATACCACCAGTGGTTGACTCGTAGGTTTTTCATTGTGTTTTCCTGCTCCCAGTTCTCCATGTTTTCATATCTTTGTTTGTAGAACAAACACAATGATAAACCTATGCGAGTCAACCACTAGTGGTATTAATTTTTGGATTATGCACCATTTAACTTACGGCAGACATGGATCATTAGATTCCCCTACTTCTACTCTTCCATAAAATAAAGGCTTTTTCATGTGCTTGATAACATAGGTTTTAGTGCTGCCGGCTCTTGGACTATCTGTTCCTACACAATAGTTTTTATAATGCATTAATCGGTTTTCTCAGATCGGAATACATGTTTTTCGGATACTGTCCATTCTCAAGTAAATATTTTCATTTGTCACTAGGGTGTCAACGATTTAAATCAGCGATTTAAATCATGATTTTAATCAAGTGATTTTTTAAAAAAAATCATTGATTAAAATCAAAAACTTTCTAAATGTTTAAATGACATAAAAAAGTATTCAAATCTAAGATGAACATAATTTGGAAAGTTTCTACAGGTATTGTGACTTATGAATACACAAAACAAAGGTTTAAATAATTGTTTCTAAGCGTAATTCCTGAGTATTGTGAAAAATTTAAGTGCAGTAAGTTTGTAAAAAGCATGCTTTTTATCTAACAAACATAAAACGCATTTAATTTAAAAAAGATATTTAAATCTAATATAACTTACAATACCATAATTTCCTTTTATTAATCAAGTTATTCATTCTTTTATATATAATAAACGTAGCAATAAAGTGTCAATGATTTTAATCAATTGATTTAAATCAGATGATAATCACATGTTTTATGATTTTTTAAAATAGTGTGAAAAAGCATTATAATCAGTAATGAAAATGATCAATAAATCACTTGTAAAAAATGTAATATTTGTTATTGTTAATTAAAACCATATTAAACTGTGTAAAAAGAAGTATTATACATTTAAAAAACATCTAACTAAATGTTAAATAACTTCAAAACATTATAATATTTAGTAGCTATTCAAATATTTTAATGCTGTGGGGAAAAAAAATCTGATTTAAATTACAAAAATACAATTTTTGTAATCTATTTATAAATTATGTGCGAGTTTGCTGTATACATTGCTACAATTTTTGATCAATTTGATATACATATACATACACTTTAGAACCTGTGTAAAATTACTGGCTGCTTTATGAATTTATCAAACTATTATTTATCACCTTTTTTTCAACCACTTTTTCAAAAATGTAGATTGTGTTCTTAATTAAACAGTTAATTGTTTAATAATTAATTTAATCTGTATCATCAATTTAAAATTAAATGCAATTTATCAATAACTTTAAAATATATGCAGTATTTAATATTGGTTTACATAATTATTACAAAATATTAATGAACATAATGTTGTATGCAGGGTTGTTTGGTTTAAACCAAGTGGTTTTTTTTTAAAAAAACCATGCTGTTTTTTTTTTCATGTGGTTTTTTTCTCTTTATCCCTGTTTTTTTTTTATTTTACACGTTATTGAAAAATGCAAAATCCAAGTTATGCAGAAGCTACAAGCAAAGCTTTAGAAAAATGATGAATTAATAAATTTGTAAAGATGACAAACATTTTTAATCAATCAAACTTTTCTTATAAGCTTTAAATCTACATAGCAGACTAACTAACTTTTCTAAAATTAGGTGGGAAGAAAAAAATAAGTAGTTAGTTATTTTTCTTCTTTTTTTTAAGCCTTTTATTTTTAAAAATAGCCAAAATGCAGATTTGAGCTAAAAATACACTTTTCCTACTTAGATTGCTTGATTAGTTAAGATTTACTAATAATTACATATGCCTCAATGATGACATAATCATAAGTAATTCTCTCCATTGATTACTTTTTGTTCTGCATGCTAATGAATGATTGCCTGTGAGTTTTCTTTGCTGTATCATGGCTATTGGGTTTAGTAAGCTTTTGTTTTTCTTGCATTCCTACATTGGGATTGGGGTTTTGCATTATGATTTTATTCTTTTACCAGCAGAATTGGCACAGTTTAAATCAATTGGTTAACCAACTGGTTTTTTAGAAAAGATGTAATATAATATTTTCTCAAATTTTGTAATTTAAGTGTTTCAAATTATTGGATATAAATAATTTCTACTTCTAACAGTCTTATCCCAGACATAGTGAATCTAGGTTATATTTGTATGCATGTAGAATGCAAATTGCATGTGTTGATGTTCATATCTGAAGCTCTAAAGATAAAATTTAAAGCATGTGAATGTAGCAAAGATAAAATAGATTTAAAATGTTCAGTATTTTGAATAAAATATTTTCCTTTGAGAAAACACAGATTATTTACGATTAATAACATAAAATGACCTTTAAGATTTCAGTCAAGCTGCGAAAGAAAATTTTCTTGATTGGGGAGATTATCTTTTAAGGCTGTTGTGTTCTCAACTGCTCTACTCAACAAGCGCAAAATGCTATCTTTTAAGGCTGTTGTGTTCTCAACTGCTCTATTCAACAAGTGCAAAATGCTTTGACACATTTAAAAATTCATTTTTTAACGGAAAGGTAAAATTGGAAGGCATGACTGGAAGCGATTTGGAATCCAACTGTGTATTCCATTTTCGATAAATAAATTACCTATTGAGTTATAAGTAATTTTGATCACGTGACAAGGATGTTTTTAACTTTCCTTGAGTAGTTATTTTTCTTTCGCGTGGAAATTCGGTTCAAGATGCCCACTTTGACACTATTTTCAGAAAGATCTATTGCATTTGCAAAAAACAAAACAACAACCGGAAAACACAGTTCCATTACATAGTTTCTGAACAACAGCATCTGCTAGTTTCATGCATTTCCGAACAAAAATAAATTAAAACTTATGTCATAAAGTTGCCCTTTCGGATTTTAGAACAGCCTTAAGAATAAAAAAAGAAACTCAAGATATAAGTCAAATAAGAGGACATTGAAAAATTGGGTGCTAGCGAAGCACCTATGCTTTTAACTAAAATATGCAATAAGATATTTAAATCGTCTATTGCATAATCGAATCCACTATTTAGATCTGACAAAAAAAAAAATGGGTAAAAATCGAGATACGGTTTGCATGAGACATAACAGAAAAAAGTCTTATAAAAATGCCCAAAAATATATATTATTAATTTTTAGTTTAGACATAAAAGTAATACGTATTATAAAATATGTTTTAGTGGATGACAACTTTTATAAATCTACTTTCCATTTTAAGATCAATGTTTTCAGTAGTCTAAAAAGCTGGTAAATAGGTATTTCTGTTTATTTTACTGTTGCCTTTTTTTTTTTTTTTTTACATGGCAGTTTCTGAGGAGAAGTGTCAAATGACAATACACAATACTTCTTGAAACGTGTAAAGACCCTACTTCTAAAATTCAAATCATTCCAGGAATTCTTTATAAAAAGTTTAACTTTTAATAACAGATAATTGTTCATGCAGTGTTTCTAACAGAAAAATCAGATATCTCAGGTTGCAAATATTTCAAAGAAATTATTTTGAATAGCCATGGAAAAGTATATTATATATATGAAACTACACCATATATTTATTTATAGTACTAGTAATCAAAAGATTGTTTTTTAAGATTTTCAAGGTATCAATGTTTCACTATGTAAAGCATTTTATTCATGAAACATAAGACATAGCTTTTACTAAAAATGTTTAAATTTTAAATGATTTCAATTTTCTACACAATTGATTGTAATTATTTAATTTAAATTATTTTTAAATGAAGTTATATTACTTATATATCCAACAATGTTTATTTTTATCAATAAATATGCATGTATATGTAACAGGAAAATATATTTAAAAAAAAACCCGGTTTAAACCAAAAAAAACCTGGTTTAAACAACAAAAAACGGGTTTTTTGTTGTTGTTTTTTCTTTTTCTTTTCTTTTCTTTTTTTTTTAAACCCTGGTTGTATGTTACTAAAGAAATTTTTAATTTGCAGTTTTTTTTAATTTCTATAATTATATAATTAAAATTTTATTAATTAAAGCAAAAAAACATAGATTATGTTAGTAATTGAAGGGTTATTCATTTTTGAAATGCTTAATTCTTGGTAGATGTTTAATATTTTAACACAGGGAAAAAAATAAAAAAAATCCGATTTAAATCAAAAAAATCTGATTTAAATAAAAAAAAATCTGGTTTTTTTTTATTTAAAAAAAAAAAAAAAATCATGATTTTTTTACACCCTGTTTGTCACTAACATGTTTTACAAACAAAAATGATAAATTATCAATAACATTATAATTAATATTATTTTGCTTTTCTTACACGTGTAAAGTCAGTTGCGTGGCTAGAAATATTTACTTGCGAATCAATAGCATCCTAAAAAACCGATATTCCTGTTTGAGAAAGCGGATTAATACACTTTAAAAACTAATCGGAAACGTTTGCGAAAATCACTGGCAGCAGACGGAACTTTGTTTGCTTCTTTAAATCTCGAAAATATATCAGTTTCTGAGGTTTTTAAAGATGTCTTTCCGAAATCGTTGGCAACTCGGAAGACGTTATTGTATATTTTCATTCACTGGTCATATTATATTTTCATAGATTAAATAACATTTGTCTTCTTTTACAGTAAGGATGCAGTTAAGTAATTTTACGTGGGAATCGGGGAAAAAAAAAAAAAAAAAAAAAAAAAAAAAATCAAATGCAGTTACCATGTTTTACACCAGAACTTTTCATTCCTTTTTCTTTCTTTCTTATTTTCTTCACTCATGCTTTTTACTCTCTTCGTTACATTCAAAATTGTTTCCGAGAATTCGAAATTTTCCTTCAACATATATAGATATATTATTATCATTTTCAATTCTGAATGGCCATCGATTTCCCTAGTCACGTCTAGTCCTTTTCTGTAATGCAGCTTGTAAAAAGGAACAAGTCTCTTAGGGTTCTTGGAAATAGCTTAAAATGCGCAGGTCCAAAAACCTCCTAGTTAGCTTCAATAAGCTTCCTCTTTCTGTTTTGTAGCATTCTTAAAATAGTTCTTGGGGCCCAAAGGATTTGAAAACTTTAACTGGCATCACGTTTTATTCTGCAGAGAATCTCAAGCACAATTCTTTAAAGCCAATCAAGTTCTGAACATTTTCCGAGGTGTTTTCTTAATTTGCCGTCGTTCGACTGCGTATTGTACTTCAGTTCTAGGCTGCAGGGAATTCGAAAAATTATTCAGTAGAAAGAAAAGCCGTGGTGTATCGATTTATAGAATTCTGGTACTTTTGTTTTTCTTTTACCGTATGTATACACTTTGTTGTTCTAGCATTCTTGTCTTCTCCGATGCCTTTGAGCTTGTAAACTATCGAAGCTGAACAGATGTTGCTTATTGCTTTCTTTCTATTCCTTCTGAATTTTCAAGGGAATGATTTTTATCCCTCCCCCTTCTACTTGACAAGTATAGTAGTATCTATTCTATTAAATGGAACGAAATACAGTGTTTGCACGAAATCTTTTTATTTAGAAATAACCGTATTGAAGCGAAATCTTCTTAGACGATTATAAAGAGTCTCGCAAAATCAGTAACATAATAAAAAAAAAAAAAAAAAAAAAAAAAAAAAAAACAGATGCAGAAGCACTGAAACAGTAGTATAAGGTGAAAAGCGACTGAGAAAGTAAAATAGTGATTCCATAGTTTATTTTAAAGTTATCGAAGCATATTTCGTATTTTCCTGAAATCAAATATTAATGACAACACAGAAAAACACAAACTGTCGTTATGCCTGAAGTATACGTTTTGTTGCTGATCTTCCTATCGCACCTTCTTTTGATTTTTCACTGAAGAAGTGTTTCTTTATTATGGAGCCTTCAATTAGCTGTGTGCAAAATTTATTATGATGTTATCCTTTTTTTTTCCTTCACATTTTTTACACAAGTCACATGTACGAAATTCCATGTAAACTAAGTACAAAACAACTTTACACTTTTACATAATAAAACTTATTTATCCAATTTTTTTCTGTATTTTATGTAACTAATACCGATTGAAAATTCCTACGCAACGGAGATTCTGTCCCTCCATTAGGTAGTGAGTAGTTATGAGCTATTTTCCACAATGGTTGAAGAGCCGTCGTTTATAATGTTGCTATAGGTTACGCTAATTGATTCATCTTCAAAAGTCCTCGAGTTAGCTTGTAGCAAGTGCAAGCTAAATGAAGAGATAACCACGAACATTTGCATGACAGTCATTTGACTGACAGTTGTCTCTACAGCTAGGATTAGATTTTCACTCTACACTAATTTGAGAGCTTTCATAAATATATTCCTGTCAATCAGCAATATTATAATAAGCAATGAATTTCGATTGACATGGAATTCGGTGTTATATAGTAAGTCTAATACTATGCTAACAGATAGTCAAGTGCCTTCGAAGTTATTAACATAAGTTCCTCGCCTTACTTAGATTTTCTTCATTTGAATGCGGTAGTAAAATGCATTATTGTAAAAAATGAAACAGATTTCATTTGCTTTTCGTTTTCTTTCTTTCTTTCTTTTTCTTTTTTTTTTTTTTTTTTTTTTTTTAATTTTTTATTCAATATTCGAGTTTGAAATAAACCGCGTAACTAATCCTTATGTCATTATATTCAGTATCCGAGCTTGAAACAAACCGCGTAACTAATATTTATGTCATTATGTAACTTTAAGTACTTGCGTGGCTTCTGAAAATCGCGCTTCAATGTTTCCCCATAGGTTAACATGGGATTTCGCTATCTGGGAGTTGTAGTGAAACGGCTATTTTAGAACACGTGGTTAAAATTGTAAAATCTGGGGAAGAGCCCTGACCTTCCACTCCCACCCCCCCACCAGCCCCATCTGCTGGTGCCAGTGTATTTGACGTGAATTAATCAAATAGAAGCATTAAATACACCATGTTTAGTGAACGAATTCATTTACTGAGAAAAATCAGTAATATGTAATACATTCCGTAATTCAGCCGTTTTAACAAGTTTTTTTTCTCTCTCTTGTGTAGAAACAAGCTTTAAATTAATAGAAAAAAAGAGAAAAAAATAATTTTAAAACGTATGCAATTACAAACAAAAAGATCGAACTGGTACGTTTTTGCTAACGAAATGAGCATTGTGTTCTCTTTATCGTATTGTTCTGCTATTCAGAGATTACAGTCTGGGGAATCATTTTGGTCCGCATAATTAGTTTTTTCATTTTAATATCCCTTAATTACAGAGCGTTAGAACATTGACTTCGGTGTAACACGAAGATTGCGTGTTAAAGATTATTTTACTAAATTAATCTATTTGAATATTTTCATTAATTAGATTTAAGAGTATCTTGAATAATATCTAATTGAACATTTTGTGGACTAATTAGTTGGAGTTTAACCTTTCAAAATGTTATAAATGTAGCTTTTGTTTTCGTTCGATTTTGAATGGCAAGAGATAAAATGCATTTGTTAGCAAGAATGCGGTCCTGTGCTAATTAAATTTTGAGTGGTGTATAGTAAAACTGCAGGTTAATCTGTACCAAGACCTACTGCTGTAAATTTTCTATCATTTGTTTTACTTTTTTCTCACAATCAAAACGTTTTTGGGGCACATTTTGCTACTCCCAAAATAATAGTTAAAAAATTTCACAGATCTTTTAATTGTCATTTTCTTTGTATTTTATTTTATTATATTTTAGTGTTAGTTTTATAATTACATAGAAATATTACATTCTGGACTTTAAAAATATACTTTTTATATTTTTAAAGTCGTACAAGGTAAACCTTATACATACAGTAAATCCATTTAAAGATGTAATGAAGTGGTACTTGGTTGGCCAAAATTAAAAACATAAGATACGTAATAGGTAGCTATGCCTAAATCTGTATCTTGGTAGAATCACTGTTTATTAATAGTCATGTAAGATAAATGATTTTATAATAGATATTGTTTTATAATCTGTTTCCCAATGTTTGATATTTCCTGCATTACCCCATAAATCCCAAAATAGTAAATTGAAAATTTGATACTGAGATCCATAATGTAAATATTAAAAGATTACCAAAAATAGTAATCGTTTTTTCGTCATTCTTTACACGGTTTCTTGTCACTATAGCATTTGAAACAATGCAATGTCGGGGAAAAAAAAGGAAAAAAAAAGCTATTGAAGTAAAACTTCATTAAAAGATATCCGCTATTATTTAATGAAGCCCGTGGTAACGATTACGTATAAATTTAACTCTCGACTCTTATCGTTTTGTATGTGTAATACAAATTTACAATTTTTAACAGATTTAACCGAAACTTGATATACATATGCTTTAGAGCCCAGGTAAAAATTATTGGCTACTTTACAAATTTTACAAACCGCAATTTACCTCTTTTTGCAATCACCTGCCATAATTTATCTTTGTAAAAATCTTTTTACTTTTTTGTTACCACCAAGGAAAAAAAAATCCGTGAGAGTAGCGTTTGTATCAGCCTTCATGCGCCATATTTTCCAACCGAAACCGACTTCGTTCTGAACGGATAATGCACATTTTTCATATTCTACAAAGGGTACTAGGAAAGTTTTGCAATATGATGAAACAAAAAGTCGCAGGTGGCTGCTTGTGGCAGCGTGTTGACATAGGTTAATGCTTATGCACCTGCACGTAACCACAAGTCTGTAGGCTGAGTTATTCATTAGCTGTGATCGTGTGAAGTTCTTCCAGTGGCGTCCTGTTCACGAAGTGAGATAAGGGCAATTTTGCGGTATAACTTCGCGCTTGGTTTAAGCATAGACCAATGCTTAGAAGAAATGACTCTTGCACTTGGTGATGATTATCCACATCATATGACTATACATTGATGGTACAGAGAATTCCAAAGGGGAAATTTCTCCCTGGAGGACGCTGGAAGAGGAGGAAGGCCACGAACGTCAATTACGGAGGAAAACATTACTGCTGTGAGGAAAATGCTTGACGAAGACAGACGAATAACTTACAAACATATAGATGATACCTTAGGCCTAAATGCACCTGCAATTCATTCAATTCTGCATAATCATTTGCACATGAAGAAACTGTGTTGTCTCTGAGTACCACATAAACTGACTGAGGAGCAGATGACACTGCGTGTGACTTGGTGCTGGGATATGCTAAAAATGTTTGGTAAGGGACAATCTCGGTATGTGAACAACATCGTGACAGGTGACAAAACCTGGCTATACTATTAAAATGTGCCGGCAAAGTCTCAAAACAAAGTTTGTGTCTTCGATGATGAGGACACACCGGTAGCTATTAGAAATTCCCGATCTGTCAAAAAGAAAATAATAGCTGTATTTTAAAAATCGAATGGAATTGTTGCGTGTATCGTTTTGGACACACAGAAGACAGTCACTGCTAAGTAGTACAATGAACAGTGCCTACTTAAAGTCATAGAATCTAAGAAGAACCTGTGACCAAAGTCAAGAATGAACAAATGATTCCTCCATCATGACAAAACTCCAGATCACTGGGCCAAAGCCTGCAGTGAATATTTGGCCACTACAGGACTCAAACTTCTTGATTGCCCTCCTTACAGCCCAGATCTTGCCTCCTGCGACTTCATACTGTTCCCGCATGTGAAACTGAAGTAGAAAGGGATTCGTTTTTCCAGTGATGAGGCACTTCTGAGGGCTTGGGAGAATGAGTGTTCCTTACTCCCAAGTGAAACTTGGCAGAGCTGGTTTAAGGACTGGTTTCGGAGTTTGGAGAACTGTATTGCTTGTAACCGAAATTACTTTGAAAAAGTTTGATAAATAAATCCGTATTGCAAAACTTTCCTAGTACCCTTTGTATATATGAAAAATGCGCATTATCCGTCAAAAATATACTACAACTGTCTTAAAATGATATATTACCTGACACCTGTATATAAATGTATTTAAAAATAAAATATCATCTATAATAGAGACATTTCAATTTCAAGAAAATAATAATAGTACAGTCGGACCTCGTTATCCCGACACCCGGTTTTCACGTCACTCCGTTTATTACGTCAGTTTTTCAAAGTCCCGATTTTCTGTATAGGATTTTAATGTAAATAAACTCCGGATTTTACGTCGTTGAGTACTTTTCAACTCCGGATATCCCGACGGTTTAGGAAAATTGTCCATTTTACGTAATCCATGTTATAAGCATGGAAATTAAGCGGTATGAAATGTCTTAGCCAAACTTTTCATAAAAGTGTTTAAAATACCCATTGAGATAAATGAGAAATTTTAATTCAAACCTTTATCTGAATAAATGACGCTTTCTTGCGGTTACATGGCGTTTTTCATCCGCCTAAAACCGAAGCATTACATTTCATTGAAACGATCAGAAATTATCTAACATCCGTTTCTGAAACAACTAATATTGATTACAATTTATTGTATAATATTGAAAAAAGTATTGTAGGAAGCACACCTAGGGATAAGCAAACCTTAATACATCAATATTTCATGTGACAATAAACAAACAAGTCATCATAAATCTGATTTTTATTCTTTTCAACTATATTTTTGTGTTTATTTTGTTTAATAATGATGTTTTATTGCTTAAAACTACAAGAACAGTTATGAATTTAAGATTCCCTTAAATTAATTTAAAAAAAACAGCTTTTTATAAACATCTTTTTCTCCAACTTCGGTTACCGCGACACTCCGCTTATCACGACACTTTTTTCTGGCCATTAGAATGTCGGGATAACGAGGTTCGACTGTAATAATAATCCTCTAAATATGACGTCACTTTCAGTGGAAGAAACATAATGCACATTCATATTAGGATTTACATTAACCACAAAAATAAAAAAGCAAATGACGTCATTTTCACGTAATCATTGTATATTTAATTTTTATGAATGGAAATATAAGTTTCTATTCAAAAAGTAATGTTTTTTTCATCAATGGAGGCATCTTTCTCTTCTGAAATTAACGTCCATAATCTATAAAGTAAAGACTTTATTTTCAAGACATACAAAATAGCTTAAAAAGTACTCCGTCATCTGGATGTATTTATTGCATTTTTTTTTTTTCTGTTACACGCGTAAAAAGAAACGTGCATTCTCATTCATAAAGCTAAGAGATTTTATTGTGATTGAATTAAAGTAACGTCATTTTTTTCGATTTTCGTTTAAAGATGTGGATGCACAAAACTCCGTTTTGTGATCGCTGTATGTTCATGTTCATATTACAGTTTTGTTTATTTAAGCCCCTATTGTTGAGCAACTCAAGACAGATCTTCCAATTAAAATAATAAAAAAATAATTATAAGATAGTGTTTTCAAAGAATTATTTGAAGGTTAAAAAATTAGGTGGAGAAATTTTAACTTTATAATAAATTATTTTAATATATTATTTTGAACCAAAATAATGTAATCAGACCGGAGAAATTGTAGTTTAGAGCATTGCTTCTCAATTCTGTGTGACGACTGGATATCCTTTTGTTTGACTCAGTCACCAATAGTTTTTCTTGTCTTTTCTTCCCCGCCCCCCTCCAATGTTTTCATATTCTACTGTAAGAAGTTGTGAAAACAATCGATTTTCTTTTCTTCTCTAGCAGCCAGTTCTTGCTGTAATTCATAAAAGTGTCTGAGATGTCTGTAAAAAACATTTATTTCCTTATATTCTTGTTTCCCTTTTGTAAAGAAGTTTTTATCATTTTTTCGGCTGTTTCTCTGTTTATTTTAGTTTTCCGATATATTTTAAAAGCAAAATTATATGTTTGAATGTTTTAGATATTTAATTTTTCATTGTCGCGAACTTCACTTCATTGACTCGTGTTTCATTTTTCATCTCAGTTAGTTATTTTCACAAATTGCATCATTTGATCTATTTCTCTCACAACAATTGCAACACAGTTGCGAGTGTTCGATTGTGGTGATCTGAGATGTAATTTAAATGTATTTTTGAAAATGATCCCCAGCACTACACGCTATGTGGAAATTTATGAGTTTAATATTTGCAGGTTTTTTGTTTTTTTTTTAGTGTTACAAAAATGTTTTTAAATATAATCTTGTTGGAACTATTGTTGGTTGAGCAACATTTTAAGAAAAACTAGCTGCTTAAGGGGCTATTTCAGTCACCTGGAAGACTCGCTCGCTAGTGCTAATTCTATGGAAGACATTTTTTAAGGTATCCCGTTTGCACTTTAATATTTTAAAATGATTTTTGCATTGGATAGCTGAGATTGATCTGCCTTTTTTTACTTTTTCAATTTTGTTTGTATATTTTTTTCAAGAGGATGGTTTCACTTTCGAAACTGGTTCCGAAAATGAAAGTGTCCTCATTAAAAATATCTGTAAATATATATATATATATATATATATATATATCGGATAAGCAAAAACGCTTTTTGTACAGATCGATTGCTACTTTCAAAACTGGTTTCGAAAATAAAAGTGTCCTCATTAAAAATATCTGTAAAAAAAAAAAAAAAAAAATCGAAAAAGTAAAAACGCCCCTTGTACAGTTCGATCTCAGCTAGCCAGTGCAAAAAGAATTATTCAAAAATATTAAAATGCAAACGAGATATGTTTAAAAATTTCTTCCATAAGATTAGCATTAGAGAGTGGGTCTTTTCAAGTGGCTGAAATGCACAAATCATCACCTCATCGAATTGATAGCTGAAATTCCAGGATTAGTTAAAACTGGATTAGCATATTAAAATGCAACTGGTCAACCAAGTCTTATATTGGTGGATAACACCTTAAAGGGGACCGGGAGTGCCCTATCTCCGCCATGTTAAATTCACCAACATTATGTACCTTTTTCTCAGAAATGGTGAAAGATGGAGGTCTAGATTTTTTAGAGAAGTTATAATAACACGATTTACGCATTTTAACAGACCATTTTCTTTCAAAGTGAAACTCAAAATTAAGTATTAATTATTTATTGAAAGTCATTTTTAAATTAACATTTTTGGTAAGATTTCACTGCCTAAAATAAATAATTCTCCACAAATCATTAAATCCCTGTGTTAAAGTATACAATATAACATAATATAAGTATTAAAAAAAAAAAAATCTGAGATCTTAAGTTTAATAGATATTGAAAAAAAGGAACATAAACATGAAAAAACCAAGTTTTGAGAAAAAGTCAATTGAAGATTTAAATGGCCGTTAAGCTGTGAAGTACTCTTAGGAAAAAACGAATAATTTCAACGCTTATTTTTTTTTATATATAAACATGTGTGACACACCATTGGAAAGATAAAAGTTCAAACTATTTAATGATATAAAAAAGTCAAAATCGATTTTTTGGTTGAATTTTGCTTTCCCGGTTCCCTTAAAACCCGATTTTAATGGTTGACTGGTAGGTTTATCAATGTGTTTTCCTGCTCCCAGTCCGCCATGTTTTCATACCTTTGGGTGCAGGAAAACACAATGAGGAAACTATTGATCAACTACTAAAATCGGGTCTGCAGGTGGTTTCCATCAAGATATGACTTGGCAGACCAGTTGCATTTTAATATGGTAATCGAGTTCTGTCTAATGCTGGCATTTCAGCAGGTGATGGTCTCTGCAGACGCCTCCCGATCTGTAACATTAATGTTAAACTTTTGTAGCTACAGTAGTGTGCATTAATTGTTGGCTGTATCTTCGTTCCCCTCAATTAAGAAAGTAGGCTATCCATACGGCAGAAATTAACATTTAAAAAACAATTTATTTATTTAAATCAATAGTAAAAGAACTTTGGCAGCGGAGCATGCAATTAAGTTCACGATGGTCAAATTATATGCTCAGACACAGAAATAATGAAGGGGGGAATACAGACATCCTCTAAATACTGGCGCTAATGAAATACAAAATGGATACGTGGCTTGTATTCCAGAATCTAATAAAAGTTCACCTCAGTTAGCTACAAAAATGAGCTTGTAACTCTGAAATGCATCAGTAACTCTGAAATGCACCATACACAATATCACTGGAAAATACGGCAATGTCAATAATTGAAGGAAACCTGGTGGATTACTTTTATTTGAAGTATTAACACGTAGGCAAACTCTTAGCTGAAGAATCTTATTCCAAACTCAGTAAAAATGGAATGTCACTGGTTATTCGGCTCGTAGACGGCTCGGCGAAAGCTCAAATCTCGATTTCCTGCAATGGGCAAGATGCCACAAAATCCGCTGGATCGAACTTCTACCATCGTATTTATACCAACTAGATGAACTCAGATACTTAATTAACATTTATTGCTCGATGTAACAGGGAAAATCAGATTCGAGGAGATTCAGGAAAGTTAAAAGGACGACAGAATAGTGGCTCGTTCACTAACAAATGTTAGAATCCAGACGAAACGTTCATAAGCAAAACTCAGAAATCCATACGACCGTAGACTACCTTCATAAGAGATTAGCTAATGCTATATAATGTTACACTGGCAGCGAGTCAATGATCTTATATCTTTTTCAAATGTAATAAAATTTGGTGTATTATTCAAGTGTGTTTTTTATAACGACTATTGCAATAAAAAAATTAAAAGCCTAAAAATTGAAAAACATCGTGCCTGAGTATCATTAGTAAAATGGGACGGTATTATTTTCTTAATAGCCACTTTTGAAGAGAACAAATTATACGTGGAAATCCTGTTTTGAGGTAAAAACATTTAAATTTTAATATGTGCTTTTATCTTAGTGTATCTCGACTTCTAATTCATTTGCAGATAAGGACAAACCTATTTTAATAAAACTAAAAATATTCTGCGCAATAAATGAAACAAGATTGTCAATTCTGGCTAAGATTGGCATTTTCAACCTATTTTAAAAACTCTAATGCAATTCATGCCTATAACACTGAAAATTGTTCTAGAATCTAAACGTAACACATTATTTTTACTTTTGTTTTTTTCATTAAGAATTAAAGAACATATCCATAAAAAAACTATTCTGTTTCCTTGTTATTTTGCTATTTTTTTAGCATCAAATTCCTTTTGTGATTCATTTTATTCATTTATTTTTAAAAAGCTGCTAGGTACGTGGATTAACTTTCTTCGTGTGTGCGAATAAAATCTCGTAAGTGCCTTTTAGTTTAAAACTTAATGATCTTTTAACGACAGTACAGGAAGCAGCCGTTGCTAGAGACTACTATTAAAGATACGTGCCTTCCCAAAATTTTATGGTAATTGTATAGAGCTGGTGAACTGAGAATACCTTATTAAAGTATTTATTACTAACTTCTAGTTAATTCTTTGGGTGCAAAGTCATAAACTATTTCTCACATCTCATTTCCTTTGAAATGCCATTATTGAAAGTATTAGGTTATAACTGCATTTTACTATTAAGTTACATTTTAGTTTAAATAATATTTTAATATGTAGTAGTTCCTTTTAAAAGCACTAAAAGGAAATCATAAACCTTATTCTTATATGCAGTCGAATGCACGTTTCAGTTATTTATTATTATTTTTTAAATATTTTTTTGTGAATGACGCTTATGAAATTTTAAATACCCAAATCCCATTTAAAGAAAAGGGTTATAGTGGAAAATATGTATCTATATATGGTCCGTTCAGTGCACAAATCGATTAACTCCATCAAATGAAAATGTTCAGTTGGTTGGTTGTATTTATGACGGCCAATTATCTGCACGAGGGATATGGGCCCAGGGGGGAGTGCCCTTCGTGGGGGTCTTTTTAAGGGAACCTAACCCGTATTAACGCTTGGAAATCCAAGGTTCGAAGAAAACTCCGAACGATTAGGCCGACGGGCGCGATTGGGTTTGAACCCAACACCTCCCGTCTACCAGCTTCGAGAGCAGAACCTCTCGGCCACTGGTGGGGCTGAAAATGTTCAGTATAAACAGTTAAAGTTATTATTGTAACTATAAAAAATATTGTATGTGTATAATATTTTTTCTCGGGATATTTTGATTGAACTCATTAATTTTCTTTTAATCAAGGGTAACTTTTTATCACTGTATAAATATACAGAAAATTTTCAATGTTTCTTTGTTTAAAAAAAAAAGAAAAAAGCCACTTAAAATAGGGTTAGTCGGATGTCTTCTCAGCGCCTCATATAGGTTAACTCTAGTATAGATGGCCATAGTTTTTAAAGACTGATATAAAAATTCTTAGAATGCAAATACAAGAAACATTTATGCATATTTGAAATTCTTATACATATACTCATTATATTTTGGACAAAAAAATAATTAAATATCGAGAAGAAAAAGTGAGAAACAAAATTGAAATTAAAATGGCAGATGGTCATCTCTCCTTCAAGCCGAGGAGAGATGACCATCCAATACAAGAAATAAAAATGAAGTTAAAATAGCAAAAAAAAAAAAAAGCACATTTCATGTATTTGATCATGAAAAACACATAGAAATTTGTAAAGATGCAATTATATCACGGAAAATCAGTGAATAAAATTTGAAAAAACAAAATTTGAAGTATAATTTCAATCCCTCTCTTTTGTATAATTTTACTACATTTTCGGCAACGATCTTGATGGTTTGTACACGTTTCATGGAACCATTTCTGGCACCTTATGCATCATATGCAATAATCCTTTTTGGTTATGGTATTATATTCTTCTCCACAACGAACACAATGATCCTCATCCAATTCCATTCCCTCGGTATCTGTAGAATCTATAATTTCAAATGTATTTCATCTTCTTCGCTACTGGAAGTGTCATGTTTTGTTTTTCCTCGCATTTATTTGAGATTTTTCACGATTTTAAGTTTATTTATGAACTTTACCTGTTTCTGAAATGAACGTTTCCGAAGTTTTTCAATATTTTCTGAAACAAATATACTTCGTTAGGCGCTATTGTATTATTGCTATTGAAATATTTATATTAGTTAAAATTTAAATAATTATACCAATTAATATAATTATAAACATAAAAATTATATAATTATTTTAAAAATAATTATATTTAGTTAAAATCCTCACTCCGTATAATTTTGAAACTTTGATTATAGGTGGCCATCTCTCCTCAATTTATTTGATGTGGCTATCTCTCCTAAAATTGATGGACAGATTGCCACCAAATTTAAAGCGCCACTCCGCCAATGTACGCCTTTCTTTTAGACTTGAAAGCAAAGATTGGATTATATTCATGCCTTAAAAGTCCTTATAGTAAAAAAGAAAGTAACATAGGTACTACAAAACATTCAGATACCTAACTCAACAAAAATATTCAACCACTAAATTAAATAAACATAAAATTATACTTTCTTTTTATAATTGAAAAACACAGTTGCACGTCGCAATGAATGAACACGTTGAACTATTTCTTACGAACGAAGTTATCTTGCAATCTGTGGTATAGTTTTTGAAATATTTAGACTGGCCATCTATCCTAGAATTACCCTTACTAATATTATAAAAAAGTAACGTTTGTTTGTGTGTTTATTTGTAGGGGGTATGGAACTACCGAGTCAATTCAAAAAATAATGGTCGCAAAATGCTGGTGACCATCTCTGATACAACAAAGGCTATATATTTTATGTCCTTACAGCATACCCCAAGTAGCCGAAGAAAAAAAAAAAAAAATAAGTTCTAAAATTGCGATTTCTGTGATGGGCTAGAGACTTGAAATTTTGTGTGGTAGTTGCTTTTAAACCTTTGTGATTCAAGAACTCCGATTTGAAAAATATTTACTCAGATTTTAGCATGTAAACAATAATTAAAAAAAAAAAATTAGATTATAAAAATAAAAGATTATCGACTAAAAGATACTTTATTTATGCCTACGCAATAAACAGAAAATTACATACCTTTCACGAATGTTGTCCATTTTCTAATACAAAATTGTGTAAGTATAAGAACATATTTTTGTAAAAAAAAAAAAAAAAATCTATCTTTGGATGTCTCCAGTCTTTTTAATTTGACAAAATTTATGAAGTTCATTTTAGCAATATCGATGTAAAACTGTTCAAAAAAATAAAAAAAAAACTTTGGCATGAAAAAATAATTCTATATCGCCGTCTGTTGGGTATTCTACCAACAATTTATATTAACTGCTGAGTTGGAAGATTGCAGACATAAATAACATCGTTTTTTAAAGCTCATTGTAAAGTCGTATTGACTTTTGGGTATGTTGTAGATATGCAACGCGGTAATACAAAGGGATAAGATGTAAATACACGCTATGAACGGCTTCTAAAATGTTCGAAAATTAAAGGGGGGAATGAGCGGAAAACGTTCTAAATTACGATTTATTTACAACTGGTTAGGGCTAGGTACTTGAAATTTGACATGGCCGTTACCCTTAAAATATAAATGCTTGCACAGAACAGTTTCTAAAAATTCGAAATGTTAAAAGGTGCAGGAACAAAAAAACGTTGCGATTACAGTGATATCGTTGGAGATAGAGTTACTGATGTGCAACTAAATGCTTGACTACATTGCCTCAATATTTATCACTTATACTCCGTCACATCTTGGTGATTTTCCCTTTAGGATCGGCATCAAAATGGGGTGAAAATATTTTAAATTGATTTAAATACCTCAGCCATCGGCCTATTTGTATCAAAATCTGTACATTTCTTGAGATAGTGGTCTTTAACCTCTTCGGCACCGTGGGAATGGGTGCATATATGCATCTTCAAAAGTTGCATACAAACATTTGCTTTTGACACCTGTAAAAAAGAAAAACTATATTCGTTTTATTTAATTATAACATTTTCGTGATCAATAAAGTAAAATTAACTGTTTTTAAAAAAGTGGTGCCAACCGAATGAAATTCATATAAGAGATGTTGGTCCCGAACATAGGTTAACATCCGTTTGGTAGCTATCATGTTCACTCTCACGCACTACATTACCTACACAGGACACATTAAGGGTGTATTCGAAAAAATGTTTTTTCACCCTCAACAGCTCAAAATTTTCTGAGACATTTTCAGACTCATTTTTAAAAGTAAAAACATGAAACTTGCTGAGGTGATTTTTGAAGAGATGTAGGGGAAAGTAGGGGAATAGCGCTCACTTAAGGGAAAACATGAATAGCTAGTCAAATTTAGACAAAAAAAAATCAATATTTTATTAACGAAGTATAACTCCAAAGCATAAGGAACAGTTTGCAATCTAATAATTTTCATAAAAGTTTTAGGAATTTTTTTTTTATCGTTTTATTTAAACGACCATCGATTGAGTGGTAATGCCCGACATGGTAGGGTAATTGCGCTCAGAGTTTGAAGTCACATATGTAGTTGCGTGGGCTGTTCACACCACTGCAGACTTTTTGCAACCACTTTACACATAGTGTGCACACACATTGTATTAAACGTATAGTAGGCTACTTTTTTTATATTTAGGTTTTTTGATTTTCACCACTTTTTTGAAATCGTAAAAGTCTCCTTGTTTAATGACATATTAATAAAGGCGAAAACGGGGAAATTTTACCATTTCAAAAAAGTGGTGTCAATCAACAAATTTGAATTAAAAAAAAGTTGCCCGCTGGCAACACTTCTTCTGGAATTCCAGGCGAGCGTCATTACCCGTTATTGCCATGTTGGGTTTTATTGCATTATAATTGGCGTAACAACGCACTACAAAAATAAATAAAAGCATGAAAGTACAGCTAAATGTATATATTTTGTAGACATAATGAGTAAATTAATATTTGACAATAAGAGTGTACACTTACCTTCAAGTTAGATGTTGTAGAATTTTATAATAAAACAAATTCAAACTAATAACGTGAGGACACAAAAATACTTCCCTCCCGACGGCCACTAAATCCTTACTGGGAAATTAGGATGAAGTTCGCTAGGTGCCGGTACCGATCGCACGTTTTCAATTCTATCCTGTTTAGAGATATTTGGTGAGCGGGATTACCCTTCTGAGCGTCATTACTCTACTTTCCCCTATAAGAGGCCGTGTGATTTATTTTTTGCTCAATTAATTTGAGTTTTAAACAATTATTTTCTCAGTATGACTATTTTTTTTCATTCCCAGATCTCCCGCTTCGAAAAATTCGGTTCAAAACGCCAAATTTGACAGCATTTTTTACAATATTTTCTGCATTTATCAAAAAATCGAGAAGCACGGCACATTATGTAGTTTGTAAATAAGAGAATTTGCCAGTTTGATGCGTTTGAGAGCAAAAATGAATTTAAAAATAAATCAGAAAATAAGCAGTTTGGATTGGAATACACCCTTAAAGCATGAATCTGGGGCTTCTGGACTAGTGTTGCCAGGTGTCCTGATTTTCGGGGGATCCAAGACCTGTCCCGCGTAAACACCGTGCGGGCCGCCAAAACTCCCGATTTTTCATCATGCACTAATTCTTTTAAATTTCTTTTCGTACCATGTTATTTATTAGTCTGCATTGAGGGGAATTTAATATAGTAAAACAATGTTTTTCTTACACTATGTGTTCCAACAGCAATAAATAAACAATATCAATTTGTAGAGTAAAACATGTTGTTCGGTATTTTCAATATCGAAAGATAACAGTAAACATTTTTTATGGATACGTTTCTCATTAATAAAAAGGGGGGAGGGGAGCAGGGGAATAATGTTTCAATCTATTCACAGCATATTGCAAAGTGTCATCCCCCTTTATCTGATGGGAAAGTGCAAAATTACAGGCTCTTTATAATTGCTTCCAAAAATAATTTATAATAAATTTTAATCCTTCGGATTGGTGTTCTCATTCAGATCTGATTTAATCCTTTGTAAGTGATCCATTGTCTGTGAAAATAGGTTATAAATGGACCGGCCAAAATAAAAATTTTGCATTGTTGATGGCAGATATGGGATAATATAGTATGTTGATTACTTTGTAAACAAAATTTAAGTTTCGCGTTAATGGGTTGTGAACCTTTGCACATGCGTAATTCGTCAATATATTGCACATATTTTCTTTTCTATTTTGCTTGTTGCCTTGGTATTTGTAAATAAGGAGTCTCCTGTTGTTATTTTTCAGAGTTGGAAATAAAGCAGATCTTCATTAAGATGGCTTTATGAAATTTGAGAGTGAACAGAGGTTTAACCCTTTCGGGACGGGTGATGCACATATGCCTCATCAAAAAGTGCGTGTGGAATTTGTATTTGGCACCATTAAAAAATAAATGTAATATTTGTCTTTTTTAATTAGAGCATTTTTTGGTATTTCATCAGTAAATGGAACTGTTTAAAAAAAGCGGTGCCAATCAAAAAATTGTGTAAGGGATGCCGTCTCGAAAGTGTTAATTAGCCTGCAGGTTTGAATGCAAATTGGTATGTGAATGTTATATGTTCCATAAATATACGATTTTGAAAAGATATATAAATACAGCCTTATAATCATTTTTGTTGTTTTTTTTATTGATATTGTTATAACTTAGTTTTTGAGAGTGATATTGGTTTCACATTCACTACAAAAAAAGAAGAAAAAAACGCGTTAAACTCATCTACTTTTATTAAAATTATGCCAGCACTTTAAAACACCTGTAAGAAGCGCAAACAAATATTTTTCTAAAATATGATACAGTTTTGATGACCCATTGTGTTTAGTAATACGATTTCAAATAACTAATCTAGACTTTGTTCTTCCGCACAGTTTTTGCTATTTGACTGTAAAATATATTTTGTTTTCAACACTTTGTTGAATTGGAAAAAAAAAAAGCGTTGTACTGTATCCCAAGTTTCTGGCACATACTTTCCCTGATTGAGTTTTCCCGATAATATATCATTAAATAAGCCACAATGTAAAATGTTTCAATAAATTCAATGTAAAATGTTTTGGAGTCCAACAAAATATACCCCCCCCCCCCCCACACACACACACACACACACAGTCTAAGACTCTTCAATAAATACGAGTATCTGGTGCCCGGTCAACAAAATGTTAACTTTAAATAAAGAACATTTCTAAATCTACAAAAGATTGTCTCTGTGTTGGAATGAAAATTACTTATATGCTTGAACATGGGTGCCGCTTCTGTTGGAGGGAGGAGCGGGACTATTATTTCACCATCTTTAATCGCAGATAATTTTGTCATTAGACAAGGCGAAGAAAATTAATTTGAAATACTGGTCTTCCATTGGAGGGACCAGAGCATTTGGAGCCCCGATTTACGCCGTACGGGTCATTCAGGAGATAGCCATTTTTCCTTCCCTGATTTTTAAAGTTTAATTAATTAAATGTCCCTTTTATCTAATTTTTTTTTTTTTTTTTTTGGGGGGGGGGGGGGGGTAATTTTTTTCTTTTAACTGACTGAAAATAATTGTACAATAAGACAAACAGGAACTAAGAATTTTTCTTCACAGGATCTCTGCCGTCCTGAAATGGAAATCAATTTTTAGTTGTTGTTTTTTTTTTTTTGGGGGGGGGGGGCGGTAAGGCAGAGATCCCCTGATGTAAATGACGAAATTTTTTTCAATTATTTTTGAAGAGCGCGTTTAAAAATTCATTGTTTAATTAATCCATTTTTAGTTCTGTTTTGGGGGGAGGAGCAGAGATCCCCTGATGCAAATAAAGAAATTGTTTCAATTCTTTTTGAAGAGCGCTGGTAAAAATTTTATTTTGTATTTTTTTTTTTTTTTTAATTGTTAAATCTATCTATTGATTTTTATGTTGATATGTTTTAAAAATTGTTTTGCACTGGGAAAGGGATGATGGGTTCTGACAGAAAAATTCTTAGCTGGGCTTTTTTCATATTTATATTTTTCAAACGCAGCCAATAAGGCGCGGACCACAGGCATATATGCTTTTGTATCTTACCCCTCCATGGGTTTCATTCTGTGGACACCCTTGTGCTTGAAACATATTTTTATTTTACTCTGTTTCACATTCGGCTGAGTTTACATTAATGTACCTCCAGACATTTCTCGTCTGACGAAATTCTTACGTAAAGCTTCCTTAAGATGAGAGAAATTTTGCAACTTAAGGAGTTTTCTGATAGTATAACTCCAAAGGGATGAATGAATCTTTCGAAATTACCATGTGTTAATCACGTTTCCATAGAAAGGAATTAATAAGTGAAGTAGCCCAAGTGAAGGAAAGCGCTGTGAAATTTTCTTCTCCTGAGATGAGTCATTTACGGCGATGAACACACCAAAAATAAACACTATGGAAATCCCTTTATAGGTGCTTTACTGCTCGACTAAATCTTGCCTGTTACTGGTGTGATAAGCAAATCTATTCCTAAAGAATATGTGATTTATGTATTTACTTTTATTTTCAGATTAAAATTTTTTTTCGGCTAATCAGGGTTTGTTGATATCAATGGATATATATCATGATATATATCCGATATTTATTTTTAAAATATCAAGGTTTTTGTTATTTTCGATATTTTCATATACTTGATATTTATTTTTTAAATATCAAGATTTTTGATATTTTCATATACTTGATATTTATTTTCAAAATATCAAGATGTTTGATATTTTGCGTATTCGATATTTATTTTTACAGCATCACTCTGCCAGGTTATCTTAATATTTTTAGTCAAAACAAGTGTAAATGAAATTTTCAGCTGTTATTGACTGTGTTATTCTGTAGATAAAGAACTTTTGTCTCTGCTGTGGCAGTGACTTACTCAGTAAAAAAAAGGTTTTATGTATAAGTTTTATGTTTGAAGCTTTTATTTTTAAATGTAGAACTAATAATTATGGGAAACAATTAATTCAGTATAACAATTAAAACAATTGATAGCCATTGAAAGATAAACTATCTACTTTAGATAATCAGTTATATAACTAAATCTAATAATATCTAATAATAATCTAATAATATCTAACTAAATAAATTGCATTATCTGCTGCTTGTCTCGCGGACGATAAAATTCAAATTTTCGACTTAAAAATTACACTACTCTATGAGATAGAAAGTGTATTTTTTTCACAACAGTAAAAAATAAATAAATAAATAAAAAATAAATTCATGCAATGTGGCAGTGCGTTTTGCCATTTTTCTTTTAATATCTGAAGAAGAGTTGGAGTTTTTTGGTCAGAAACACATGTTTTGTTTTCAGTTTCATTCAATTTTGAATGTTTACAATAATTTGTTTGGACAAAATAAGTTTATACATGGAGAAGAAACAGCAAGTTTTTCAGTTCGAAACCTATCTCTTTTCATTTTCTTTTGTGCTAATGTAGTATTCGAATACAGATTTAGTGCTACTATACGCACAATCACAATATATGAGGCATTTTAATTTAAATGTAAACTATAAATTATTGGACTTATATGTGTTTTACTATAATTTCTTAATAACTAAATGACCCTCGAGGTTTTTTCTTTTTTTTTTTTAACATGTGTAATGTATTTCATTAATTTTATGATCTTATAACAATCTTTATTTTTATTTCATATTTGTTCTGGTTGTTTTAATACTTCATCAACAGATTGAAACGCCGTTTCAGGCAAATATGTGTGTCAGCAATATTTTCCGGAGCGCCATACCACACGAATATGTGTGCCGGCAATATTTCCAATGAAGACAATTTATTGCCTTGAAACGAGAGTATTGATAATTTACTACCATGTATTTCAATTTCAAGAAATAACACCGTGGGCGCCCCGAACATGTTTAATGATTTTAGTTTGGCTTTTAGCATGTAAAAATAAGTAATTGACATTTTTCAATTAAAAATGTCTAAAATTAACAAACCATTATCGCGATTGGTAATTGTGAATAGACTCGATAAACAACGAAAACCGATTTGTCAATATATATATATATATATATGTGTGTGTGTGTGTAAAAAAAAAAAAAAAAAAAAAAAAAAAAAAAAAACAACTTCGTCGCAGTCTGTGGCGGTCAATCGGTTTATCGATTAATCTTAAGACCAATTTTTAATTTAGGGCGATTCTCAAATTTCCTGCTCAAAAAACACGAAACTTTCTGACACATTTTCTCGCTCTTTTTCAAACGTAAAGGCACAAAATTGGCAGGCCTGACTAGTGATACGATTTGAAATCGAAATAAGTTTCCCATTTTTGGATAAATAAATTACTTATCGAGTTGCAGTAGAGTCTCGATTATCCGACTTAATATGGACCAAGCTGACCTCGGATAGCAAAAAACTCGGATAAACCGGATTTACACAAATCGCCAGCAACTAAGGAGATTAAATATAAATTTTCGCTTAATTCATTCATTTTTATGGTACTAGGAACATTTCTTTGATGCAGTACATTTCCGTTACTTTTAAGAAAAACGAGGAATGAAATTGTTTACTTGAAAAATCCCTTGATAGTTTTTTGTTTGCTGAATGTTAATTTTGCTGCAGTATTGCGCTACTGCATAGCTGCTAATTTCTGAGATTTTTTCTTACCACTAAAACTGTAGGTGCAGATTCCGAAAATGTGAAAGGAGCAAGTGACTCTTAAACCCCAAAAATTCAGTGGCCATATTGTGAAACAAACACATAAAATAATAGCATTTATATGAGAAAAAAACTCAGGAATTCAAAGTGAAAAATAATTTATTTAATATGTAATCATGTACAACAAAACACAGACTAATCACTTCAAATGTATTTAATCATGAAATTCTTGGAATATGAATATTAATGAAGCAATTTTATAAATCTTAAACTATGTACAGTCAGAAGATAAAGTTGGGCAAGATACAATTTTAATAAAATTATGTATAAGCTAGGGAATCATGTAAGTGGGGAATATTTGGAAAACAAGAGGTTTCTTATTTTGATTTTCTTATCAAACATGTAAAAAAAAAATGTAAATGAGAAAAAAATCAAGTATAAAAATCAAAATACACTTTAAACATTCATTTTTCTATGAGAAAAAGTATCTTGATGTATGGCGACTTAGACACCGAAAGTTAGTAGCCGCAGCAAAATATTTAGTCGACACGTGGCGACTGTCGACTGTAAATCTTCACCTATAACTAAAACTTACCAGTGAATTTTGCCTAATACAATAGCAGAAATCTAACAATTGTCAACGATTAAATATAGCAAAAATTTTTATTAAATTTTAGAAGTAACAAAACCGTACAAGATGGCCATAATTATTTTTTGGGGAAAATGGCCATTTTCCCCCCCATTCTGGCCAGAATATCGCAGTTCTAACTTTTTACGACTGCTCTTTCATCTTCACCTAACACTTCATGTATAATGGCTGTTTCATAATAATGGAATCCACCAGTCCATTAGAAGAAAATAACTCGGTTAAAGCGGAAACTCGGATAATCGGGACTCTACTCTATAAGCAATTGTTAGATTAATTTTTAACGCTAGTATTCAATTGGTAAATAAATCATACGAGCTGTAAATTTCCAAGTGGGTAGAAAAATGTCCGGGCCAGGATTCGAACCAAGGATCTTCTTGGCTGTAACCGCAAAGCTCTACCAACCGAGCAATTTTATTTACTAATTGAATGATTGCGTTAAGAATTAATCTAATATAATTACACATCCATTGTTTACTGGAGTTCCATAACCTGTGATTTATCCTGTTGAGCTGATTCAGATATCAGACCAGATTGCTTTGATCATTAAAGTTAGCTGGGTGAATTAGGTTTTTCAGATTCATCCAGGATGGCTCAGTTGGTAGAGCATTGGCGACTTCAGCCAAGACATCCCTGGTCCGAACCCTGGCCTGGACTTTTTTCACCCACTTGGAAATTTACAGCTCGTATGATCAATTGTTGTCAGAGTTTTTCTTCTTTCCCGTGTTTTCGCGTCCGGAAATTCACTTAAAAGTGCCAACATTGACAGTATTTTCTGAAAGATCGTTTGCGTTTACCAAAAAACGTAAAACGTCTTTCGATTACACAGTTTCTGAATAACAACAGCTGCCCATTTCATGCGTTTCCGAACAAAAATGAATTTAGAAAAATGCGTCATAAAGTAGCCCCTTTGAATAAATAATTTTTAATTCTCTTGTATTAAATTTACTGAATAAAGCCAGATAGTTTATTTTTAAAGATTTATGATTATTAACTTAATCAGTTTAAAGAAAAAGCATTCTGTAATGAATGAATTCTGTCTTACAGGATTAATTGCACGCTTAACAACTTTCTGGTATTTGAGAATGAATTTATTACTGAACTGTCTTCTAAATTAAATAAATTCATAATTGAACTATAACTCTTAATTAATAATTACTGTTTGAGCACCGCTTTTAAACTTATTTCCTCCCGCTGAACAGTCAAATAACATCAAACTATATTGTCTGCCAGCTCAAGTGCCTCTCCCACGTCACCGAAGCTCGCGGCTTTAACTGATGCTCGAAAAATTTAAAACTTGACTGCAATTTCTTTTAATTTGCCCTGTCAGTTCTAAATTTTCAAGAAAATTTCCTCGAAGTAACTAGATATCAACGGCGCTTTCTTGGATGCACGGGAGTTTAATATGCTTAAATAGAGCAGAGGAGCTTTGGGAATTCGCTTAACTATGACATAAATCATTTATTGAGTGGCAGCAAGTGTACTAAAAATATTCTTTGAAATTTCGTTCAGAAAACCTTTTTAGCAAGTTCGATGAAACTCCCTTGTGATTGTGATCTTGATAAGGTAGCTGAACGATAAAAATAGTTTAACGTGTTGCGTGTTTCAGTAAATTATCCGGCGCTGCTCTTATGTTTTTAGCTAATTTCAAACAGTCATATCTTCGGTGTAACTTCGAGGTAATTTATTTTTATTCTTGTTTATGTAATCAAAAGAGTTGTTGAAAACTTTAGTTGACTGTACTATATTCTTTTATTCGTGTCTTTTAGAGGTCTGCAGGGGTCGAGATTTCCAAACCCGGCTCGTACAAAAAGTTAACTGGCATGGTCCGGCCCGGTATAAAAGCTAAAAGTTTGGTTCGGACCGTCCAGTTTTGAAATCTAAACATTCCACCCGGATCTGGTCCTGTCCTGATTGACTCAATTTTTATAATGCATGCCGATATTTCTGAAGCAACATTGTTCTACAATTAAAATTCTTGAAACAAAAAAACACAATTGCTTATGCATAAATGTTATCCTCAGATTATGTGTTCGCAATTCATCGCATAACAAATATCACTAATGTTAATGACTACTTAGACACTAACGTACATAAACGCTCATTTAAAATTTTACTTAAAACATTATATTCGAATTAAGATTCAGTAAGAAAATCAATGTAGTTTAGAGTGTAAGAAAAATATGCTTAAACAAAATCATAATTTAAAAACTACAAAGAAAAAACTATATTTTAAGAAAGATTTCTCTATAATTTATTAAACCAAATTAAATTTCTTAAGAGTTCTTTAAACAAAGCTACAAAGCCACTATTAACTTTTACAAAAATAAATAAATAAATAAAAGGCCAGTGCAACGCGGCCTGAGAGAAGAGAATGAAGGGCCCGAGTCTGATGAAAGAAAATTGGTTCAAGCCGATGCAGTCCCCTAATGTCTTTTCCTTTAAATCGTTTCATTTTGTGTGTATATTGTTCAGTAGATTTCCTAGGCATTGTACTTTTTTGTGTAAGCTTCGAAAAATGTATAACCAACTACCCAATACCATCCACGCGTAACTTTAGAAGGGCTGAGATTAAATTACCATTTGTTCGTCTTCGAATAGGACCTACAAATATTTGATAGGCGGTCTAAAGTAATTTGTTCCTAATGTTCAACAGACTATAACTAAACTACCAATAAGAAATTTTAATAACTCACTCAACAATACGTATATGACAGCGCTTACTGAAAATGACAAACAAACTTTTAAATTTTGCGACGATTTTTTTATAAATCTCTTATGTGTGCACATCTTGTAGTACGATAGATACCCATGCAAACGCAATATATGTGTTTCTGGAACTCTGGAGTGACCATTTCAGAAACAACTACAATTATCTAGCGTAAATCCTCCAAATCCATGACTGGAGTGTTTACGCGATGTCTTAGTCTTATATGTATTCCCAAAGAATAAAAAAAGTCCCGAAGGTTAGATCTGGGTGATCTGAGCGACCATGCTATGATTACCTAAACCCATTCAACGCTCGGGAAAGCAGATAAATCCAAATGATGGAGCAAACTTGAGATAGCCATGTTTCATTTGCAACAAACAGTCTTTTCATGCATGCATTTTTTAAGCGAGTTATCAAACTTCCTTTTTGTAAGTTTTTGCCCCGGTCATTCTGTACATAGGAGATGGTTCGTGAATGCACGGCTGTCACCCCATTATGTACCAAAAATGTTCAATAAGATTGAGCTGCCAGATTGGGATTTTATCGAGAGTGGTGTCGTTGGAAAGCTCATACCGTGGGGATCAAGGAAATGCATACAATTGCCCTTCCGAATGCAACTGGTGCAGAGTTATAGGCCGATGTATTTCTATCATTCATTGATTTTTCCATGTCGCTAGCTATGCAGGAAAGGCACTCTGTGTGCTAGAAAAGATAGTTGACGGATTACAGAAAAGATCGTTTATGCTTGGTGGAAAAAGTAACTTCACCGATGGTAGTGAGTATCTGAATTAAATTGGCTAAAGCACGAGTGTTTCCAACACCAGGTACACACAATGAAAGCGGGTGTTTCGCAGTTGTCACAGGTGTTATTAGTTAAGTTAAGCATGCCTGTTTAACTGATCGAAAGACAGGATCCGTGTCTCTAATTAAAGCCTTTTGAAAGGCATACCGCCGCATGTCATCGAAGGTGGGCGAGGAGTTAGTGCCTGATGTTCTTTAAAGCATACTCCAAGTCAGTGCAGTCCAATTAGTTATATATGATTGTTAAAATGTGGTCACAATCTTCTGTTTCTTACTAGAGGGAACAGGGAATCTTCACCAACTTCACACCGGCACCAACAGGTTACATAACTGTACTGTAAACTGTCTTTTCTACCACACACACACAGATTGTCTTTCCTGCATAGCTAGAGACCTGGAGAAATCAATAAATGACAGAAATACATCGGCCTATAACTATCCACCAGTTGCATTCGGACGGGTAGTTATATACATTTCCTTAATCCCCATGGTAAGAGCTTTCCAATGACACCACTCTCGACAAAATCACGATCTGGAAGTTGAGGACTTTCCCTAGTAAGAAGAAGAGGATTAGACCAGAATATCAATGCAAATTCATTATCATGTTCCTCTGATATCCAGATATTTTGGTAAAGCAATTATCGCCGGGAAACCTTGGGGTTCGGCCTCGAGCCCGGCACTCTTGTGGATGTACGGTCTACCCGGGATTCCTGGTAAGAACCAGTGATTGTGTCCGAATCATGCACTGTAATCTGTGATACCCTTTTGTAAAGAGAATTACTGTCGGAGAAAATAGTGTTCCAAAGATTTCAGGGTGCAGTGGGGGATGGCCGGGGGGTTTCGGGGTGCAGTGGCATAACTATTTTTTTTTTAATATTTATATACTTAATATTTACTTCAATTCTGTGTGCCCTTTTTCAAATGTGTCATCATTTATGTATAACAGGAATAAGAAAATTCTCTTACCTGTTTTCTCGATAACGCTGCTACCCCGGTCCCGTCACACGTATAAAACGGCAATATCTGCCTTCACATAGTCGCTGGGCATATTCACAAACCAGGCTAAAGTGTATATAAAGAAAATAGATGTTGAATTATTGTGGATATGTATTATTCACTGTAAATTTTGTGGTCGAAATTATTCCTCCAATTCTTGAATGATATCCTTTAATAGAACTCTGGATTAACATATATTTAAGTACCGAGAGATTATCTTCTCGGCACATCTTTGAAACAACAACTACATATTACAGCAATGAAAAAGAATCTGATACAAAGTATAAAAGGAAAGAGTTCAAAGTTTTAAGTCAGTAACGTCAAAATAACTGCAACCCGTGCAGTGTAGATGTATGAAAAACAGGCGAGGGAACCGCAAGTATTCACTTCTTCTCGAAGCTAGGAAAGTTTTAAATCTTGAATAATGGAAAAGGTTTTTCACTTTCAGGAGTTATAATGTCCAACAACTATGTGTAGTGGCGCCGTCCTTCGATACCTAGGGATGTCCGTGGGTAAATCCTGCCGTCCTACAGCTCCAAAGACCTTCAGTTGTCTAGATTCGGGAGGGCGTTATGCTAGTTTTAAGATGTTCCGTAAACCGTTTCGCAGTTTTGGTCTTATGTCAGGAGCATTTGCCCTACTGGAAGATTTAATTCCTTTTAGCAAGACATAACAGTAAGATTAGCTTGTTTATACGTGATATAGTCTCCCAACTGTGGATGTAGGGATTAGTTCTCGTGGAAATGGCATATTATTACCTGGACATCGATTTAATACTAAAGGAATTGTAGTTCTCTAAACTAGGCAACTCTTTTCCACTATTTCCGTGGTTGTCTACTTTTTTAGGAGGCCGTTTTAGAATCTATTTCTAGAGATTCCCGTAGATATAATGCGCCTTATCTCTTAAGGATGGTGTTTACAAGTAATATTACGAAGTGGAAGAAGAGAGGATAGATTGTAAAGAAATGAAAAGTATAGAGGCGTCCTAATAATTGCTCAAAGTTCCTGTCATGAAATTAAACTTTGAAATTTATCATAATATTCTATTCTCTGTTATTACCTCATGATATTACCAAAGCATAGCTATGTATAAAATAATTCCAAAGAAACTGTATTTTATCATATGCCTTACAGTATATTTTACATTGTCGTCAGGTACGTAATAACTAATTTTCTTAATTTGATTCTTTTTAACTTTGTTTAACATTTAATTTCCTTCAGTTTTTATTTATTTTCCTGAAGCAATTGTGAAGTCCCTGGGAAATGTACGCAGAACTCGTAGGACTTGGCATTGGAGCACAAGTTTGGAACCACTACTCTATTCCTTCGTCCAATTACGATGTTAACGTGCCCATTACTATTAGTAAAAAGCGATAACTATCTGTTTCATTAAAAGGTTATTGTGGGATAAACTATAAGCTTTTACTTTTAAAACATTAATATAAATTGACATTATTGCTGAATAGAGACTCAAAATAATTCACATATTTGTCCACATCACATCAAGTATTCTCAATAAACATAAGTAAATTCGTGAACACAAAAAGGACTTCATTCAAAAATTTCACATTAAAATGGCCTCATGTCTTTTCTTTCTAATTGCTACTGAATTTCATTAACTTCTATAACGATCATTATGTTAATTTTTTACGGCATTATTCCTTTACTAATGAAACTACTTCCTACTGTATGCTTTCATGATTTAATTCTTACCTCGCATAATTTAAGGCTTATCGTATAATCGCTATCGCATTTATTTTGTTACACCTAGGTGAAAATTCAGATTGAAAAGTTTACTCATTAAAGGATAACCGTACAAAATTAGTTTTAAAAAATATATATATTAGAACTGCGAGTAATACCTCTAATCTCTTCCAGAATTAGTGGACTATGTTACCGAATCAGTACCATCAAAACAGGCCCAAATTAATTCCGAATTAATGAAATCGAGCATCGAAGAGAAAAGCCCCTGGCCAATGTACTCCCACCGGAGCTTCGATATTCCGCCAGTATTGCCACAAGCTTCTTTCCAAATAATACATACGTTGTTGGCACAAAACTTTGAAGTTAAGTCTTTGCCGGCGCTACGAAGTGTATTAATCACGGTCGAGAAGATAGAGGGGGATTAATAAGTTAGCCTGCCTGGAATTTTTAACAAATTTTGGAGCGCTTTATTTATTGGGATGAAAGGGGAACGCCGAAAATTAAGGCAAGCAGAAAGTGACTTTGCGCAGGATTTTCTTGGAGGCGTTTGGGACTAATACAGTGATTAAGCTAAAGGTGATAGTTACAGTTGCTTATAGGTAACAAAGTATTATCACGAGATCGGTGACGTTTTCGATAGTTTTGTTCTTTTGTGTTTCTAAACTGATACTTTTCGAGAAAACGCTGTCTGGCATTGAGTATCGACTTCGCATCGGTTTATTTGAAAAGATTTATACGTTTCGTGCCAGTTTGCCTTCGTAATCGTTAAAATTTGATATTGTGTGCTAAAATTCCATTTAAAAGTATCTATTGCCAAGTACGGATGTCTAGCAGGTTAATTTATTGATATTTATTTATTGGAAATACGAGCTGTTATTTTTGTTTTTAAATATTTTTCCGATAATTTTGTGAAACATTTCTCAGCGTATAGTTGGAAATTACTAAAGTCTGTTTGTCCAATCTCCGTTAGTTTTATGGAAAAAAAAAGGTTAAATTTTCACCAAAGTTTTAAATAACATGTCAAACTTTACACTGCTGTTTGTTATGTGAATGTTATGTGTATGTTATAATTTGAAAATAGGCGTTGGCATTGCTACCTAATTTTTTATATATATTTTTAATATAAAATCTAGTATTACATCATTTTTAATTACAGTACTCTCACACAATGACTCTTCCCCCAAATACGCACACACACAAAAGAATAAAAGAAAGAAAATGACACAATTGCCTATACATAGCTGCTAACTTTCCGGTTAGAGGTCTGCACGGGCCCGGACTTGGCCCGAGTGATGGGAAAATTTCCAACGGGCCGGGCTGGTGAATTAAAGACAATTTTTGTAATGGGCCGGGCCGAGCCGATGAAAAAATTTGGATCGATAAAAAGTACGGCAATACTCGATCAAAGTAAGCCTATAAAATATGAACAGTTTTCAATGGACGTGACTGAGGAGAGGATAAGTGTAAATAAGCTGCACGAGCTAATGCTTGATTGACAACATCAGCACAGAAATGTAACATGTCCCGTGTAGAGATCGGTTTTCGCAGTTGCATCATGCCTGAATCAGGGCTTAACCTTTAACTGATGTCACGCGGTCTCCCAGACCCCGCGACTCCCAGCTGTAAACACTTTTACACCTTTTTACTTTTCTGTACTGAAGTTAAGTAATATGAATAAAATACTTTTTTCATGCAATTTAATTCACATGCTCCTAAGAGAAGTACGACGATATTGTTAGGACAAAATTTAAGAAAATTCAACCATTTGAGTTATTTTTTTATTCATTTCATTCGAGGGGTCTGAGAGACCGGATCACATCAGTTGTGTGACAAATTTTAGCCACATCAGTTAAAGGTTAATTATTTCAGCAGACTCGGGACGGACCAGGATCAGGCTTACATTTTCTTTCAACATACTGGGCCCACATGACGGTCCGGTACTGACTGGTACTCTGCATTCTGTAGCATGCGAACATATAGTAATGTTAAAATGTCTCATAAATATGTATGCAGTTTTCTAGAAAATCTCAAGTGCGTATGTTAAGGAATATAAGTCAGGTCTGATTTCATTTATTTTTGCACGGGGCGAGCTGGGCTCGGCCTGAACTTTTATTTTTTGCAGCGAGCCAGCCCAAGATAGCTTTCGTTCGGGACGAGTTTTACTTCAGGTTTGTTTCAAGTCAAATGTTTGAACATTTGACTAAGATTGAGATGTAATTTTGAGACAGAAGATTGAGATGTACATTTGAGATGTAATTTTGAAACAGAAATTTCCCTTAATAAATTAAACTAAATATGCATCACATAGAAGCAGTCTATTAAATAAATTTTCTGGTTCAAACTATGTTTATTGGGTTTTAATAAAAACCGGAAGAGTGGCAGCTATGTTTACATATTCGGGTACAGATGTCATATTCGCCCCATATTGGCGCGATTTCTTTCGGTTGCCAATTTGGCGAAAACATCAACAGCATAAACAACATAATCCGGGTTACCACATCAATCACTTTGGCGCAAGTTAAGTACCCGTTGCCTGCATGATTTGGCGACAGAAAAAAATCGCGCCAATATGGGGCGAATATGACATTTGTGCCCATATTCGGTACGATTTAATATACTTTCTCTTTTCTGTTTGTTCTATGACTCTTTAAATTCTTTTTGGAATTACATGCCGGTATCACGAAATTTTATGGTATATGAAATGGCTTTAAATTGTGCACCTCCCACACTTTATTTATGGTAGTAGTTACTTATATATGTCGCTTATACTATTTTACCATTGATAGTAGTTTTTCATTTCATTTATTTAAGGTGATCCATCTGTTGGTTCCTTTTTGAACTATGAATATTTCACAGGTTATTTGTGTCAGCTGCCATGTGTCATGCATGTATGAACTGTCAAATGCATGCCATTTGTATGACAAGATGGTGCAACGGCACACACTGCTCGCCAAACCATCAACTTATTGAACGAGAAATTTCCAGATCGGGTAATTTCAAGAAATTCTGATGTGAATTGGCCGCCAAGATCGGGCGATTTGAATTAATCCCCAGTGAATTATTTTCTTTGGGGGTTTCTGAAAAGTAAAGTGTACGCTAATGCCCCCCCCCCCCCCCCCCCCCCTGCACAACCCAAGACTTCAAACTGAACATCCAGGCTGAAATTTTGGGCCATGAATCCGCTCATTCTGGGAAAAGTCATCGAAAATTTTGATGTTCGGATGATGGCATGTAAGCGGAGCCGCGGTGGTCACATGTGCGATATTGTATTACATACATAAATGTCATAGACCCACCTTCTATGCTCAATAAAAAATTTTGATTTGCACTCATAAAAAAATGCGTTTTCTTTCATAATAAAAAAATAACCAACAGATGGACCCCGATAGTATTCTTACTTATGATTTAATTTTAATGCACTTAGAAGACGTGTGCTAATAATGTACCCTGCCATTTCCCCGACGTATCCTTGATTTCGTAAATGACTGATAATCAGGAGCCTACTATATTACATTTTATCCTCAATATCTTTGTCACATTCCTTTGCTACTATTCTCTCCAATGTGATTGGAGCCTCTCTATCTGGGGGCCTAACAGCTGTTCATCGTTCCGATTTTCTTTGTAAAATAATATGGAACGTGGAATACAGTTCTCATATTATATTTCAAACTTTTTTTTTAACCCCATCATATCGTGATAGCCGAAGTTATCGTGCTTAGTTTTTCGTATCAATGTATTTTTTTTTTTTTTTTTTTTTTACTCTCAATTTGATATTGTCTTTCCTAAGAAAAATGAAAACAGTTTTTGGAGAAATTTGAATATTATAGTCACGCGCCAAAATTTATAATATATATTGTTAATTCATATCGATATGTAGAGAGAAAGAGATAGATTGAAACGCGCTTTAACTTTTTACCAGTAGGATTTACGTAGGCAATGTAAATTGCTAAAATATGAAAATAAGGTAGGAATGAAGATTATGTCGATTTAATAGTCCTGCCATTAATATTTCAAAATTTTACACTTTTTAAATTACAGAAAAGTACGTTTTTAGTGCCAGTAAGTTACAAAATTTCATAAAATTCAAAATATCATAACTTGGTAAGTTTTGGTCTCAGAAGAATGGATTATTGTATTTGTCAGAGAACGGTAAAAATTTTTCTAAATGTTACTTATAAGACCCAGGGACCGTATAAAAATTTAAAAAGTTTAGCTTTTTGAAAATTAAAGTGAGGACTATTTTATCGACATCGTCTCAATTCCTTCCTTATTTTTAACACTCTATAGCTATTTACATTACCTACGTATATCCAATACGTAAAAAAAGGGCTTTTCAATCTTTTTGGGATTCTCTCTCTCTCTCTCTCTGTATATATATATATGTATGTACATGACTATACTGAACATTATTACTCCTTGGTCTATCATCATTTAAAAAACTTTTTTAGCAACATGTGCAAATAATCTCTTATACTTGTTTTTATTTCCGCCTCATTCTTGGTTAGAAAGGCTTTCAAATTGGTAATGTGATTTTTATTTCTCAATCCTTTTTAATCATGTTTTATTTTGAACTTATTTATTTTCCCATTATTTTATGCCTCTATTTATTGAGTGTGGTAGTCCCAAATTCATACTCTTTAGCTTTTTTATGGCTAATATGAAGATGAAACCACACACCAGGTCTGCACGGGCCCGGGCTTGGCCCGAGCCCCGTACCCGGCCCGGCAAAAAAATTAATCGGGCCTATCGCCCGATATAAGAATCTAAGCGAAGCAGATAAAATACAAGCCATTTTCAATTAATATTATTTTTTCGAGAAGTATAAATGTGCGTCACGAGCCGATGCGAGTTTAACAACATCGATACAGAAATGTAACATGTCCATCGTAGAGATCGGCATCGTACAGTTACAAGTTGTCTGATTCCGAGTTTAATTTTTTTTTCAGCAGACTCGTGCTGGAACGGAACTGGTCTAATCGATCTCAGGATGTGTAGAACAGTCATCGTGTTTTGTAGTATTAATAGTGATAATGAACTTATCTTAACATCTTTGGAAATATACCTTAAGGTGGTTCTCCTATTCGCTGCTCAACAATGCGAAGATTTCAGACACATTTTCTGACAAAATTTTTAACTGTAAAGGCAAAAAAATGACAGGCCTGCCTATTGAAGGCATTTGAAACGAATAGCTTTTTCCATATTTGATAAATTACTTATAGAGATAGCAGAGAGATTCCTGCCACGTGACTGTACGTTTTTCTCCTTTCCTGTGCTATCGCTTCCGGAAATTCGATTCAAAACGCTAACTTTGACAGTATTTTCTGAAAGATATATTGCTTTTATCTATGAAAAAAAAAAAAAAAACATTTACATAGCTTCTGAATAAGAATACCTGCCAATCTTATGCGTTTCCGAAAAGAAAAGAATTCATAAATGTGTCGAAATGTAGCTCCTTTGGATTTGAGAAAAGCGTTAAAAATGAGAGAAATATTTTCACAAATATACTTTTTATTATACCAGCTTCAAAAGTTATCATGTTTTTAATCCTTTATTCTGAACTACATTAATCTTTTAATGAATCCTTATTTCCATTTTGAAATGTCTGTAGACACGATGACTAAAACACTGTAAGTAATCGTTAATGTTTACTATTGTGTGTTTTCTGTTTTGCGAACATCATAGTAATGTAAAATATACTGTAAAATGTTCCCATAAATATGTATGTAGTATTCATTAAAAGAATCTTAATTGTACGTTGAGAAAAAACTTTTTTTTTTGTAGAAATTGTGTCGGGCCGGGCCTGTTTTTATTGATTTTTGTACGGGCCGGGCCGAGAACTGCAAAAATGCAAACGGGCCGGGCTCGGGCCGGGCTCGGGCCGAACTTTCAATTTTTACACCGGGCCTGGAAATTCCGGCCCGTGCAGACCTCTACCACACACTTTATTTGTGGAACTCAAGGCATTTGGGACCTAATGAAGAATCTGTCTTGACTCCACAAATTTCCATTATTCATTTTCTCCTGTTTTTTTACTATGTTTTTAAAATCTATGTTGAATATGTTAAGGGAAAAGTTTTTACTGTCAGTGAATAATTTTTTTTTTACTTATTTCACAATTTTTGTTGGCAATTTGTAATGGTTTTATATATATGTATATAGATCATTATATATATATATATATATGTATATATATCACATATCCGATAAAATTCAATAGTTGTTTTAATGTTGCTATAAATGTTTAGAGGTATGGATGGAACTGCTAAAACATGTTTTACAATTATCCCCCTGACATGTTTAATTTTCTCGAATCCTTGAATTGAAAATTAGCAAATAAAAATATTTTTATGGAGAGTTTGCTTAAAACTTCCGTCTCTGAAAACATATTTTTGCAGGACGAATAACGTACACAATTTAAGTGCAAACTTCAAAGAAAAATCTCGCCACGTGAAAGTGAGTTTCATCCCGTGAAAAATTCTTATTTTATAAAAATAGGACATTCCCCAAGATATATTGATCTGCCTTCAAGTAACGACTTTGGATTTTTTCTTTTTTTCTTTTTCTCCCGTTCTCTGAAGATCTTAATGCGTTTTATTTTAGAGCCGAATTTTATTCATAAAATTTTTGAAACATTAAAGCATTATGCGCGTTTGTTAGAAAAAAAGAGGAATATATATATATATATTATATATATGTCTTCTGATGTTGGATTTTATGAGAAATTTATTCCTTGTCGTATCAGTTTTGATTTGCTATCGCGTATTGAGCTAAGTGCTTGTGTGTTTTTTCCAATATACGATCAGTATAAGAAAGTAAAAAGGAAATTGGATGGAATTTTTTTTTCTTTTTGATATGCAGAATCAGTTCCCTAAAAGAAAAGGGAAAATTACTTTGGCCCGGTAACGCGACTCAACAAAAGATAGATATTCGAGCAAAAGCTAATGATGAAAAGGGAAGATGCACATATATTTATGCCATACCGTAAACCTCCACCCTTCCCCGCTGAATTAAAAAAAATACTAAAATTTGTTCTTCATAAGAAAAGAAACTAAGAATTTTTTGTCCGCCGTGCAAAAAAATATTCAATTCTTCATTTTTTTTTCCACATTCGTGCGTTTAAAATATCCTAAACGGTGAATGCAGAAGGCAGAGATTCCCCCCACCCCCTCCTTTACGAAAAAAGAAGTATTATTTAAATTCTTCATTTTTAATTAACTGTTTAACTTTTCCGCTATAAACTAATTTTCAGATATTTTTCAATAGCTTCTTCTCATAATTTTGCTGCATTCATTGTTTATATTTAATAATCACAGGGTTTTAACCCACCGTTGTTCGTGCTATGAACATTTCTCTCATTCTTAAAAAAACATGTATTTAATTTAGAAATGATCTTCAATTTATGTTGCATTAAAATTCTTGTGCTCTTATTATGTTTATCTGTTTTGAATATCAAATTCTTTGACTAATAAATACATCGCTTGCGAAGTTTGATTATCATAACTTTATCATAACTTTATGAGCCTTTCACAAATTTAATCATCTAAAAGTAAAATCTGACCTGTCATGTTTACATATATAAAGAAAATGTATGTATTATACATACATATGTCTCCATAAAAATGTATAACAAGAACCTAAATATAAAGATAATTTAAAATTCACAAAATTACGACTAGATTTTTCACAAATATAGAAAGCTGTTCACAATTTCACAAAAACAGGACCCTGTGAGAAATGTCTGGCCAGACCCCTGAGTATACTAACTGACCCACCTGCGTTGCTCAAACCCGGGATAGTAACCTTAAATACGAATATGTTAAAAAATGTTAGATTCAGTTATTTCTGTCCGATAGAGACTTGAAGTTAGTAGCCTCACTGCCTTCGGAGCGTGCTCCCTAATTTGTATTATGTTGTGATGTTTTGTAATTTTTCCTGTGACAATTCTGTGGATTATTATTTGCCATCTCTAAATTTGGAGTTTCGGTCACTTTATTGCTCGAGTATGTTAGTCTTTTAACTCCATATTAGGTATTCGATATATAAATTAAACATATGCCATCTTAGCACCAGAGATTTTTGTCAGGTTTTGTTAAGAGAACTTGTTATAAGTTGTCTTTTGATTTTTAAATATATATATATTGAAATAATAAATGTTAATCGTTTTTAAACCAAATACACCGTTAGAACAGGAAAGGTACTCTAAATAAATGGATATTTATATGCAGTGGAACTCCAGTTATACGTTTTGCTCGGGACCGGACAACAAAACGTATAACTCAGTAAAACGTACAACTCAATTATTTGTCTACCGGAACCTTTTTTAAAAATATATCGTTAAAATTTTGTCTCGATGACAAGTTTGTTACATTTTTCGTGAGATAACTGAAATTTCGTAAGTATTATTAGTCCAGGCAATAGAGGATTTTACCTGGCAAAATTAATGGTAGTTCTGGAAATCAGCTTACTTTATATTTTTTGAGTCGCTGAATTTGTAACTTCCCACCAAAATTTCCCCCGGCAACCCCCCCCCCCAAATTTTGGTAAAATGCCCCCCAAAAAAGATTTTTATTAAAAAATCAGGTTAGTTATATATGTTTATGGGGAAAAGTATCTAGAAATTCAGAAAGTAGACAAAATTTGCAACAAATAAGATACATGACATTATGACGTAGGATGGATGGGGATGGGGGGAGATCTGCTCGGAACAGGCGCCGCGGTGCTGCGTGGACTAAGTTGCGCAATTTCACTTAACCACTCACATCGTTTACATTCACCCTCCCGTCTCCCCTCCGAACTTTCCCTATAAGGTTTACTTTAAGTTTTTTGGGTGGCTGAATCCGAATTTTTAACTTCTCCCCAAAATCCCCCCCTGCAACCCCCCCCCCAAAAAAAAAATAGTTCTTTTTAAATTAAATTTTTTATTGTTTTTGGAGAAAAGTATGTAGAAATTCAGAAAGTAGACAAAATTTTCAACAAATAGGATATATGACATTATCACGTAGGATAAACGAGGAGAGGGGAGGCTGCCTCGGAACATTCCCCGCGCGCTGTTCTCAAAAATCAAATTTTTTCAAAAAATCATTTTTTTGAGGGGATTGCTGGGTGAAATTTTGGTGGGAAGTTACAAATTCGGATTGAGCGACCCAAAAAACATAAAAGTAAGTCGAAATCCTGAACTAGTATTATTTTGCCAGGTAAAATCCCCTATTGCCTGGACTTGCATAACTTAATGCGCGTAGCGCCGCAGTGCATGTTCAGAGGCAACCCTCCCCCTCCCCGTTCATCCTACGTCATAATGTCATATATCCTATTTGTTGCAAATTTTGTCTAGTTTCTGAATTTCTACATACTTTTCCCCTAAAACAATAAGAAAATTGATTTTTTTAATAAAAACCTTTTTGGGGGGCATTTTACCTAAATTTGGGGGGGGGGGGGTTGCCGGGAGAAGTTTTAGTGGGAAGCTAAAAATTCGGATTCAGCGACCCAAAAAACATATAGTAAGCCTTTTTACAAAACTACCATGAATTTTGCTAAGTAGAGTCCCTATACGGTCTCTATTGCCTGTACTATATGCACCAGGACATAAATTCGTGGAAATTGAATAGATGAGTATAAAAAAGGTACATGAGAAAAGTGCACAAAAAAAATTATTTTATCATAAAAGCTTTATTAATAGTACCATTTACCCATAGAGAGTATTTAATAGAAATCATTGAAATCGTGTAAATCATTTATCAAAAGGCATTTCAGTTGGAAACTGTTTCTTACCTCAAGAACAATTATTCTGGAGCACTTTTGTTCTGCATCAAGACATGACACAATGTACTGAAGTAAAATCGTGCGATAATGTACTTTGCAATTATGCACAAATCTAAGAGCTGCAATTTTCTAGTGCAGTTGGCCGGGGAAAACTTCACTCGGATTCTCTCGAGCTGACTTGGTGGTTGGGGGGCAGACATTGTTTCATAAATAGAATAATTTTGTACTTCTCTCTGCCTATATGCACGTCTAGTTTTCTACTTAACTATCCATGGCTGCACGTGTCATTCACGATTATAGATTCGCCTCATAATGTCATAATCCGAGAAGAACGTGATTACATTTTTATAACAACGGGGCTTTTTGCATTTTCCTATGACTGAAGGTCGTAGCTTATCGGTATCGTCAGCATTTGATTCCAGCAATACAGTCAAACTTTTTTTACAGGATGCGGTAGGTATTGAGGAGAACTCCGTTTTTTGCACATGGCTAGTTAAGATCCCAGAAACTCTAGACCGGTAGTCGCCAAGGAGTAAGAAAAGTTACGAAAAAAAAAAAAATTCTGCAAAAGGTATAAGTAAGGCAAAATTTCGCCCGGGGGCGCAAATAAAAACATATAACTGAGGGAAACTCATATTTCAAAAACGTATAACTCAGCTAATTTTCAATGGCAAATGGTCGCTACCACTGAGTTTAAACATATAACTAAGGGAAACGTACAATTCAGGTAACGTATAAATGGAGATCCACTGTATATATTATTGCCACTGATCAAACTAATATCTCTCAACTTCCAGTAGATTATCCTACTAATTTAGAATTAACAGAAAACCTCCTATCTAATAATACAATTAACTTTTTAGATCTTAAAATTACAATAAAAGAAAACACAACAATAACTGATCTATATGGTAAGCTTAAGAATTTAAATTCAAAGTTAATACTTTTACTAATTTTAAATTTGTCTTCATAATTCTGTATATCGTAATATAATCCTTAATCATTTATATCGAATAAAGTTTTTATGTTCTTCTCATCTAACTAACAATAACATTAAAAAACTAATTTATGATGCATTAAATCATGGTTTTCCAAAAAAAAAATCGTATATTCTTTAATATATAATTAGTACTTAAATGATCTTAAAAAACAAATTAACACATGCGTAAATAAAATTACAAAAAAATATATATAAAAATAAGAAAATAATTATAAAAATTAAAAATTGTAAAATAATAATAAAAATTTCAAAATTGTAAAATAATAATAATAAATTATTATAGGACGTTTGGGAGGGTAGATGTTAGAGTACGGAGGAGGGTGGCGTTGTCTGGATAATGCGCAATATTAATTAAAGAAATAATAAGGCATTTGATTTATAACTATGTTGCTAATACACGTTTTATAATGAATGTTGATTCGATACTTTTATATGTATAATGGTGTAGTTATATTTATATATTTATCAATTCATATTAAATTTATCCATATTAATTAATATTTAATAAAGTTAACGATTAACTTGTATTTAAATTTTAGCCTACTCAGGACAATATCATATTAATTTCTAATAGTATACTATTTTAAATGAGAATAAAATGCGTAATGAATGTATTTGTTATACCTAATGCTATGACAGTATGTATTTTAATTTGGTATTCTTTTTTTCCTCTATCCTTTTTAATTTTGTTTCATTTTGTACTTAATTGGTGTTCAATGGTTTATTTCTCGGTTTTCTGTGTGTAGTAGTCGCAAATTCATATTCTTTAGCTAATTTATGGCTAATATGAAGATGAAACCACACATTTTATTTGTGGAACTTAAGGCATTGGGGACCCAATGATTCTGTCTAAGTTCTACAGATTTCCATCATTCCATTTCTATTATTCAATTTCTTCTGTTTTTTACTATGTTTTTGGAATTTATGTTAAGTGTGTTGGGAGGAACTGTATTTCTTAATGTCATTTTATTCATAATTTCACAGTTTTTATTGGTGGTCGGTAATGTTTATTTAATAGTTATATATATATATAATATATATAACCATTAATTAAACATCCCCGTATATATATATATATATATAAACATCAAATATTAATTTTTTTTTTAATGAAAGTAATCGTTAGAACAGGAAAGGTACAGCAAATTTTTTCGTATTCTTCTTTCCCTTTTCTTTATTTCTTCATTTCCTTTTCTGTTGTGGGGGGGGGGGGGGAGGGCTAATTTTACGGGGGATCTGGCGATTGCGATTTCAAAATGCAGGAAAAACGGAACCATTTCCTTCGTTTGCTTGATAAACCGAGGAAAGCCCGGACCGGCTCAAATACAATCGACGGCATGATGAAAGCCATTTTGCGATGTTTGTTAGAGCTTTTAAATATTATCTTGCCTAATTATAAAAAAAAATCCAAAAACTGGCTTCGAAGTGCATAACATTAGACATACAGGATATTTTCCTGAGACATTTTGTAACCATGTGCATAGCGGTCTCTTCAGAAGACAGCACCACGCACACACAGACAAACGCCTATCTTCATTATTATAGAGATAGGCAGATAGATAGATAGATAGATTAGAGGAATTGTTCCATTAAAAATTAAACAAGTTTATTATCATTATCATTATTATTATTATTATTATTATTATTATTATATACACATTAAATTCGGTTTGAAAGCGAAATTTCTAAATATATTCCATTGAATCTAAATTAATAAGCTACTTGTTGCTTTTTGTTGCTGTTGTAATTTTAATTGGTATTCCTTTTGAATAATAATAAAAAAGGTGAGCTATTTTTTTTAAAGTCCTTGATAAATAGGTAAAGTATAAAAACTTCATACATAAATAAAGTTATTCATACATATTTATGTGTAACCCTCTAGGCAGGGGCCTTGCAAAGTAAAGTTTAAAGAGATAATGGATTTGTTAATAAAACCTGGGTGCGTGCTGAAAACGCAATCGCCTCCCTCGGTGTCACGTGACCTATCACAATAGTTCTTTTAGAAAAAAAAAAATGTAAAAGTTTTTTCATTTTTTCCCATCAAGTAAGGAAGCGTTCCAACAAAATATGAATAAGTTGGGATTCAACAAATACAGAACAAGTCGTTGTTTAAAAAGAAAAAAATGTTCATGAAATAGATCATAATTTTAAAAACATCCACCATAATATATTAATACTAGGGGACCCTGCCCCTTGCGAGCTACGTCCGCCAACCACCGTTCAAACTTTAAAAAGATGATAATGTGCCGTGTTTTAAAAATATTACCAGGTTATGAAAGATTGAATGATATTATGAAGAACAATGACTATTTTCTGTAGTCGGGTTGCCATGCTTTTCCGTTTGAATGGGACATTTTTCGATTACCATGGCCTCATCTACTGCTGTCGCGACAGCTGACGGTTGCTTTTGGAATTGATAAATAAGATCAGTTACACATTTGAAAATCCGCTGATATAAAATGGTTAGGTTTAAAATGTCGCAGCTTCTCAGGCTTTTATAACGACGCTATAAAACACGACATAACCCGACTTTTGCAGGCTAGTGTTATCTAATAGCATTTTAAAATATGTATCATTTTGTAAAGAATTGAAGCTGTTAATTTACATCATTTCGTTTAACAAAAATTCTGTTTTATTTTCTCATTATATGTTTATTACAAATTGTATATTTTGCATTAATATGTCAGAATGATTAAACATTTCAAATTTATATTACAATGTTAATTTTACTCTTGCCGTTTATTTAATATATCTGACGAAATTATATTTGTACTAAATTTTTGAATGACCCCTAATTTGCAGCAAAAAATATGCTCCAACTTTAAACAGTTATTATTCGGTCAATTTTAATCGTAGAGTAACGGGTCTTTTTTTTGTATTACTTGTCAGTGTAACAGGAACATTTTACTAAATATAGCTTATAGGACCGAGGGACCGTATAAAAATTTTAATTTCGTAATTTTTTAAGAAAGGTTTTACTAACACAGATCGCTTTTAAAATATTTCTTTACATCATTTAAAACATTTTTGTAACTGGAACCATATGTCTATGACTAACGGTTTAGGAATTAGCCATTGGACACCGTTGAGAGTGGATAGTCTGTAGACAATATTCTTCCTATAGGTTCAAAGATTAAAAAAAAAAAAAAAAAAAAAAAAAAAACGTCTACTTGGAAATAATATAACATACAATAATATAATATTCAAAACCACGTGTTTTGAAATTTTAGCTTATATTTTATGTTTTGATCGACTTTTAGATATTCAGTAACAGGTTCTAATTCTTTTCTCTATTTTAATGCACGGCCGTCCATCATGCATTACTTTCATTTTATTTTTTAAATGTAAATTGTTTATTTTATTTAATAAGTTTGTTATATACGAATTTTATAAAAAGTATTTATTTAATAGTAATTCGTACAAAATAAATCGGAAAATATTTTGCGCATGCATTTATGCTGCATCAAGGGGTGAAATATTTAAACAAATTTGTTAGCCGTGCTACTTTTACACTATGTGACGTCACATGAATATTGCTTTCATAAATCCGTTTCATTAAGATTTTATAGATATACGGTAGATAATATTGTAATTTTAAATAAGTTGTAAATTTTTAATTTTGGAATATTATATACTTCCTAACTGTTTCATTCGAAGTCAACCGTACAATCCTGGGGCAGGAAAAAAAAAAAAAAAAAAAAAAAAGAAAGAAAAGAAAAGAAAAAAAAAACTAGAAAATAAAAAGGGCTGAACAATCTTTATTAATAATAGTAGAAAAATAATAGCAGTGCCAAACATTTGGAAATAAAATTTACGTAATTGACATTTTAAATTTTTCTATAGGACTACCTCCTTATTAAGGTGAATACAATTTAAAACATTCCAATTCTAAACATTAAACAAAAATCTACGTCTTCAGAGGGAAAAATAAATTTTCATAATGTTTTTATGATTGGTTTCAGAATTATCAACTATTTTCAAAATGAACCTATTTCAGTGTTTCTATCAAAATTGAAATCCGGTTTTTATATTCAGTATTATAACAATAAAGTATTCAACCTCTCAATAATGTGTTTATCTTTCCAAGTGCAGCATAATTTTTATAAAAAGTTTTCTGTATATGAAAAGAAATAAAAATACTAGGTATGTTTAAAAATAAATTATTTAAATGAAATCCGCTATTTTTTTTTTCAAACCTTTTTTATCATTCTATTCGTCTGTATTGTAATGCTACATATACATACCCAAAAAATCTACTTGGTCTACTACTACGAAAAGTCACAATTTTGTATTACGTGTATTTAAAGCATTTAAGACTTGAATGTTGTAAACATTTTTGTAGATTATAATCAGGGCTGCGGAGTCGAAGTTGGAGTCTGGTTGGGTTGGATTGATTTTTGACTGCCGAGTATCTACTCGACGGATTAGGCCAAAGGGGTAGTGCCCCCCGTGGGGGGGTCTTTCTAGGAGAGCCTAACTCCTATTTACGCAAGGTAACCGGGCTCATTTTTGAGCAAAAGAGTCGAAGCCGGATCTGTTAAAATTCCCGGAGTCGGAGTCGTCCACTTTATAAGCAGGGCTGCGGAGCAGGAGTCGGAGTCCGGTCCATTTTTGGGCGAAAGAGTCGGAGTTGGATCTGTTAAAATTCCCGGAATCGGATTCGTCCATTTTTCCCACCGTCTCCGCAGCCCTGATTATAATTCACATTTCTTTAAATAAAAATTTTAAAATTCCCATTTCATTTTATAAAATTCACGGGAAAATATTACTAAGATATAAAATAAATAAAAAAACAGCAAAAAGTTTTTGGAAATATAAAGGGAAATACATAAAATTAATACAATATTAGAGGGTCAAAACTTTTAATAATTTTAATTCGTTTGTAAAATAAAATGTGAGCCACCTTTATTATTATTATTATTATTATTATTATTATTATTACTACTACTACAAATTATCGTGGGTTTAAACATTAGCCAACTTTCATAAATTTCTTATACAAAATTGAGATTAATACAATGAAAATAACGATGACATTAGCAGTTAATCTTTTATTGCACAGTAAATATTATAAAATTTTAGCGATACAAATATTTGTGGAACATTATTTAAATTAAATGAAGTTGTAATGTAATGGAAAACTCTCATCCACGACATCCAGAACCAATTTATATTTGTGACCTTCTCTTATTAAAATAGCGATATTCGTAACTGGCGCCTGAAATTAGTAAGTAACAATAACTGTTATTAATGTACTAGAGAAAAGTTAAAATTTATCTGCAAATATTATTACAAGTCCTTTGCAAAAGAAAAAAAAAAAAAAAAGCGAAAAAAAAAGCCTATCATGTCATGATCATTTTACTGTAGGTGAATTCGACAAGTTGTAGATCGTATTTAAATCTGCCAAGTTTTTCTTAAAAACGTTTAAATCCATTATGCAGTTTTAGCAAAATTTACGACATTATCTCTTCTCTGGTTATTCTTCTGGTAAAGTAGATCGATAACTTTTAATAATGAAACGCCCGATACAGCAAATTCTCCTTTCTATAACAGAGTACGATCGCCCCCCCCCCTTTCCTTCATTACCCCCTCTTTTCATTTATCAGAACTGTTTTTATTATAGTAGAGTGGCAACGGGCACGTATCTCATTATCAATAACAATGAGCTCTCGCGGCAAAAGAACCGAAAACGTTCACAAAAGGTTCGGAATCATCGAAATGGAACGATTTTTTTCCCCATTTCTCCTCTCAAACCATCTTGCATTTACGGGGGGATTATACTTTGTAAAAGTCATCTGGAAAATCAATTAGCATATTATTGAAGATACGGAAAAAAGTCAAAAGCAGAATCTCTGTACATCTTCGATTGGCAAACTCAAATAATATTTAAGTGTTAACTGTAAGGAATCTCACACTCTTCAAGGAGGTAGGAAAAAGGTGACTCAGATTCTATAGATTATAGTTCTTCTTCTTCTTCTTTTTTTTTTTTTTTTTTTTTTTTTTTTTCCAGATCGAATTAGATTGTTCTGTTAATTCTAATATTTTTTTTTTGCGGATTATTCCATAACTTTAATTCAAGGAATATTAAATATTCTGTTTTCCTTTCTTATAGATGTTCTCTTTAGTCCCGACCATGTGCTTAGCTGTTTTCACTTTTTACGAATTTGTTCTTTGAAATTGTATTTTTTTAGCGTTTAAAATCACGAATATGTTATTTTTAAAGTTCATTAATTTTTCACTATTTTTTTCCGGTTGTCATTTTTGTTTCAAGCAGCTTACTTCTGAGCAGTAGCATTGTTTAGAGTTTACTGATAATGTTTATGATCAAAAGCATTAACTTTCTTTATTGTGTGAGCGATTTATGTGAATCTGTTACAGATTAGAAAATCTCGATTATTTCATACGTTATAGCTTTATCCATAAGATCAAATACCGTTCAGGCAATATTTATACCTCAATAAAGGGGCCCGGGGGGGGGGGGGCTTTTATGCTCTACAGACTTGATTTCCTAGTCTGAGCAGTCTCTCTCGGACAGTAAAAAGCACTAAAAAACAAGTGAGTAAGTATGATCGAAGATCGCACAAAGGGTTTCGTTTAATATTCCTTTCAAAACACTTTGTCCTTTAATTAATAAATCCAAATAATTATTAAATCCTTTTATAGATGGCAGCACCATTAATTTCAATTTTAAAAGGAAGCTATTTTTGTAATAAAACTAAGAACATTTAAATCAAATTATATAAATAAAATTCAAAAATTTAGCAGAAATTTAAATAACATTTGAAAATTTTCAAGAATTTAGTGATGTTCAAGCAAAATTTAAAATTTCGAATTTTCTTAAAACAACAACAAAAAAAAAAAAAATTAAGGGAAATTTAAAATTCTAAATTAAAAAAAATTAGCGAAAGTTTAAACAAAATTTAAAATTTCACAATGGACTCTATTCAGGTGACGTCAGACGCCAGAGCTGGCGGTATGATGATCTGTTATTCTAGTTACCGCACCGGCAGAATACCAGTACGCGCAGGCGCAAACACCGCTAGCAGACGACTTTAGCCTTGACCCAGGTTGAGTGCATACATTTTAACTGAAAATTTGCAAACTTAAGGAATTTTCTCGCATACAGAACAGCATTTTGAATTTAGATTACAATATATTAAGTATATCCTGCTGCATCAAAGAATTTTTTTGCGGTATTTTTAACAAACAAGCATTAATAACTCACACTCCATAGACTGCTATGCTAAACACCGCCAGTAAATACCGCCAGCAGACGAATTTTAGCCTCGAGCTCAGGTCGCGTGCATAAAGTCCATTTCTCAAAAAAAGAATTTTTTAATAAAAAAAAAATATTTGTTAAACTGTTTTTCAATAACTTTTAACCTTAAAGTGACAAAAAAAAAGAAAAAAAAAATTAAAAAATCTGTAAAATTGAATCTATTAGATAATAAAATCTATTCTGGGAAAAAAATTTTCAAACTCCGACGACCAACTTCGAACCAAAATTCTTTTGAATAACAGGTAAATGTGTTACCACGGAGCTATGCAGCCCACGAGAAAAAGACTGAAATTAAGGTTCTGCTTTAAAAACTAAATCGTAAAAATGGTCGGATGTCATTAAATTAATTCATTTAATTAAAATAATATAAAACTTTTTCAAAATTTTATATTTGTCATGTGATTTGGGGTATTTAGCTATAAAGTATGCGAAATTTCAAGTCTTTAAAACTTATACAGTTTCCGAGAACGAACTCTGTGACAGATGAGTGAGATGAATAGTTTCGTCAGATGAACGCAATCCTAAAAAAAAGAGGTATGCGATGAACAAATACTTTTAAAAATTACAGAGCTAATTACAGCGTATAAATCAAATTAATAAACCACCGTGACTGACATCGTATAATAACATTAATAAAAAAAGCTTCGCGTAGGCTTCTGACTGAATTTCCCCGATGAAATTTGATTTTACGCTTAAATGCATATCTTCATCACTTTTTATTTAACTTTTAGCAACCACTATATTTATATAGAAATATTAATTCTATGAAAATTACAAAAACATGCTACGAAATAAATTTAAAAATTTATCTTAAAATGTCTGGTGTATGATCCTTAATATAAGAATAAAAAACACAATTCTAAAAGAATAATTCATGTGTTTAAGGGTTGTGTTCGTAATGTTTTACAAAATAAAATTCATATAAATTAAGTTACCTAGATTCATGCTTATTAAAATAATTACTAATTTTGTACTATTTAAGTTATAATGGTAGTTTTTGCTCGCGTTATAGATGTGCAACATTAGAAAACGTATAATACGAAAATTTATCTCGGATTATTTTCATTATTTTTCCTGTGTAATAAACCTTCCTTAGAATCATATATATATATTTTCGAAACAAAATAAAAAATCGTGCATTTAACGGTTAATAATTAGAAGGAAGTATTTTGTCCCGTTCAACACATGTCCTCATTTCTTGTGTTGTGGTGCGTCCCAAGTCCCAACATACTTTTTCTATCTGACGAAGTATTGGTAATATATTTTCCGATTTAAAACACACTGCATACAACATTGTGCTTTCTATTCATTTTATGAAGGAATTATAAAATATTATTAGAATTATTTACATTTACTTTTAATTTTTGCAACGTATAGACACTTTAAATAAATTCAGAAATACAATTCTGATGTTTTCTGGAGCTCCCCTTCCCCTGTTAACACCATTTCTATTGGATGATTACCTCGTGCATTGCGGCATACTTGAAAGGTTTATCCGAGTTGACACAGAAATTAATATAAGTACAACTTCAATACAGTATAAAGATGTCTTCTTGAAGCAACCTACTATAGATCATACAAATAAATGTTTTCTCGCTATGACATGTAACCATTACCGACAATCATCCTTAAAATTGTGTTCTATTCGGCCAGCTTTAAATGATCAAATAATGTCAATTAACTCTCTATATTCTCTTTAACTTTTGCAAGTTAGTTTACTATTTGCTACATGATAATACAATATTCCTTGATAATGAACTCTCAATAAGAGATAAACAGTTCCAAAAGTACTGTTATCGTTCTAGAAGAGAACATTTTCGCTAAAAGCACTTCCATTGTAAATATGTCCAATAAATGTTGCCTTTTAGAATGCACAATTCTTGAGTATAGATTTACTTGGAGTGGAAGCATTATCCAGTTTCTGTGAAGGGTTACTGGTTTATTAAATTACTTTTCAGATACATTTAGAGAGCCGGCATCCAATTTACCATCTCATACGTTAGATATAAACACATTAATTTAACAGGATGTGCAGGTGCAGGGTCGTTCGAAAAGGATTCCCATTGAAACAAAATGGCGCAAGCGCCACTTTGCCGGTATTAATTTGGAAATTCAATCATAAAGAACCATATACAGCAAATTGCGCACCCCCTTAACCAGAAATTCCTGCCCAAATCACTGCTACCTTCCTTTTACCTTTTATTCTATTTGAAGTAGCACCTCATTATGAATGACAATGGAGGCGAAAAGTTTTACAAAAGCACTGGAACCACTGGAGCGGAACGAAGTTATTATTATTTTTTCTGCCTCTTTACTGTATCCATATTTTGAGAATGGCAACACTCGGCAGCTAATTAGCATATTATTAAAGTTCCTGTTGGTAGCAAACTTGCCAGGAAACTCTGCGGTGTAGTTATTTGAAAAATCATCGTCGAGTGTTTGAAATTATATTTTTGAAACCACTTCTTAAATACATGTGTATTTTTTTTTTCCCTTGCCTCTCCGGTAATTCTTTTGTAAATCTCGTGAAGTGTTACTTCAGTGATTAAGCAGAAACTTTGACGTTGTTATGTGCGCGGATCAGCATCGTGTTTTCAAAAATCCTTCAGTTATTTTATTTGATGACTATAAAACGGTTTTTGAGAATAACCTTTTGTTTGTAACACTGGGTGTGCCGGTGTTATGAATGGGGCATTAATTGTATTCTTTTGTCTGGTTAGTTACGAGAGCCGAGTCTCTTATTCTATAACTAGGTACTCTCATCCACGGTGTTTGTTTCCCGAGAGATAATGATCTGAAATGAAGTGAATTTTGTTTCGCGTTTAATAAACGATTCTTTCATAATTGCGGAATTGATAGTTATAAAATATTCATTTAAATTTATTTTTTTAACTTTTGAAGTTTCTTTATCACTGGCAATGATTAAATATAATTGGTTAAAAGGGTTTTTCATCCTATGGTGTAACGTTGAATATCGCATGATAACGTAGAGAATTTTAGCTATTCAATTTTGTCATTTAGTTATTCAAGTTTTGTATATTTTGCAGCATTATTGATTCTTTGTATCTTTACTCTAATATTTTCGCTCTTTTCTTAAAAAATAATAATTTTAGCAATCCATTTTTTTAAAAAGATTTTTAATCACATTTTAGTGTAAAATATAATTATACAATTCAAAAAGTTTGAAAATTTTTAAATACAGTAGAACCTCTTTTATCCGAAACTCTCGGTTAACCGAAATCCATTTTTAAAGCCTTTGTTTTTACTATCACATTTCTTGTATGAAAAATCCATTTTGAAAGCATTTTTTTTAACTATCATATTCCTTGTGTGCAAGCGGTGGCGGTCCTTTCCGAACTACGAGTACATATAAATATTTTAGATTCCCTTTCTTATAGTTCCCTTGAATTTAACTTGAGCTTGCGTAAGCTGCGGAGTGGAACAAAGAAAACGCAATTCTGAAGCTTTTGAATGTTTTGCAAAAGGTTTGGCATGGCTGGAGCAGCAGGATGCATAGGACGCATGTGTGATACTGGTGAACTAATAATATTAAAAAAAATTGTGATAGGCTTCAAAGCAAAGGCAATCGAAACTGCGATAAACAAAACATTTTTTCAAACCCTTGGGATATATGTAAAAGGTACTTAAATTAAAAATTAAAATTCAGGTAATTTATTCTTGTTTCTATTTCGCTATTGTTTTATTTTTATTAAGCACTTGTTACCATAAAACGAAATATTGCATATATTTCTCCTTAATCTTAAAATGGAAGCATTCTCGATCATCCGAAAATTTCGATTTTCCGAAAGAGGGTCGGTCCCAATTACTTCGGATAATCGAGGTTCTACTGTATATATATATATGAGGACCCCAGAAGCCAAGGGATACCAAGTGACAAAATTTTGATTCGGAGTAAATAGACTTGAAAGTTGAACATCAATAGTCACTAACTGAATTAACATATGAAACTGTTGCTTATTTCATAGCAGTCTGATTTTTTATTTCAATAACTGTGAAAGGAAAGTGGAGTACAATATTTTTTAAAATTTAAGTACAGATTAAGTATGTTAAGTAGTTTAAGGGTGTATTCGAAAAAATATTTTTCCACCCTCAGCAGCTCGAAATTTTATGAGACTTTTCAGACTCATTTTTAAAAGTAAAAACATGAAATTTGCTGAGGAAATTTTTGAAGAGATGTATAAGAGGCCATGTGATTTCATTTTTTACTCAATTAATTAGAATTTTATTTTTAAACAATTGTTTTCTCAGTATGACTATTTTTTTCATCCCAAGATCTCCCGCTTCGGAAAATTCGGTTCAAAACGCCAACTTTGACAGCATTGTTTGCAATATTTTCTGAATTTATCAAAAATCGGCAAGCACGGCACATTATGCAGTTTCTTCATAAGAGAATTTGCCGGTTTGATGCGTTTGAGAGCAAAAATGAATTTAAAAATAAATCAGAAAATAAGTAGTTTGGATTGGAATACACCCTTAAAGAGCTTAAGTAGTTGACCTCTATAGAACGAAGCACATAATTTAAAAATCACTTATATTTCTTTTCCTCATAGAAATAGCCTTATTTCCAGATAGTCTGTGCACTTAACTCAGTTTTTTCAACTTTGTCACTTATACCCAGCTCAGTTTTTTCAACTTTGTCACATATACCCCTTGGCTTCTGGGGTCCTCATATGAATATTTTTTTTTTTTTTTTTTTGAAAAAATATATTTATTTTCCGTTAGTGAGAAAAATAGAAAACTTTCTAATTTTTCCTAAAACTTTCTATTATAAACTTGTATATATTAAGGAATAAAAGGTAGGACAGCAAATTTTTATTCCATACTTGTGACAAAACAAGGTAGAGTTTAACACAAAAACCTTTCACGAAAATAAATAAAATAAAAAAGGAATTTTATTAAGAAATATACCTTATAATGAGTATAGTATAATAAATATTTGCTGCTTTGCTTTTTATTCCTTAATATATATATTTGATAAAGTCTAATGCAATTAATAACTTCCATATATTTATAAAGTTTTCCCTTTCCCCTCGGTAATTGAAAAACATTTTTTCCCCTACTTGTTAGTGAGTTTTCGTTGAATAAAAGTCAGGCTTTTTTATTATTTAGATTATTTACCCTTAAAAAGGGCGTGTCTTATACGATGAAGGTACTTTTTTTCCTTTTGGCATTTCTATATTTTGGAATGATGCGAATGATGGAGCTTTTGATAGTACTTTATTTTAACTTTGGAATGGATAATTTTCTTCTGACTTTTTACGACTGCTCTTTCATCTTCATCTAACATTTCATTTATAATGGCTGTTTCATAGTAATGGAAGCCATCAGTCCACCAGAAGAAAGAACCCCGGTTAAGCGGGACTCGGATAATCGGGACTCTACTGTAGTTAAGTTTTAAGACTTAATACACGCGATTTTATTTTATATAAAATGACGTCATCCTCAACCGCTGAAGAATTCCTCATTTGCGATCCAGCATTAAACAACATCTACAGTAAAGTACGCATAGGACGCCACTATCGCTGAATAATACACAATTCCAAGAAAAGAAATTTCGTCATCCAAGAATCTCGACCAAAAAAAAAAAAAAAAAAAGAAAAAAGAAAAAAATCGGCTATCTAATGATTCATATGCCTTCATTTGTTTGTAATATTAATATAGATACTTAAAATTGAATTTAGTTTCTCAGAAATCATTCATTTCTATTTTTTCAAAATAGCACGTATTTTAAGTTAATTTTTTTTTTCAGTTTTTATGGGAAAAGGGCAACAAAAAAGATATAATTGCTATTTTTCTTTTACTTTCTCCTGAAATGGAGTGCTTGAGTTGCCAATATTAAGCAAATAGCTCTAAAAACTGCAAAAAAATTAATATCTCAAAAATAAATGGAGATGGAGTTTTTAAACAAATTGCATTAAAAAGTATTTTTTTTTCCCAATATGACGGAATAAAAATCGAAAATGTGCGAGGCTTAGAAGTTAAAAAAATTACTGTAGAATATTTAATCGTACAATGATACATCTGCTTTGTTTTACGGTTGGCTTATACAACGTAACGTTATTTTTTGGAGACGACATAAAATAAGCTGGGAGAAAGAAATAGCATACCGGGGGCTAATAATAATAATAATTAGCGGTAAAAGGGCTCGAAATAACTGTAGCAGGAAACGAGGGCGATATGATTCCGGCGACTGCATAATTTCCGTGCTAAAATATTGATATTTAGCTCTAAAAATCACTGTTTTACGCGTAAAGGTTTATTAGTCTTCGATACAATATTTCTTTCTCCCAGCAATTAAAGTGTCGTCTCCAAAAAATAACATTCCATTGTATAAGCTAGTCGTAAAACAAAGCAGATGTATCATTGTACTGTTAAATACTATACTGCAATTTTTTAAACTTCTAAGCATCACACATTTTCAATTTTTAGACCATCGTATTGGAAAAAATATATACATTTTAATGCAATTTGATTGAAAACTGCATCTCAATTTATTTTTGAGACATTAATTTTTTTGTAGTTTTTAGCGCTATTTGTTTAATTTTGGCAACTCAAGTAGTCCATTTCTGTAGAAAGTAAAGAAAAAATAGTTGGGGAACAGTGAATAAATCTTTTTGTTGCCATTTTCGCATAACTACTGGGAAAAAAAATTAATTAAAATACGTGTTATTTAAAAAATATGTATAAATGAATTTTTTTCTGATAAAACATGGAGCTATTATAAACTGTATTTAATTTAATTATCTGTATTACAAAGAAATGAAGGCATATGAATCATTAGATAACCGATTTTTTTTTTTTTTTTTTTTTTTTTTTTTTTTTATGTGTGTGTGTGTGTATTATTTAGCGATAGTGACGTCATATGAATACTTTACTGTAGATGTTGTTTAAGACTGGATCGTAAATGAGGAATACTTCAGAGGATGCGAATGACGTCATTTTATATAATTAATAAAAGCGTGTGTTTTAAGTCTTAAAACTGAAATATGTTTTGTATTATCTATATTTATATACATATATATGTATTTTTTTTTTTTCATCAGGAGCGACACCGAATTCTGAAAAAACAGAATTCCTGTTTTCTAGTTTATTTTATTCTTTTTACCACATCGAAATCCTGAGTGATTTTTTTCCCCTTCAAACTGATTATTTCACCCTTAAATCTGACTACACCTGAACCAAAATGGTACTCGATCCTTAGTTAAAAGGTTAGTTTAAAATATTAAAATTTCAGTGGCTTGGGTTGGGTTGATTTTTGACGGCCAAATATCTACACGAGGGATATAGGCCCAAGGGGGGAATGCCCTCCGTGGGGGTCTTTCTAAGGGAACCTAATCCGTATTTACGCATGGAAATCCAAGGCTCGAAGAAAACCACGAAAACTCCGAACGATTAGGCCGACGGGCGCGATTGGGTTCGAACGCAGCACCTCCCGTCTACCAGCTTCGAGAGCAGAACCTCTCGACCACTGGTGAGACTCAATGGCTTATGGAGATTAAAGAAGAATGACAAAAAAAATCCCCGTAATTCTTGCTTTCCGTTCATCATATTAGTACCTCTGTATAAATCGGGTTCCGGACATACGGGAGTGCTCGGAAGGAAAGAGATTATTTTTTTTTATGATAGTTCATCCTGATTTTTAATTAATAAATCAGCTAATTATGAGTCTTAGGTGCATCAGGAGAGGCCTTGGACTACCCTCACCCAAATTTTCAGCCTTGTACGTGCGTTAGATTTTCCTAGCCATCCCGGACACACAGAGACAGAGCAAAACTTTCTTTTATTAGCATAGATATCCTCAGTATATCTTTTTTCTTGTTTCCCGACTAGCGCGAATTCATGCTGCATATATGGGGCATTCTCACAATCTTTTGACTTTTAAGTCCCTGAATAATAATTTTTATTTTAGTGCATATTCTTGTTTTATTATTATTATTATTTCATATACTGGGGAACATCCCACTGCATGATTGCATAACAATATTAACGCGATAAATAAGTTTTGGATGATGTTAAGGGTCAAAATACCAGGAAAACTCCTATACCGTCCCCTGTCCCTGATGCTGATTTTTAAGTTTGGAGCTGTCTGTATAAAATTGTTTCAATAAAAGTAATTGGATGTAATGTTTTTCCGAAACTGAGACAATTGTTTTACATAAATATGTGGCAAAAAATTAACCTGCGCACATTTTTACGGTTGGTCCCTGGGTTTTAGATTCCTTACCATCCCTCTTGCTAAACTTACTCAGAAAATCACTTCAGATGCAGCCACAGAATTTTTTTTTTTTTCAAGTTTTTTCTCATGCAGAAGTATGCTAAAAAAAAAGAATGTCTAAAATTCTTTGACAGGAAATTTACTGCAGAATTTAAATCAGCATTTAAATATCAATATTTCAAATGAAAATCAAATTTCAAATTATTTTTGCTTAAAAGGCGCAAAGACCAACTTAGTGAAAAATATTCCATGCCGGGAATCGAACCCGGGTCATCAGTATAGCGCACTGACGTTCTACCGCTAAACCACATGGAACGATACCCAGCCTGGAACTTCTCACTATTACAAGTTGGCAAGGCTACAAACACAGCACAAGATGGAATATTTTCCGTGAGCCACCAACATGGGGCAAACACAGACACTTAAAGCAAAAATAATTTGAAATTTGATTTTCATTTGAAATATTGTATTCAAGGCGAATGTTTCTCTCTGGAAAAAAAATTCCAAATATTAATTTAAATATCAATTTCAAGCATCGTGACTTTATTGGTAGTCTTACCGTCCCCAAGGTTTATTCCTGAACTTTTCGAGGTAAATTAATTTTTTTTTTAATTATTATTTAATCTAATGCAAATAAAATCAATGAACATTGTGGCTATCACTTACTCTTAACATGATTTGTCTAAAAATAGTGATAATTTTCCTTACTGCCCCATCCTTACCATCCCTTTTTTTTCCCATTAACATCCTTTTTTTCCCTATACCATCCCCCTTTTTTTCCTTTTGTCCCTTCTTTAACACCTTTTTAAAACAATTTTATATCAAAATTTTGTACTAAAAATTCTACATTGTTATTATTTCTTATTTGAATGCCCTGTGGGTACTATGCAAATTCATTAAGTGAAAATTTAGAAGAAAATAGATAGTTATAGCGGTAAAATGGTAAGGAAATTTAAACTCACAAGTTTAACTTAAACCTCAATTAAATAAAAAAAAATTTCGCTGCTAACCATTTTTTCTTTATTTTAAATCATTAAGGCAGTCGTCTATCCGACTAAAATGTTATTTTAGCAAGTTTAATTTCACCAGATTTTTATTCCCGAAAGTCAAAAGATTGTGAGAATGCCCCTTATATCATAGTGGTTTTCTGTTTTCACTCTTTAAGCGATGTGCTGCAATAAGTTTTAATACAGCTACGATAATAGTAATCATTTAATACGATGATGATCGATTCTGATCTAGAAAATCGTTTCCTGGTAACTGGATATCCGAGTAAATTAATGCATGCCCAAGAAATTGATACTATGTTATATCACTTTATGAAATACTAGTTTGTACCAAGCACTTCGTGAATCTGCAACACGAGTATGTTTCATGACGTGCTTATCATCGCATTCTTCTTCTATTTCAGTACATTTTTTCCCCTTGATTCATTTTTTTCCCATCTTTTTTTCCATCTTTTTTTTTTTTTTTTTGGTTAGTAGATTATTATAAGATAACCAATGGAGAAGAACTCTTGAGAGTTTTTCGAGTGACTTGCGTGTTAAATATTGAAGGATAAATATATATTTATTTAAGAACACCTGACTATTCGAAGTTGGGAAAACACATCACATAACTAACTGAATGTTGTTAAATATCTCTGAAATTGAAATGCCTAATTTATTCTATTGTGTATAAATATATAGGTATATTTGAAATAAGAAAAAAAATAAAGAGCGTTCAAGTTGTCGGGCAATATTTTACGTAACCCTTTCAGAGGCAAGTAAATGTGTTTCTGTAATGTTGAATGTATACCGGAATTTTCGAAAAAAAAATTTTTTTCAAAATAAGAAAAATAATAAAATTTACAATTTTTTCCACCAAAGTTATAAAAGTAAATTTTTGATTTAAAAATTTCCGGCTCAAATCTTCATTAGGTGGGATGTATAAATAAATATCTATTTAGTTAAGAACGCCTGACTATTCAAACTTGGGAAAACACATCGCATAACTGACTGAATGTTGTTAAATATCTCTGAAATTGAAATGCCTAATTTCTTCATCAAATTGGTACTCGATCCATATATGTGATAAATAAAAATATATAAGTAATAATTACATTATGTAATCATGCAATAAACTACTCGGAAACGTTTCCGAAAATCAATGCACCAAAAAAAAACGTTGTTTGAGGAAACTGATTAATAATTACATTATGTGATTAAAAACTACTCGGAAATGGTTCCGAAAATCAGTGCAGCAAAAGAAACTTTGCTTCTAGAAATGCTGCTTAAGGGTGTATTCCAATTCAAACCGCTTATTTTCTGATTTATTTTTTAAATTCATTTTTGCTCTCAAACGCATCAAACTAGCAAACTCTCTTATTCAGAAACTACATAATGTGCCGTGCTTGCCAATTTTTGGATAAATGCAGAAAATAATGCAAAAAATGCTGTCAAAGTTGGCGTTTTGAACCGAATGTTCTGAAGCGGGAGATCTGGGAATGAAAAAAATCGTCATGCTGAGAAAATAATTGTTTAAAAATCAAATTCTAATTAATTGAGCGAAAAAGGAAATCACACGACCTCTTAAACATCTCTTCAAAAATCACCTCAGCAAGTTTCATGTTTTTACTTTTAAAAATGAGTCTGTGAAATGTCTCAAAAAGTCATCAAGACAAGTCAATGTCTTAAAAATCATCAATACAAGTAAATAAATAAATAAAAAAAAAAGGCAAGTAATATAAAAAATAGTTTCACATTGATGAGAAGTAATTAATTAGTTCGCTTTTTACGCAGTCGGGTTTTTTGATTTTCTAAATTTAATTATTTTACAATGTATATGTGCAACAGGCAATTGTGCTCTTTCGTCACTTTTTTTTTTTTTTTCCCCCCCAAGCGCTTGTTTTTTTTTTTTTTAATTTACAGCATTCTGCTCAACATGTCTGTTTTCATGTTACGTCATATGCAGACACCGATAAATTTAATTCTGTTATTCTTTTCAAAATCGGGAATAAATATATATTTCGCAAGCAGAACTTCGCTGCAACATCTGCTTTTCTAAAACAAAAATAAAGATGTAAATGACTTAAACATTGCCTCGCGATATGTTTTGGATATATTCAGGCATTGTTTTCCGATTTATCTTCAAACCTCCTTTATACAACCCATTTTAGCTCTTGGATACGTGCCAGGATCTTTGACAGAGACTAACAACACATGTTCCTATTTACATTTCGTAAAAGGTAACCATGCTCTTAAATTTTCTATAAGATTAGCTATTTGTCTCTTTCTGAAGTCATATAATTGATTCGTGATGTCATGTTATTCAATTGATTTAATATCAAAAATTTTGTTAAGCGGTTGCATATTAATTCATTATTGAATCGGAATCATAATTATTATGATTTTAGAATGAGGCTTTATTATAATTTGAGGATTATATCGTTTAATTGTATGATATCATCTTAAATATGATTAACCCTTTTGTGGTGGGACATAAGTCGTCCCAGCCACTTTTTCAAAAGTAATCTCTGCCATATACTTATACTAAGATACTTTCTAAAGAAATTTACCGCAAAGAAGGGGTTTTTTTTGTAAATTATGGTAACAGTTAATATAAAAATAGTCACCAGTGCACCACCTTCATGCCCGTAATCAAGAGGTTAAACGAATTCATTCAGTAAAATTTCCTTCTGTATCTAAATCGATACATTTGTTTCAAAATTATATTTAAAAAGACATTACCAGGAACTCTTTATAAGAGCAACTTATTTACACAAGAGAAGGAGTTAATTTTGAAAATACATTTATGGGCATAAAGTTTAAAATATACGAAATCAATTATCAAATAGTTGTTCTTTTCATTTGAGAACCTTGCAAGTTTTCTCCTGCATCTTCAGAATCTATAGCATAATCAAAATATCGAACTCAATCTCAAACGATTGTATTCTAAAGTTACACGCTTGATTATATTCATATCAAAGTGCAGATCTTCCATATGCCCCCTCCCAGCTCCACAAGTAACATCTTCACCGATGATATTCGCATCACAATGCGTACCAGTTTACTTCATGCATTACTCTGAGTACGATATTTTATGAATGAAATTTCAAACATTCCAATTCATTAGAACACCCCCACCCCCCACCCCCAAAAAAATCTCCGTTTTTGAGAATTTCTTTTTTTTTTTACCTAATCTGACTAATGAAAATCGTAAAAATATCCATCGAATCGCTAGCACTAAAAGTCTTGCAGAAGTTTATAAAATTATAGAAAAAGTGACACCATTTTGACCATCCACCACAATTATTGAATAACTTATAAAAATTATATGGCTTTGAACTTTGTAATAACCATGTATCTTTAAATTAAATACTGCTAATATTTACATTTAATTGCTTTATTAAAAATTGTATTTAACATCAAACAATTAATCAATGTTAACTGTTAAAATTAATAATTGCGTATTAGCAATTTAATATTTATTTGTAAATCATTATGCCTTGTTAAAAATGAAGTTCATTGTTTCACCAAAAATTTGGTGAAAACTAAAACTTAGCTGCAATCAAGATATCTGTGATAAGTTTCACCAGTTTAGTGGAGCTTTTCATAAATACTATTTATTATATTAGTGAAATATTGAACCGATATTCTAATGCGAGGCTAAACGATAATTCAGGTTTGTTTGTTTTTTTTCTCCTTCTCTAAACTAATATTTTGGTAAAAGCTTGAACCATGATTCAGGTTTTTTTTTTTTTTCTAAAAGGTTTATTCAAGATTCAGGTTATTTATTTATTTTTTTTCAAACCTATTTTATGGTGAAAGGATAAATTACGTGATTCAAGTGGGGGTTTTTTTTTTGAGGGGGGGGGGGGGAGGCAATGTTACGGTGAAACGTTCAACCATAATTCTGTCTATATATTATAGATCGATGACTACAAAAATGTAAGTACAACCTTCGTGCTGATGTCTCTACTAGATTTTGACTCTCACAGATATTTTAGTGAGTACTATTTACCTAGATGGTAACCGAATTCCTGGTACAAACGATCGTGAATGTTTTAAGTTCATCGTTTAAAAAAAAAAGGTGCATTAACGTTTTCACGACATTAAATCAGGTTTTAGATTGAAATCGCGCCGAAGTTTGTAAACTTTTTAACCACTCGTATATTTTATGTAATTAGTAAAAAAATAAATAAATAAATAAATAACAATCCGATCAAAAATTATTTATTATTAAAATATTTTATTACAGTTTAGTTACATTTTATTGTTTTAAAAATAATAATTTTGAAGATACATTGTACAGATTATAGAAAAAGGAAAACTGTATTATGTATCCACTTACTAATAATATTATTTTAAATCCTTTTTAGAATGTCATAAAAAACAAAATCTGAATCATTTATTGCAAAATACATAGACAAGTTGTTTCGCTTTTTATCTATTCACCAACATTTAAAACATTCATTTCAAAATGATTAGTTCCAAAATGTTACACATCAAATCCAGACTCTTAAAATTCTCCTGTTCCTTTTTAACTTACTTTAAAGACCGCTAAAATATTTAGCGAGAGAAGAAAAAAAAGAGCTGTCGTCGTTAAAAAAAATTGCGTAATGACGGGTGACTCATCGAAGTCAAATAATTCTCTTCCATATTCATTCTTTCCCCGCGAAACAAAAGTTTGCAGCAATAAATTATTTCCCAAATTAACGAGAAGCTCTGACATCTGAGGATCGGCCTCTTAACCTCTTTAATGGCGTCCCCCGTCATTTACTTCAATATTTTATCGAGATTTGAAAAATACAGCTCTCTCGACAAAGAACAAAACATTAAAATGTAAAAAAAAAAAAAAAAAAAAAAAAAAAAAACTCGGTCAGAGTGAAGAAGGGGAAAAAAACACTGTTTGAGAAATTGTCGTGATTTCTCAGATTTCGCCAAAAGACGATTATTCGGGTAAATTTCTTTGTTCTTTTTGAAAAAAACAAACCATGCAGAGAAAAGTTATTAAAATTGCGAAGTATTCCTTTAAAACGAATTGGGGAACAAAAAAAATAATAAAGTTTTAGGCTGTTGATGTCAGTTTTTAGTTTGATACATGAAAATGTTCTTGGTTTAATAAATATCACATCAGCATTTGTAAAAATTGTGCATTTCTCTTAAGCAATTAAAGAGAAGGAAATTGTTATTAAACAAGAAACACAGATTAACACATGCACACACACCAACACACACACACACACACACACACACACACAAAAAAAAAGGCTACATTTAACAAGATCGCAGAAAGAGTCTGCGAACCCCGGTAGCGATTCGGATGCAGGCATGAGAATTCATGCGAGTATGGATATGATATGGTATGAGAAAATAGTTCAACTAACTGTAGTCTAACTGCTTTTAAAAAAGTAATACATATTCGCTTATAATTAAAACATTACTATATTAACAAAATAAAGAAAACAAAATTCGTCGTTTGCGTATTTAAGTTCCACATCCCACAGGGCCCTCTGAAACGGGGGGGGGGGGGTGAGAGATATCTGTCAGTTTCGTCTTAGCTGCACCTGATGAGAAATGGTGCAGGTTACTAGGTGAAATTTACCAGGGCTGCGGAGTCGGTGGGAAAAATGGACGCCTCCGACTCCGGGAATTTTAACAGATCCGACTCCGACTTTTTCGCTCAAAAATGGGCCCGACTGCGACTTCGCAGCCCTGAAATTTACTTACTATTTTATTTAAGAGCTGTTTAATAAAACCAACGTGTACAACTTATACGAGTCAAGTTCTGGAATTTTATTTATTTATTTAGCTTAAACATTTTACTTGAAAAAAAGGTGTTGGAATCTGCCCCCCCCCCTTTTTTTCAGAATGTAAATAGAAGGGGGGAAGGGGCTTCATATCTTAAAAATGAGTCTTGTTTATCTTCACTACTGCTTTTTTCCTATACCCCAACCCCACCCTGTCATTTTGCACTATTGAAATGGCTCTTTTTAAAAACCTTGAAAAAATTTTGTACAGTTTCTTTTCCCCATTTTGTCACATTTATGGCATTGTTTTTAACTTATAATTTTGGTAATTTTTTGTATTTAATATTTTACAAGTACACTTGCAGATTTAATTGTTCATTTTCACATTCAACAAATCCTTGTGCAGAAACTGAAAATGTGAATTTTGAAACTCCTTCAAGTGTACTAGATCAAGCATATAAAATTACTCATTAGATTATTTATGAATTCTGTGTAACATTCGGTGATTAAAATTCATATTCTACCCACGAATTTCAAGCTTTTTATTAAATGTTACTGCTTGTAAAGATAAATGTTCTCCTCAAATTTTAAGAAATCCGTGCGCTAACTGCGTAAATCTGCGTCTTACTTACCAATATCTGTGATTATAATAAACTACATGTTTTATTTAATGGGCTTGACAGATTTAATGAACATAAAAATATGAAGAACTGCATTGATACCGCAATATACATCCATTTATGCTGAATGAAATTGTATTTTGCTTCTTTTTATATTATTTTCTCGATGTATTCATTTGCATGCAATTACGCTTTCAACGATAACAAGTTGTAACTTAATCAAATAATCCTTAGATTATAAAGTAGAAAAAGAAATAATTAATTAACCACACCCTTATAACTCCTGCCTACATCTCCAACAGGAAATTTCTTTCTGGGATATGTCTATTTAAGTGTATGGTAACTGTTTGGGACATGAATATTTTTAAGTATATGGTAACTAATTTAGCAGAAATCAACTGTAAATGATACTTTATTAGTAAAGTAGACAACGTACCGTATTTTCCGGCGTATAACGAGCATTATTAAAACAAGAAAATTTATCAAATTTTACAGGTGCGCGTTATAATCTGTGTATAAAATCGAAAAGTTTAAAATTTAAGCATAAGAATTTTCCAGAAATCAACTGTAAATGATACTTTATTAGTCAGGTAGACAGTGTTTCCTATATTGCGACTTATAACGTGCATTTCTGAAACGGGGAAAATCGATCAAATTTTACGGTGGTGCGTTGAACTTCGGGTGTAAAATCGAAAAGTTTAAAATTTAAGCATGAGAAATTTTCCAGAAATCAACTTTAAATGATACTTTATTAGTCAGGTAGACAGCATTTGTTATATTGCGACGTATAACGTGCATTTTTTAAACGAGAAAAATCTACCAAATTTTACAGGTGCTTGTTATACACGCCGGGTATCAAATTGAAAAGTTTAAAATTTAAGCTTAAAAATTTGCTAGAAATCAACTGTAAATGATACTTTATTAGTCAGGTAGACAGCGTTCCCTATATTCCGGCGTATAACGTGCATTTTTGAAATGAGAAAAATCGATCAAATTTTACAGGTGCGCGTTATATTCCGAGTATAAAATTGAAAAGTTTAAAATTTAAGCATAATAATTTTCCAGAAATCACCTGTAAATGATACTTATTAGTCAGGTAGACAGCGTTTTCTAAATTGCGACGTATAACGTGCATTTTTAAAACGAGGAAAATCGATCAAATTTTACGGGTGCGCGTTGAACTCCGGGTGTAAAATCGAAAAGTTTAAAATTTAAGCATAAGAATTTTCCAGAAATCAACTTTAAGTGATACTTTATTAGTCAGGTAGACAGCGTTTGTTATATTGCGACGTATAACGTGCATTTTTGAAACGAAAAAAATCTACCAAATTTTACAGGTGCTTGTTGTACGCCGGGTATCAAATTGAAAAGTTTAAAATTTAAGCTTAGGAATTTGATAGAAATCAACTGTAAATGATACCTTATTAGTCAGGTAGACAGCGTTCCCTATATTCCGGCGTATAACGTGCATTTTTGAAACGAGAAAAACCGATCAAATTTTACAGGTGCGAGTTATATTCCAAGTATAAAATTGAAAAGTTTAAAATTTAAGCATAATAATTTTCCAGAAATCAACTGTAAATGATACCTTATTAGTCAGGTAGACAGCGTTCCCTATATTCGGGCGTATATAACGTGTATTTTTGAAACGAGAAAATCGATCAAATTTTACAGATGCGCGTTATATACTCCGGGTGTAAAATCAAAAAGTTTAAAAATTAAGCATAAGCATTGAGCATAAGAATTTTCCAGTAATCAACTGTAAATGATTCTTTATTAGTCATATAGACAGCGTTTCCTATATTTCGGCGTATAATCCTTTATGTACTGAATTATGAATTCATGAAAATTTTATCTTCTAAAGCATTTCTCGTGAATTTTTGAAACTACATTAGAAGATTTACATAATAATTTAATAAATTTTAGAAGTATTAATTAAATTTGAATTTATAGAGATTTTGTGCAATATTTATGACCCCGCTCAAATCTTTTATTTTAAATATTTTTCTTAGTATTTTGTAGAATTAGCAAATGCACAAATATAATGTTCTTACAATAGAAATGTAGAAATATTTCCGAATTGACCCCCCCCCCCCGCCCCCCCCCCTCCTAAACGCCAAGAAAGCTGAAAAGATGCAAAGGCAAAAGAAACCATTCTTTTAAAAGTATTTTTGTTTTGTGTAACCCATAATGCTTTTGGAACAAGATAAAGTAATGCATCTGTAATTCATTCTAATTTATATTACTACTAATCGATGTATGAAATTAATTTTATAACAAGTTATTTTAATGATACTTATAAGTACCGTCAGTAGATAAAGGGTTAACGTGCATTTCTGAAACAAGAAAATTTATCAAATTTTACAGGTGCGCGTTATAACTCCGGGTATAAAATTAAAAAGTTTTAAAATTAAGCATAAGAATTGAGCTTTTTATATTAAGGTTGTTGTCCTGGTCAGTGCGATCTCGAATTCTCCTCGCAAATGTTAAATACAGTAGAGCGCCGATTATCGGAACTCCAATTAACCGAACTTCCAATTATCCGAACAGTCTATTTCTCTCAAAAAAAATTTTTTAACCGAACAGTCTATTTCTCTCTCTCTCTCTCTCTCTCTTTTTTTTTTTTTTTTTTTTTTTTAAACCGAACTTCTAATTATCCAAACACTCTATTTCTCTCATTTTTCCGGTAACGTTTCGGATAAAGTTCTTGTCACCTAATGTTACATCTGTAATCCAACCCATAGATCAAAGTGTGATAGAGACATTCAAACGACTTTATAGAAAGCAAATGTTAAGTATGCTCTTTTTATCAGAAGAAACAGAAGAGCCTGATCCCAAGATACCATAAAAATTGATTTTTTAAGATTGTTTTATAATGGCTTCTGATTCCTGGAATCTAGTAAAATCCTCAACAGTAAAAAAAAGCTTGGAATAAAATTTTTAATAAAGAAAAAACTGATAGTGTATCAGAAAATGAGGGATATAAAACAATAAAGGAGATGGGAAGAATCCTAATCTATGAAGAAAATGAAATTAGCGAGTGGTTAAATAGTGAAGTACATGATCCTGGATATCAGATTTTAAATGATGATGAGATTGTCGATGAGATTCAAGACGAAAAAGAAATTGAAGAAAATGAAAACGAATGCTCTGAAAATGATCCAGGTTCATCCTATAACGAAGCCTTTGAATGTTTGGAAACAGCTATGAAATAGCTCGAACGACAGAAGATCGCTGATCCTATTCAACTAACGTATTTATGAAGAATTCGAGATAGGACAGCATTGAAAAGAATGTCTTCGTTGAAACAAGCAACAATCGAAAGCTTTTTTGTTTAAATTATAATCTCTAAAGTTCAGAAAATGATAAAAAGAGAAAAAAAAATAAATGATAAAAAAAGTGAAAAAATATATAAAAAACAATTTTTAAACACGCCAACACTAACTGGTGCTGGAAGTTCTAAGCCTGGATAAAGTGTGAAGGTTTTAGTATAGTCAGGAACATCCCTTAAATTTTCTGTCCACTTATCCGAACTTTTGCTTATCCGAACTAGGGTAGGTCCGGACTTGTTCGGATAATCGGCGCTCTACTGTATATGGAAGTGTGATGCATTCGTATTTTTAAAATATCTTCACAGGAAATAAATATTTTTCTTTTTTTTTCTGCGTGGTGTTCTTGAAGCATGTCTCTTTTTTTTAGTTGACAAAATATTTCTAAAATACTATATGCTTAATTTGACTTGAAAAGTTAAAATTTTTCTCAGTTTCGCTTAGATTTTAAAACTTAAAATTATAAATTTAGAGAATTATTTAAAAATCCCTATGAACTTTGAAATTTTTTATCATTTTCGTAAAAATACTTATAATTTAAGGAAACAATTTTTAAAAACGCAACTCGTCGACTTTCTGAATGTGTAAACCGTATTTTGATAATTATATCAGGTAATGCGTAATCACGTATTTAAGTTTTCCCATGGGGTTAATTTCCCTTAAAAACTAGACATCTTAAAAATTATTAGACCCACTTTTACAAAATTTTGCAGGAATATTTAAACAATCTTGCTGTTTTGAATTTAGTTTTTTTTTAGAAATTAACTTTATCTCATATTTATTAACTTTATGTAATAAATAGATGCTTATTTTTCCACTAATGGATGTAGTATTTGCACACTGAGTAACACTCGCATAACCCAGAAATATGAGCTTTTTTTCCGCCTGATACTTTGACAAAAAGGTCTAAATAAAATAATCTACTACCGAAATATAACTTGTATTCTCCCAGTAATGTAAAATGAATATTTCATAAAATAAGAATTAAAAAAAATTAAAAAGTTATATTTTAAGAACCGAAAACTCAAAAATCTTTTTAAAATATAAGAAGTTATATTTTGGAACCAAAGATTCAAAATATTAGATCTTTTAATGCAAAATTCATTTACTGTAAAAGTTGTAAAAATTTCATGAAAATTTAATCGTCCATTTTCATGAAATTGTGTACGCAAACTACAAAATAACATAGTTTTGAATAAAATGATGTATTTAGAACTAAAAGATTATGATGAATAATGAACATATCATAAAATGGACATTCAAAAATCTTTTAAAAATATAGCAAGTTATAAAAACCGAAGACGGAAAATGTTAGATCTTTAATGTAAAATTAATTTACTGTAAAAGTTGTAAAAATTGCATGAAAATTTAATCGTCCATTTTCATGAAACCGTGTACGCAAACTACAAAATAACATAGTTTTGAATAAAATGATGTATGTAGAACTTAAAGATTATGATGAATAATGAACATATCATAAAATGGACATTCAAAAATCTTTTAAAAATATAACAAGTTATAAGAGCCGAAGACGCAAAATGTTAGATCTTAAAGTATAATTCCTTTACTGTAAAAGTTGTTAAAATTTCATGAAAATTTAATCGTTCGTTTTCATGAAATCGTGTACGCAAACTACAAAATAACAGTTTTGAATAAAATGTATTTAGAGCTAAAAGAGAATATGATGATGCTCTACCCGGTGGGGCAGCAATGTGGTCCAACGGTTCTGTTATGTTTCCGCATATTTCGGTCAGATATTCGTAATGGTTCCGCATACTTACTTCTGTCAGATATTCGTAATGTTTCCTCGTAACTTCGGTCAGATATTTGGAAACGTTTCCGTATATTTCGGTAGAATATTCGGAAATGTTTCTGGCTACTTCTTAAATGATAGTGTATATTTCGGATATGTTTGTTTTTAATTTGTAAATTTTCTGCGCATTTAGGAAACCTTCCTGAATATGTCATATATACACACACACACACACACACATATATATATATATATATATATATATTATATAAGAAAGTAATAGACGTTTTTAAAAAGAATTAATATTATCCGATTGAGTTTTATTGCATAATAATTTTAGAGTTACTTTTAATCATTTATGCTGCACGTACAAAGTTAAATAACTCGTTCGAAATCTATACTCTTGTCCATGAATCTATGGTAGATATTAGATATTTGATTAATGAATAATAATGTAGTTCTAGCATAAGTAAAGTTCAAATAGCACTGTTTATACGTTTTTTTTATCTTTTCATTTTGAACTTTTGTTCTGATTCATAACTTTTGTACAGATGAAATGCTTCATTTATATGACCGAAGAAATTGATGATTTCACTACTACTAATGCGTTTTATCCAGGTTTATGACTTACATATTTGTAAAAAGATAGTATTGAAAATTTGATTTGTATATCTATAAATAATTCTTTTTTAAAATGCTGTCTCGTGAACTCTATCCTGTAAATAAATACTTTATCAAAACGTTTAATTTCACTACATATAAAATTAGATGGATTTTTTTTAACCTTAAAATAATTTTTTTTTTTCGTATAAAAAGATGCACTATTTCAAAATAGTTAATATCTGCGATTAATTATGTTATTTTCATGAATTGTATACTCAGGGTTCGTTGATATATATCAATGGATATATATCATGATATATATCTTGATATATATCCGATATTTATTTTTAAAATATCAAGATTTTTGATATTTTCGATATTTTCAAATTCTTGATATTTATTTTCAAAATATCAAGATGTTTGATATTTTGTACATTTGATATTTATTTTTAAAATATCAATGCGTAAGATAATTTTGATATTTTCTTCAGTCAAAACAAATGTAAATGAAATTTTCAACTGTTATTGACTGTGCCATTCTGTAGATAAAAAACTTTTGTCTCTGGCAGTGACTTTTCTAGGCAAAGAATACAAGAATTTTGTTTTACAAATATCTTTTCTAAGCTTTATGTTTGAAACTTTTATTTTTAAATGTAGAACTAATGATTATGAGAGACAATTAATTCAGAACAGCCATTGTAAGAGAAACTGTAATTTACATAATCTTATATGCAGCATTATTAGAAAAGAATTTTCTGATTGTGGTTTAATTGAGTCTAAACTCTACTACAGGTTAGGGAATAAACAATAAGACAAGCTTACATTTATGTTAAAATTCTTCAATTAAAAAAAAAACTAATTTGTATTTAAAATTTTATTTTATAAAATATAAAACTTTCTCGATACTTGATACAAATCCTATAGTTTATATAGGGTAGATGTGCCAGTAATGGACACCCTTCCAGTAATGGACACCCCTTGAAGTTTTTAGTTCATAAAAAAATAACTAATAAATATTTAGCTTTAATTATTTTTTTTAATAATTCCCCCTTGCAAGTTTTATAAAACTGTGTTATTGTTGACACTTTTAATCAAACCAATCAGGAAGCAGAAAATAATGTTTCAAAGTTTCGCTGTTTTTCTGTGAAAATCTTAATGAAGAGGCTAAGAGCTGGCTTCGTTTAATTAAGTTATGTGTTATTTATTTATTTGCAAAATTTGAATGTTTTTGTTTGAGTAGCAATAGAAAACTTAGAATTTTATATACTAACGGCCATTTACAAAATTTCATTTATTTTTAAGGTTTTAAGGGGGGGTGTCCATTACTGGGATGGTTAATTAGTAATTTTCCAGTAATGGACATCCCATGTAAACATTGCTAAAAATGCAATTTCAGTAATGTTTACAGTGCATAAAATATTTTGACTTAACTGCAAACCTAAATAATCAAATTTTAATTTAATTTTTAAATTATACTTACCAAAATGTAATAACACCAAAACTTCTATAAATAGCTGCTTTCAAGTTATTTTATGTGGATTAATAAAATTTCAATATTTTATTTTATTTTATAATTATTTTTTTATGTAGATGTACCTTGCATATTTTATAATCTGGCAATCAAACCAGCCAGGGAGCAGAAAATATTATTTAAGAGCACAGTCAAAGAGGGTTCATAGGGCTTAATCCCTCTCCGTTTAAATAAAAACAATTAAGTTATAGAAGTTATTAAAAATCTATTTTCTGTCTTAAATGTTTCCTTATTCATCTCTGACCAAAAAAAAAAAAAAAAAAAAAAAAAAAAGTAACATTAATGAAAGTTATAGGTAATATTCATGAAACTAGTGAATCTGCAGATCAGTGGCCTCAAACATCAGTTCTACAGTTTTATTTTGAAATTATTTTATTTAGTATTTAAAATATTCAACTCACAATATCATTTCTTTCCTATTTGTAATATTAATTATTATAAATGATATATCAAGTAGTCTCTGGAAGATTAATTGTTAAAAATAGTGAGACAAAACTAAACATTAATATTCCAAAACTTTTTTGTTTTTTACCTTTTAAATCCACCACTGTTTCTATAATTTGATAGCTGTAAATTGCCTGATATTTAGTATTTTAAACTATCCATCTAAAAATTAAAACATCGATCTTCTGATAATTACAATTGATGCAAACAGTAAATGATTATCACAAATATTTTATTAATTACTGGTATCCTAATTGTTAAATTTATTTGAAAATAACTATTTTGTTTCATTAGTATGTATTCATTAAATTCTGGTTCTAAATACAGTCATAAAAACAATTATATTTATTGCTTTTTATGGGGTGTCCATTACTGGGCCAGAAGGTGTCCATTACTGGGCCAGAGGGTGTTCATTACTGGGCTTTTGGGTGTTTTGATATATTTATGTTATTTAAATTAAATTTTGATTCATATTGGGAAATGAGACTATAAGAATGGTTAAATATTGTTGATAGGTTAATATAACATTGAAAAAACTGGAATACAATAATTATAACTATTAATAAAAAAATAATTTTGAAAGAAATTCCTTGAGGGTGTCCATTACTGGCACATCTACCCTACATATGCAAAATGTATGCAAATATATGCAAATTGTATCTGTTTTCAAATAGTACATTTTCAATTTTGTTCTAAGTAAAAAAAAAAAAAAAAAGAAAAAGAGAAATGCATTTTAGAATGCTATTGTTTAAGTTTTGTATGTTAATTGCAATATGTTTTAGTTTCTAATTTATATTATGCTTGAAAATATTCATTATCAGCAGTAAGTTGACTATTTTGAAAATATCGGATATATATCGAAAATATCGGATATGTATCAAAATATCGGATATTTTTGATATTTTCGAAAATATCATGATATTTACGAACCCTGTGTATACTTATAAATATATTTTCGCAGGTTATCTCAGCACTTCTCAAGCTATATAAATAAAATAAATACTTTTAAAGGAATATATTTAGAAGCATGATAATTCTAAAACATTGTATTGAAAATGTATTAACACATAGACAAAGCATTTTCAAAAATATATATTTATAAGTATTATAATCACGAAAATAAGTTAATTACTCACCAGATATGAAATATTTTGAAATAGTGTTCTATAATTATAAGATAAAAAGAAATAAATATTAAAAAGTATAAAAAAAATCCATCTGTTTTCGTAGGGAAATTAAATTTTTTAAAGTATATCTGTTTGCAGGATGGAGCTCACGAGACCGCATTTTAAAAAAGAACTCTTTATAGATCTATAAATCAAATTTTCAATAAGATCTTTTTTACAAATGTATGATTCATAAACAAATAGGATAAAATGTATAGTTTAAGTGAAATCATGAATTTCTTCAGTCACATAAACTATATATTTTATCATTACAAAATTTGTGAATCTGAACATAAGTTCGAAACGAAAAGATGATAAAAATATATAAACAGTACAGAATTAATCTGTACTCCACCAACACTAGTACTACATTATTCAGGCTTCGTACGCTTCAAGAACTTTCAAGGACCTTTTACCAGAATTTTCGTTAAGTGATATTCTCTTTGTTTAATAATTAAACAAAAAAAAATCTACATATATACCAACCAACGCTTGCGAAATTTCTGGTACGAAAACACCTAAAATCCCATGCATAGCTTGATGCGTACGAATCCTGTTATTGTTCATTAATCAAATATCTGGTATCTTATACCTATCATAGATTAATGGACAAGAGTATGCATTTCGAACGAGATTTAACTTTGTATCTGCAACAAACTATAAACAGTAAACTACGTTGATATACAGGAGCATCATCGGCACAGAAATGAGTGTAACGATTCCGATTTATTCAGTAACTCAAGAAAATTAATAGTTTACACTATATTTTTAGAAACGTTTCCGCTATGGACTGTAACGGTTCTGATTTTTAACAGTGTGTAAAAATTGTTAAAATTTCAGAAAAATTTAATCATCCATTTTCATGAAATAGTGCAAGCAAACTACAAAATAACAGTTTTGGAAAACATGTATTTAAAACTACAAGCATATTTTTTACAAAAAGTTATTGCATTCTCTATTTAATTTTTTATTTTTCTTCTAAGTTTTAGTGTTTAAAATATTTTGTTGTTACAGATTCACAGTCAGTAGTTGGCAAATTTTGTCAAGAGTGGTTTGGCGCACTATTAACTCCGTTATTTTTGTAACTGGTAAACAGTTGTAACCATAAAGAATATTTGGCGATTTATCACCAGGGGACAGCTAACGGAAAAAGATCTCAAAATCAAGGCGGTTCTCAATTCCCCAGCACAACAACGCGAAATTTTCTGACGCAATTTCTGACTCAATTTTAAAGGTAGCAACTTAAAATTGGCAGGGTATTAAAAACGGTACAATAAACTCTCTGTAAGGCGGACTCTGTGTAAGACGGAAATCTGTCTAACTCGGAAAGATTTTCAAGTCCCTGCGAATCCATATAGACATAGAGAAAAATTTGCGGTAGATTGTCTACTGCGGAAACGTTTCTTAGTCCCAATCGATTCCGCCTTAGACAGAGTTTACTGTATTATAAAATTGGCTATTGAAGCGATTTGGAATCAAACTGAGTTCTCCATTTTTTTTAAATAAATAAATTACTTATCGAGTTATAAGTAGGTGTGGTCACGTGGCAACCGGTTTTTCTGGTGTCTCGCGTTGTAGTGTCCAGAAATTCAGTTTAAAATGTCTAATTTGACAGTATTTTCTGAATGACATTTTACGTTTATTAAAAAAAATTTAAACGTCTTTAGATTACATAGTTTCTGAATAACAAGACCCACCAATTTCATGAATTTCCGAACAAAAATGAATTTAAAAATGTCTCAGAAAGTAGCCCCTTGGATGTGAGAACAGCCTTAACTTATTAATTTATAACCAAGTTCTAAAAATATTAAAATGTTGTATTGACATTGGAAACACGCCTGTGCACGTAATTTTTATAATTATACCTATCAGGAAATGAGTGAAAAATCGATTGTAAAATTCTGTATTTACTTCCAAAAACCATGTTGAGTTAAACAAAAGTGTGTAATAAATATTTTTTATACCGTATATGATGATAGTGACAATCTGTTCTACTGGTAAAACTGCAACGGTAAAACACAACAGTCTGCAAAAATACTAATTTTATCCTGCATTTTTGTCATTTTAAACTCTTGGTTTACAGCAGAGTCCCGATTATCCGAGTCCGGCTTAACCGAGTTTCCGCTTTAACCGAGTTATTTTCTTCTGATGGACTGATGGCTTCCCTTATTATGAAACAGCCATTATAAGTGTAGTTAAAATAGCAATTAAAGCCTTTGTGCAGGAATATTGAAATGCAGTAAACCAACGTTTAAAATGCACAAATAATGCGTGAAAAAAAGCAGCAAACAGCTGTTTCGAATCTACAGCGAGATTCTTCTTCAGTGCAAGAGAGGGAAAAAAGGAACAGCGTGCTAGGAAAAGCAAGGCTGCGCAAAACGATAGACAGAGACGCGCTGCCTTATATACCCTATGCGGGTAGCGAAAGCGCCAGAAACAACCAATGAGAGAGAAGCAGTGGAAACGACTGGGTGGACAAGTAGCGACATCTACCGGAAAAGGAGAGAAAATGAAACCAAAAAAGAAAATTAAATTAATGCTTTCCAAATACTTGGAAAATCTGGAGTACTAGATAAGTCATTGACTAAAGAGTGAGAATTTTTAATGATGTGGTAAGCTTCCCAAAAATCAAGATCAAGGTTAGAAGAACATTTTTGGATAATGGTGGCTGAGGAAAAATCGAACCTATGTTGAGAAGACCAAGAATGTTGAGCAATAGAAGAACGTTTGAGCTCCTGATTTTTAACATAACCTTCATGCTCTTTTAAACGAAATCTAAGAGCACGTTTAGTCTGGCCAATATAAGAAAGGCCACATTGGCAAGAGATTTGGTAAATACCCCAGTTATCTAGGCGATCAATGGGGTGTTTGAGATTTGAAAAAGTGATTTTATTAACAGGAGAAAAAATAACATTAAAATCAAACCTTCTTAAGATTTTAGCAACTTGCTGACTGATTTTAGGAAAAAATGGTAACACAACTGAAGTATTAGAGTTGGAATTAGAATGCTTTTCAGAATGGACGGATTTCGTCAATTTCTTATAAATAGAATCAATAATATTAGAGGAATAACCACGATCAACAGCAATAGCTTTGAGGTAATTAAGTTTGGCACTAAGTAACTGAGGAGTGGAACAAACATTGGTAGCCCGAAAAACAAAAGTATTGAAAGCAGCGAATTTCTGGTTAGGGGGATGAGAAGAATGCCTGTGAGGTGGAAGACTGACAGCAAAAGGTTTACGAAAGACGGTAGTCTGAAAGCCATTATCACAACGAATAACAAGGACATCGAGGAAAGAAAGACAGTTATTGGTCTCAATTTCAGAGGTAAATTGAATGTAGGGATCAATGGAATTCATAATAGAGAGAATATGATTAATATCCGAATTTATTTCAACCAGGACATAAACATCATCAACATAACGAACATAGAACGGAAATTTTAAATTTTCAAAAAGTTTGACCTCAAAATAGTGCATATAAATATCGCATAAAATTGGACTAAGAGGATTACCCATAGCCAAACCATCAATCATGCGGAAGAAATTACCATTGAAAACAAAAGTATTTTGTGACAAGCAAGCGCGAGTGAGAAGGATAAGTTCCTCGATTTCAAAATAAGAGAAATGGAATTCACAAAGCCTGTTCTTGAGGCAATCCAAAGCCCCCTCAACCGGAACGTTTGTAAATAATGATTTAACATCAAAAGAAACCATCATGTGACCCTGCGGCTTAAAATTATGGAGTTTTTTAACAAAATCAAAAGAATTCTTAACAGTGAAACAGTTACTGCTCAAAAGTGGGGAAAAAACAGAAACTAAATATTTGGCAAGCTTATAAGAAGCTGTACCGATACTAGAGACAATAGGTCTAAAAGGAATGTCAGGTTTATGGACCTTAGGTAAAGCATAAAACCTGGCACAATGCGCAATAGATGGAATAAGAGACTTCTTAAAGTTAGCAGGAATAATGGAAGAAGACTTGATGGCAGACTTAATAGAATTAATTTCACTAGTGGAAGGATCTTTGCGGATGTCCACATAAGGACCATCTTTAATTAATTTATGGGATTTTTCCAAATACGAAGATTTGTCGAGAAGAACAATCTGACCACCTTTGTCAGCCTTAGTAATGATTAAGTTTGGATCAGAACGCAAATTTTTCAGACATTGTTTAACTGGAATTTTAAGATTGGGCTTATAAAACATTAGAATTGAAATCAACAGTATTGGCAATGAGATGCCTGATGGACTCTTTTTGAGAAGAAGATAGAGCGCTATGCTTAAAAGCCCTTTCAATAGGAGCAATTAGATTAGGTAAAGAAGGAATAGCAGAGACAGAAAAATTGTTATTCAATTTGAGAGCATCGAGCTGATTGTCACTTAAAGAAACACTAGAAAGATTGACAACAACATTTTGGTTAACAATAGGCAAATTGCTGGGGTTATTAACGACAGGACTTTTACAAAGTTCATTAAATTTCTTCTTTAAAACCGAACAATGAACAGAAGAAGCTGTGAGAACTCTACTCCATGACCTTCTGTCTATAGACTCAAAATCAGGTGTAGAATTAGCGAGGCTGATATGTAAGGAATATAACTCGCGCTCTATATGAGCAATTTTATGGCGAGTCTCTTGAATCAAAGCTCTTAAAAGAGCTAATTTAGAACGAAATAAGACCTTGTCAATTCTGTTAGAAGAAGATAAATTACAACGTATAGAAATGAAATTAGGAATAACCTTCTTACGCCTACAGTCAAGTAGGAAATGTAAGTGTTCCAAAAACCTGTACTTTTTTAATCGTAAATTACAAAACCTATTGATTTTTGAGACATTGCTGGAAAAAAAAAAAAAAAAAAAAAGAAAGAAATCACAGAGGAATAAAGGCCCGTTAAAGCCGAATACATTAAAACGGCAATTAAAGCCTTTGTGCAGGAATATTGAAATGCAGTAAACCGACGTTTAAAATGCACAAATAATGCGTGAAAAAAAGCAGCAAACAGCTGTTTCGAATCTACAGCGAGATTCTTCTTCAGTGCAAGAGAGGGAAAAAAGGAACAGCGTGCTAGGAAAAGCAAGGCTGAGCAAAATGATAGACAGAGACGCGCTGCCTTATATACCCTATGCGGGTAGCGAAAGCGCCAGAAACAACCAATGAGAGAGAAGCAGTGGAAACGACTGGGTGGACAAGTAGCGACATCTACCGGAAAAGGAGAGAAAATGAAACCAAAAAAGAAAATTAAATTAATGCTTTCCAAATACTTGGAAAATCTGGAGTACTAGATAAGTCATTGACTAAAGAGTGAGAATTTTTAATGATGTGGTAAGCTTCCCAAAAATCAAGATCAAGGTTAGAAGAACATTTTTGGATAATGGTGGCTGAGGAAAAATCGAACCTATGTTGAGAAGACCAAGAATGTTGAGCAATAGAAGAACGTTTGAGCTCCTGATTTTTAACATAACCTTCATGCTCTTTTAAACGAAATCTAAGAGCACGTTTAGTCTGGCCAATATAAGAAAGGCCACATTGGCAAGAGATTTGGTAAATACCCCAGTTATCTAGGCGATCAATGGGGTGTTTGAGATTTGAAAAAGTGATTTTATTAACAGGAGAAAAAATAACATTAAAATCAAACCTTCTTAAGATTTTAGCAATTTGCTGACTGATTTTAGGAAAAAATGGTAACACAACTGAAGTATTAGAGTTGGAATTAGAATGCTTTTCAGAATGGTCGGATTTCGTCAATTTCTTATAAATAGAATCGATAATATTAGAGGAATAACCACGATCAACAGCAATAGCTTTGAGGTAATTAAGCTAATTAATTAAATCAAACGTTCTTCTATTGCTCAACATTCTTGGTCTTCTCAACATAGGTTCGATTTTTCCTCAGCCACCATTATCCAAAAATGTTCTTCTAACCTTGATCTTGATTTTTGGGAAGCTTACCACATCATTAAAAATTCTCACTCTTTAGTCAATGACTTATCTAGTACTCCAGATTTTCCAAGTATTTGGAAAGCATTAATTTAATTTTCTTTTTTGGTTTCATTTTCTCTCCTTTTCCGGTAGATGTCGCTACTTGTCCACCCAGTCGTTTCCACTGCTTCTCTCTCATTGGTTGTTTCTGGCGCTTTCGCTACCCGCATAGGGTATATAAGGCAGCGCGTCTCTGTCTATCATTTTGCTCAGCCTTGCTTTTCCTAGCACGCTGTTCCTTTTTTCCCTCTCTTGCACTGAAGAAGAATCTCGCTGTAGATTCGAAACAGCTGTTTGCTGCTTTTTTTCACGCATTATTTGTGCATTTTAAACGTTGGTTTACTGCATTTCAATATTCCTGCACAAAGGCTTTAATTGCTGTTTTAATGTATTCGGCTTTAACGGGCCTTTATTCCTCTGTGATTTCTTTCTTTTTTTCTTTTTTTTTTTTTTTTTTTTTTTTTTTTTTTCCAGCAATGTCTCAAATCAATAGGTTTTGTAATTTATGATTAAAAAAGTACAGGTTTTTGGAACACTTACATTTCCTACTTGACTGTAGGCGTAAGAAGGTTATTCCTAATTTCATTTCTATACGTTGTAATTTATCTTCTTCTAACAGAATTGACAAGGTCTTATTTCGTTCTAAATTAGCTCTTTTAAGAGCTTTGATTCAAGAGACTCGCCATAAAATTGCTCATATAGAGCGCGAGTTATATTCCTTACATATCAGCCTCGCTAATTCTACACCTGATTTTGAGTCTATAGACAGAAGGTCATGGAGTAGAGTTCTCACAGCTTCTTCTGTTCATTGTTCGGTTTTAAAGAAGAAATTTAATGAACTTTGTAAAAGTCCTGTCGTTAATAACCCCAGCAATTTGCCTATTGTTAACCAAAATGTTGTTGTCAATCTTTCTAGTGTTTCTTTAAGTGACAATCAGCTCGATGCTCTCAAATTGAATAACAATTTTTCTGTCTCTGCTATTCCTTCTTTACCTAATCTAATTGCTCCTATTGAAAGGGCCTTTAAGCATAGCGCTCTATCTTCTTCTCAAAAAGAGTCCATCAGGCATCTCATTGCCAATACTGTTGATTTCAATTCTAATGTTTTATAAACCCAATCTTAAAATTCCAGTTAAACAATGTCTGAAAAATTTGCGTTCTGATCCAAACTTAATCATTACTAAGGCTGACAAAGGTGGTCAGATTGTTCTTCTCGACAAATCTTCGTATTTGGAAAAATCCCATAAATTAATTAAAGATGGTCCTTATGTGGACATCCGCAAAGATCCTTCCACTAGTGAAATTAATTCTATTAAGTCTGCCATCAAGTCTTCTTCCATTATTCCTGCTAACTTTAAGAAGTCTCTTATTCCATCTATTGCGCATTGTGCCAGGTTTTATGCTTTACCTAAGGTCCATAAACCTGACATTCCTTTTAGACCTATTGTCTCTAGTATCGGTACAGCTTCTTATAAGCTTGCCAAATATTTAGTTTCTGTTTTTTCCCCACTTTTGAGCAGTAACTGTTTCACTGTTAAGAATTCTTTTGATTTTGTTAAAAAACTCCATAATTTTAAGCCGCAGGGTCACATGATGGTTTCTTTTGATGTTAAATCATTATTTACAAACGTTCCGGTTGAGGGGGCTTTGGATTGCCTCAAGAACAGGCTTTGTGAATTCCATTTCTCTTATTTTGAAATCGAGGAACTTATCCTTCTCACTCGCGCTTGCTTGTCACAAAATACTTTTGTTTTCAATGGTAATTTCTTCCGCATGATTGATGGTTTGGCTATGGGTAATCCTCTTAGTCCAATTTTATGCGATATTTATATGCACTATTTTGAGGTCAAACTTTTTGAAAATTTAAAATTTCCGTTCTATGTTCGTTATGTTGATGATGTTTATGTCCTGGTTGAAATAAATTCGGATATTAATCATATTCTCTCTATTATGAATTCCATTGATCCCTACATTCAATTTACCTCTGAAATTGAGACCAATAACTGTCTTTCTTTCCTCGATGTCCTTGTTATTCGTTGTGATAATGGCTTTCAGACTACCGTCTTTCGTAAACCTTTTGCTGTCAGTCTTCCACCTCACAGGCATTCTTCTCATCCCCCTAACCAGAAATTCGCTGCTTTCAATACTTTTGTTTTTCGGGCTACCAATGTTTGTTCCACTCCTCAGTTACTTAGTGCCGAACTTAATTACCTCAAAGCTATTGCTGTTGATCGTGGTTATTCCTCTAATATTATTGATTCTATTTATAAGAAATTGACGAAATCCGTCCATTCTGAAAAGCATTCTAATTCCAACTCTAATACTTCAGTTGTGTTACCATTTTTTCCTAAAATCAGTCAGCAAGTTGCTAAAATCTTAAGAAGGTTTGATTTTAATGTTATTTTTTCTCCTGTTAATAAAATCACTTTTTCAAATCTCAAACACCCCATTGATCGCCTAGATAACTGGGGTATTTACCAAATCTCTTGCCAATGTGGCCTTTCTTATATTGGCCAGACTAAACGTGCTCTTAGATTTCGTTTAAAAGAGCATGAAGGTTATGTTAAAAATCAGGAGCTCAAACGTTCTTCTATTGCTCAACATTCTTGGTCTTCTCAACATAGGTTCGATTTTTCCTCAGCCACCATTATCCAAAAATGTTCTTCTAACCTTGATCTTGATTTTTGGGGAGCTTACCACATCATTAAAAATTCTCACTCTTTAGTCAATGACTTATCTAGTACTCCAGATTTTCCAAGTATTTGGAAAGCATTAATTTAATTTTCTTTTTTGGTTTCATTTTCTCTCCTTTTCCGGTAGATGTCGCTACTTGTCCACCCAGTCGTTTCCACTGCTTCTCTCTCATTGGTTGTTTCTGGCGCTTTCGCTACCCGCATAGGGTATATAAGGCAGCGCGTCTCTGTCTATCATTTTGCTCAGCCTTGCTTTTCCTAGCACGCTGTTCCTTTTTTCCCTCTCTTGCACTGAAGAAGAATCTCGCTGTAGATTCGAAACAGCTGTTTGCTGCTTTTTTTCACGCATTATTTGTGCATTTTAAACGTTGGTTTACTGCATTTCAATATTCCTGCACAAAGGCTTTAATTGCTGTTTTAATGTATTCGGCTTTAACGGGCCTTTATTCCTCTGTGATTTCTTTCTTTTTTTCTTTTTTTTTTTTTTTTTTTTTTTTCCAGCAATGTCTCAAATCAATAGGTTTTGTAATTTACGATTAAAAAAGTACAGGTTTTTGGAACACTTACATTTCCTACTTGACTGTAGGCGTAAGAAGGTTATTCCTAATTTCATTTCTATACGTTGTAATTTATCTTCTTCTAACAGAATTGACAAGGTCTTATTTCGTTCTAAATTAGCTCTTTTAAGAGCTTTGATTCAAGAGACTCGCCATAAAATTGCTCATATAGAGCGCGAGTTATATTCCTTACATATCAGCCTCGCTAATTCTACACCTGATTTTGAGTCTATAGACAGAAGGTCATGGAGTAGAGTTCTCACAGCTTCTTCTGTTCATTGTTCGGTTTTAAAGAAGAAATTTAATGAACTTTGTAAAAGTCCTGTCGTTAATAACCCCAGCAATTTGCCTATTGTTAACCAAAATGTTGTTGTCAATCTTTCTAGTGTTTCTTTAAGTGACAATCAGCTCGATGCTCTCAAATTGAATAACAATTTTTCTGTCTCTGCTATTCCTTCTTTACCTAATCTAATTGCTCCTATTGAAAGGGCCTTTAAGCATAGCGCTCTATCTTCTTCTCAAAAAGAGTCCATCAGGTATCTCATTGCCAATACTGTTGATTTCAATTCTAATGTTTTATAAACCCAATCTTAAAATTCCAGTTAAACAATGTCTGAAAAATTTGCGTTCTGATCCAAACTTAATCATTACTAAGGCTGACAAAGGTGGTCAGATTGTTCTTCTCGACAAATCTTCGTATTTGGAAAAATCCCATAAATTAATTAAAGATGGTCCTTATGTGGACATCCGCAAAGATCCTTCCACTAGTGAAATTAATTCTATTAAGTCTGCCATCAAGTCTTCTTCCATTATTCCTGCTAACTTTAAGAAGTCTCTTATTCCATCTATTGCGCATTGTGCCAGGTTTTATGCTTTACCTAAGGTCCATAAACCTGACATTCCTTTTAGACCTATTGTCTCTAGTATCGGTACAGCTTCTTATAAGCTTGCCAAATATTTAGTTTCTGTTTTTTCCCCACTTTTGAGCAGTAACTGTTTCACTGTTAAGAATTCTTTTGATTTTGTTAAAAAACTCCATAATTTTAAGCCGCAGGGTCACATGATGGTTTCTTTTGATGTTAAATCATTATTTACAAACGTTCCGGTTGAGGGGGCTTTGGATTGCCTCAAGAACAGGCTTTGTGAATTCCATTTCTCTTATTTTGAAATCGAGGAACTTATCCTTCTCACTCGCGCTTGCTTGTCACAAAATACTTTTGTTTTCAATGGTAATTTCTTCCGCATGATTGATGGTTTGGCTATGGGTAATCCTCTTAGTCCAATTTTATGCGATATTTATATGCACTATTTTGAGGTCAAACTTTTTGAAAATTTAAAATTTCCGTTCTATGTTCGTTATGTTGATGATGTTTATGTCCTGGTTGAAATAAATTCGGATATTAATCATATTCTCTCTATTATGAATTCCATTGATCCCTACATTCAATTTACCTCTGAAATTGAGACCAATAACTGTCTTTCTTTCCTCGATGTCCTTGTTATTCGTTGTGATAATGGCTTTCAGACTACCGTCTTTCGTAAACCTTTTGCTGTCAGTCTTCCACCTCACAGGCATTCTTCTCATCCCCCTAACCAGAAATTCGCTGCTTTCAATACTTTTGTTTTTCGGGCTACCAATGTTTGTTCCACTCCTCAGTTACTTAGTGCCGAACTTAATTACCTCAAAGCTATTGCTGTTGATCGTGGTTATTCCTCTAATATTATTGATTCTATTTATAAGAAATTGACGAAATCCGTCCATTCTGAAAAGCATTCTAATTCCAACTCTAATACTTCAGTTGTGTTACCATTTTTTCCTAAAATCAGTCAGCAAGTTGCTAAAATCTTAAGAAGGTTTGATTTTAATGTTATTTTTTCTCCTGTTAATAAAATCACTTTTTCAAATCTCAAACACCCCATTGATCGCCTAGATAACTGGGGTATTTACCAAATCTCTTGCCAATGTGGCCTTTCTTATATTGGCCAGACTAAACGTGCTCTTAGATTTCGTTTAAATAGCATGAAGGTTATGTTAAAAATCAGGAGCTCAAACGTTCTTCTATTGCTCAACATTCTTGGTCTTCTCAACATAGGTTCGATTTTTCCTCAGCCACCATTATCCAAAAATGTTCTTCTAACCTTGATCTTGATTTTTGGGAAGCTTACCACATCATTAAAAATTCTCACTCTTTAGTCAATGACTTATCTAGTACTCCAGATTTTCCAAGTATTTGGAAAGCATTAATTTAATTTTCTTTTTTGGTTTCATTTTCTCTCCTTTTCCGGTAGATGTCGCTACTTGTCCACCCAGTCGTTTCCACTGCTTCTCTCTCATTGGTTGTTTCTGGCGCTTTCGCTACCCGCATAGGGTATATAAGGCAGCGCGTCTCTGTCTATCGTTTTGCCCAGCCTTGCTTTTCCTAGCACGCTGTTCCTTTTTTCCCTCTCTTGCACTGAAGAAGAATCTCGCTGTAGATTCGAAACAGCTGTTTGCTGCTTTTTTTTCACGCATTATTTTTGCATTTTAAACGTTGGTTTACTGCATTTCAATATAAATGTAGTGTTAGGTGAAGATGAAAGATCAGGCGTAAAAAGTTAGAACTCTGATTTTCTTGTCAGAATGGGAAGGGGGGGGGACTTTTTTTTTTTTTTTTTCAAAAAAAAAATTATGGCTATCTTTTTAAAGCGTTAGATTTTGGCGATTGAATTAGTCAAAATTTACTGGTAAGTTTTAGTGGTAAGAAAAAATCTTAGAAATTGGTAGCTATGCAATCTTAGAAATTGGTAGCGTAATACTTGCTTTTTCAAATAAGCAATTTCATTCTCCGTTTTTCTTAAAAGTAACGGAAATGTACATCAAAGAAATATTACTAGTACCATAAAAATTAATTAAGTAAGCGAAAATTTATATTTCATCTCTTTAGTTGGTGCCGATTTGTGTAAATTCGGTTATCCGAGTTTTTTGCTTAACCAAAGTGAGCTTGGTCCATATTAACTCGGTTAATTGGGACTCTACTGTACAATGAAAATCAATGGACCAGTCAGAGGTTGTTCACGATTTCCCAAAATTTGATTTTCTGCATAAGGCGAGTTTTAAAACTCACGTCCCCAGTTAAAAGTTTAACCTTTAAATTCCAAGTAAAGCTTAATTGCAAAATAACATGTTTTTTGGCATTGAAGGCAAAATAGAGTATATTTCGCCGCCAAATTCTTTTTTTTTTCTTTTCGAAACACTTCGAGTGGCGAAGAAAGCTGAAAAACAATAACTTAAATAAAATTAAATAGTTTAATACAATTGTTTAATACTATGCCTCAGGCATTACTGTACTAAAAAATGGAGTGATCATAAATGTCTGCATTTGCAATATTTGTTAAAATATCATAATATAGTTTTCTAGAAACACTTTAATTCTATTCTTAAAAATACATTTAGTATTGCTTTATGGGAAAAAAATGTTATTTTTATGTTATAAGTAAATCAGTTCTTTCTTGTTGTTTAATGAAATTTAACTTATAAAATTCAAATGACATGGTTTTTCATTAAGCAATAATAAATATATTTCTAAAAGAATAGAATTAAAGCGTTTCTAGAAAACTATATTCCGATTTTTTAACGAGTATTGCAAGACGTGCATGACTACCCCATTTTTTGGTACAGTAATGCGTGGTAGAAATCGGTATAAGTGTATGTGTAAATGTATACTGTAATACAGGCATTAACAAAACTTTTGTTTATTATTTATTTGAATGTTTAATGCTAGCTGATTTATGCTTCTAATTAAAACAATTTTATTTATGAAATATAATTTCCTTCACGTGTTTTTCCCCTCATTTTTTTTTTTAATTATGCAGATTAAACTATTTTCATTCAAATGCACGTATTAGTAATTAATTTTTAACGGCAGTCGTGTAATTGTGATTTGAAATACATTAAAAGGGAAAAAAACTTTCTCTGAATGTGTGTTTCATTATATTTATCTACTAATTTGTTAGGTAATTTAATCGTATTCATGATATCAGACGTCGGGATCAATTACATTTAATTATTATTGCGTTCCTAAGAGTGCTCTTATTTCTTCCTGCGATGTAGATATACTTATAATCTTCTATGAATAAATCAAATCAGAGGGGAGGAGGGTATGAAAATCCCGGATGCTTTAACATTCATTTAAATAATAATTTTCCTTATACCTTTTTTGTAATTTTTTTTTCAAACATTCGGATACATATTTCACTTTCTGTAAAAAGAATACAGATTAATTTGAAAATTGTCTATCGGTACTGTTTATTCAAGTGAATTAAAAAATGTTTTTATTAGGAATTTAAGGTACTTTTCAGTTAGCCGGGAGCCAGTGTTATACATACATACATACATATATTTGTCATTTCACAATATTGCGCTTTTTGATGATGGTCGGTAACATTTAATTAATGGTTATATATATATATATATCATTGAAAGAATTAAACGGCTAAAATGGAAATGGGCTGGGCACATCGCAAGAAGACAAGACAATAGATGGAGCACAAACACCCTACAGTGGTATCCCAGAGATGTAAAACGGCCAAGAAGACGACCTCAAGTAAGATGGAGTGATGAAATCAGAAAAGTAGCCGGTGTAAATTGGATGACTAAAGCACTAGACAGGAAACATTGGAAAAATCTGGGGGAGACCTACATCCAGCAGTGGATTGAAAACGGTTGATGATGATGATGATGATGATATATATATATATATGCATTTGCGCAAAAACTTAGTGTGTTATCATAAGATTTCTACTATTGTAGTTTCTTGATACCTAATTCTAAGAATTTCCATTTTATACTACATGTTTGTCATCTTTCTTGGTATTTATTTAATATCATTTCAATAAAATCATCTCACTGCTGTTAATAAGCTATCAATTAATTTTTATTAAAAAATATTATTTTAATAATATTTGTCTCACCATTTTAAGGTAATCGTATGCAATGTGCTGGCTATTGGTGGATTTTGCTTAATTAATATTACATGTATAGGGTTCCATCTGTATTTTGTATATAATGTTACAATTATAATTTGCTGCTAAATTTATTAACTTAATTATTGTAATAGGAATAGATGATGATTTGTAATTATATTATGGCTATGTATATATATATATATATATATATATATATATACATATATATATATATATATATATATATACATACATACATACATATGTATATATACATGTGTATATATGTATATATGCATACATGTATGTATACATATATGTCAGGCCTGTCTTTCTATTTCAGACATTTCAAATCTTCTGGCATTGTTTAAGGGGGATAAAAAATCGGATTCCCTTCCTCTGAAGCCCCCATTTAAGATAAATTCGAAACACATGGGCGTAAAAACACAATTAAAAATATCTTCCACTGGGGGTTCAGGAAAGCAGGAACCCCAGACGAAAAATTCTTAGTTTCGCTCTTCTTGGTGTTTAATTATTCTAAATTTTTTTTGGAAAAATAAATTTTATCATTTAAAATATATATATATCAGAAATACAGAAAAATTAGTTAATTAAATTTCAAAATTCAGGGAGGGGCAATGGGTCTTACCGGTGCCTACGCTACGTGAATGTAAGTACTATACCTCCTTTTCCCTCCTTCCTTTACCCTATCCCCTGCTAACGAAAATCCTTTGTACGCTTATATTTTCAGTGTTTTTTATCGATCAGAGCGAAACTAGCCTTTTTTTGCACCCGGGGCAAACATGGATTTTGCCCCCCCCCCCCTCTCTCTCTCTCTTCCGAAAAGTATATTTAGAAAGAGAATTTTACTAATTTTATAATAGCCGACTTATTTTAAAATTTAAAATATGTAATACTGAACTACGTAATCTACAATAGCGAATCCAAGAGGGGCGTTACTGGGGTCATGACCCCCCCCCCCCCCTCTGAACACCAAAAAAAATATTCCAAAGATCATTTTTAAAATGAAATATACAGAAGCCCCAATTATCAGAGTCCCGCTTAATCGAGTTTCCGCTTTAACGGAGTTATTTTCTTCTGATGGACTGATGGCTTCCATTATTATGAAACATCCATTATGAATGCAGTGTTACGTGAAGATGAAAAGCAGCCGTAAAAAGTTAGAACTCTGATTTTCTGGTCAGAATGGCGGGAGAAAAAATGGCCATAATTTTCTTTAAAAAAAAAAAAAAAAAGGTCCATTTTTCCCCCATTCTGTTTAGAAAATCAGAGTTCTAACTTTTTACGGCTGCTCTTTCATCTTCACCTAACGCTTCATTTATAATGGATGTTTCATAATAAGCCATCAGTCCATCAGAAGAAAATGATTCATTTTCCAAAGGTATAATCCTTCATTTGGCGCCCCTTCGTTCTGGCGCCCGGGGCACATGCCCCCTCTGCCCTCCCTTAGTTTCGGCCCTGTTATCGATTCATTTTCAGAAATATAATGCATTTCTCAATTTGCACTACTTTTTTATCAGTTTTTCTTTTTCAAAATTTCGGAGATTCAGCCCAGGCTCTTTTCACCAATTATCCAGAGGCTTCATTCCTCCCTCATCCTGATTGATAATTCGTAGAAAGTGCTACTGGAAAATGCGCTATCTTATCTTCGAATTATCAATCTTAACAAGGGGAGAATTGAGCCTGTGGTGGTGGGATTCATTCGAGATATCTGGTACAAGAGTTCTCTGGGAGATAAAAATAAGCTAATTCTGTGTTGTTTAACGTTTTATTGATTCAGCAACCATTAAAGGGCTCGAGTTTTTGAAATTTCAGATGAGTCATATTCTGTTTGCATTCGATCGAAAATATTAATAAGAGGTTTCGGGATTCTACGCTTTTCTTGCTTTATATTTTCCAAGCAGCTATGCTTTTTCGAACCATGGACGTTGCTGAACGAAATCCAAAGAAGAGCCCGAGGTCTTCAATCTAGACAGTGTTTTTTTAAATAAAGAATAGTAACTTGATATAAACTAGACTAAGAAAATGTTATCAAACTCACCCGTTCCATACAATTTTTAAACATATCAAATTGTCAGAAGATATACATAAATGTAACAAATAAATGATAATAAATAAATAAATAAATAAATAAATAAATATATATATATGAGCATTAAATATATAGAAAATTAAGCTTCTAGCAGGTTTTTTTTTCTCAAAATGGAGAATTGAAACACCTTTTTTTTTCATCAGAAAGGCTCTGTCCCTCTGAACCTTCCGTTTAAGATTTTTTTACACATATGAACGTGAAAAGAAAACAGAGCTAATTATTATCTTAAATGGATATTCCAATAAAAAAATCCTTATTACTCCTTTCTCTCCGTGTTTAATTATTTTTTTTTTTCAAAGTCATTAGAGAGGGGAAAAAAATAGTTAATTAAATTTCAAAATCTAGAGACTGGCTAATAGAAAAAATACAATCATGGGATTAGGATAATGCTTTAAGCAACATTTTATATTTTAATAACTTTTTGTGTGTAGTCTGCATTGGTTAAATGCACTGTCTTTATTTGTGTTTGATGTGTGGAGTGGAGTGTTGAAAAATGTTAAATTTGATCAAACATACATATTTTAGATTGCGTCTGAGTGAAGCGGTTGGGAAATTGATTATTTGACGTGCCTTAATCATGGATATTTTTTGGCGTTGAAACTACGGTTTCATCTTCATAATTGTCAGTAATTAAGTTTGATTATTTTTCTCTCTTTTCTCCCTTCCTCTTGTTATAGGGAATTACAATAGGAAATATATATATATATATATATATAATAAATTTGAAATCACAAATATATGAAGAAATTGATAAAGTTCTAAAGATGATTTAGAAATGAACATATGAAACCAGTATGTAATATAAGAAACTATGAATGACTCACAGAATCATCAGAGGAGCTTGTGAGTTCATTCATAGAAGATGCGTTATTTCATCCAATTTTGTCGGCATTAAGCCTAAAATGACAAAATTTAGCTCCTTATAACGCAAACATTACAGAAAATAGATAATAAAAAGCTAAGAGATCCAAAGAAAGATACACCTCATACAGGATATTAAAAATTATTAGAGCACAATACAAATGATGAGGAATATTTGAGATAGTAAAATTTAGTTGTAAGAATCCCAAGATAAGCAAAAATATCGAATGAATTATTGAATAAAATAAAATAAAAAAAAGTGTTACATATGTTTTATAGTATGAGATTTTCGCTATATTTTAACTTACACATTTGCAAAAAAAATTCTAACGTGATGGTTAAAAATGAAAGTCATTTTCAGATTTAGTGCTAAGTACGTAAAAATCAATTATCAAAAGTTAAAAAATACAACCATCTCCTCTACTTTATAGAATCCGATTTTTGTTATTGTTTAAATTCGACAATTTATGATTTGCGAAATATCCTGACATGATGGCTAAAAATTAAGGCAATTTTCGGATTCAGTGCTAAAAAATACATAAAAGTTAAAAAACCCAACAATCTCCGCCTTGTATTATCTAATCTAAAACTTTTTCATAAACTTCTTGGCGGTAATTATCCGAAATTTTTTGTGTTATCCTATAAAATAAGTATAAATGGTAACCACCGAAAATCATAATAATATTAGATTGTTATCGGATTTGCGCCAGTATGTAAAATGTAATCTCGTTCGGATATTTGAAAGTGGGTTAAAGTTCGATTACAAATTTTGAACTGGAAAAACTCTCATAAAATCGTTGAAGTAACATAAAAACTTATAAAAATAACATAATTTTATTAAAAGAAATCATAAAAGAAACAGTCTCAAATCCTGACAAAATAAAACATACGTTATTTCAGCCAATCTGAAACTTAATAAATGTTAACTTAATCGTAATACTTGTACGATTTTTTTCAAAGCGCAGATACACATGAAATGAGATCTTCGAATACTTTAAGCACTTGGAATATGACCCTTCAAAGCCAAGCCGAACTCATTTGTTTTCAGAGCAGAAAAGTGGCATAAGTCATGCATTTTTAAAGTTTCATAACTCGCACAATTTTAGTGTTATATGAATGGGACTTTTTTTGTCTTACTTGTCAGTGTAATAGGAAAATTTTTCTACATATAACTTATAGGACCGGGGGACCGTATAAAAATTTAAATTTCGTAATTTTTTAAGAAATGTTTTTATTGACCCAAATCACTTTTAAAATATTTCTTTACCTGATTTAAAGCATTTTTCTAATTGGAACTACAGTCGAAGCTCGTTTTTACGAACTCGTTGGGAACAGCCAAATAGTTCGTAAAATAGAAAGTTCGTAAAATAGAAAATCCCCAAAAATGATATGAATATGTACATTATTCATGTATTTTTACCAAACTGATCCTCTTCATAGATGAATCAGTATTTCAAAATTATTTATTATTTAATAAAGTTATACATGTATTTTTAAATATACAGGAAATAAATGCGAATCTTTGCACAAAAAATAATGTTAGTACGCAGAAACATAAGTTTAAGCAACCTTTTAAAACATTACATACGAAAACACAGACTGTATTAGTGCTTAATAGATGAAAATACACAGATGAAAACATAGATAAAAAATTAGGAATGGAAATAATCACTTATCTTTTTTAAAAAAAATCGCATTTTGGAAAATATATGTTTCCATTTTATCTATGCTTGAAATCCTTTCACAGTTATTGTTCCCTTCAAAAAAGTGCTTTAGTCCTGACAATCACTACTTAAAATTTTTGCCATGCCCCTTCCTCCGAAAGAGATTGGGGAAAACAAGACATTCTTGGAATGCACCTTATGTTTCATTGCACCTATATAAAGTTTAATTGACATTGGCGCTGCATTCCGATATTTTAAAAAAAAGTTGCAGAAGTACGAAAACTGAGTTCGCAAAAAAGAGATTTTCATAATTTGTAGTTCGTAAATGGGAGCGAAAACTTACATTGCTTCTATGGGAGTGCATTCGGGACCACTCTATAGTTCGTAAAATCGCAAGTGTTCGCGAAAAAGAGGTTCGTAAAAACAAGCGTCTACTGTATATGTCTATGACTAACGATTTAGGAATTAGCCATTGGACACCGTTGAGACCGGACACCCTGTATATATATATATGTAATAATAAAATAAGTTAAAGTATTCCAGTGCTAAATAACTGTTCGGTGGCCTATCTCAGCTCTCGGAATTTGACTTCGTGTGGGTTAAGGCTTGGGATTTCTTCACGCGCATCCTTTATCCTGCCGACTTCTGTAATAATAAAATAATGTTATCCAGGTGGTATGGTTCTAGATGATGTCTGGGATGGGATGAGAAATTGACTCGGGAACCTTTATGCGAATCGAACTCATTTATTAGGCGCTCATCATACATCTGATTCGCGAGCCGATCGCCGGAAGATGTATTGCTGGGAAACAAAGTTACAAGGGGTAAAACTGGTTTTAGATTGAGATTTAAAGTTAGGAGAAAGAAACTTCGGATTTTAATTTAAATTTGGAATTTTAAAGGCTTTTTATCCTTTCATATATATATCTATATATATATATATACAGGGTGTCCATAATTAAACGACCCTACTTTAAAGTTGTCTACAGACAAAACTATTGTTCATAAAGTTTTAAAATTTGCTGAAAGACATAATAAAGGGATGGGAATTTGTTTAAGTTTAAAGAAAAAAAAAATAGTTCAAAATTTGCTCACCAAAGGGCGATTATTAATAAATCGCACATTTAGCATTACGATAGTTTAGCAATTTTATTTATTAACTTAACCTTATTCTAAAGACAGCATTTCCCGACATGTTTCTAGCATTTCCCAGAACACACTGCGGTCAACTGTGGAAAATGCTATCATACGATTCCAGATGGTATCTGAAAAGGATGAAAGTCATGCAGAACATGTTTCATTATAACATTAAACTATCGTAAATGAATGCTAAATCTGTATTTCGTTAGAAAACGGCCTCGTAATAGTTTTTTTAGGTAGATTTCGTAAGAAATACTACCTATTGCAGTCGTTACCATGGTACGACTTTTGAAAAATTCCTTCATAACTTTTCATTATAGGACCCCAGGAACCCAAAACCACCCCCACCTAAAAAGTTTATATATATAATATATGTATGTATGTACTAAATTTTGTCCGCACGATAAAAGTCGCAATTATGCACGGAACGTCTTCAAACTCGCCAACAACTTTGAGATGGCTAATATCTCGGCGGGGATTGAAAATGGGTAAAATCGGACCAAGGGAATGGAAATGGGGAGGGTTCAAAAATTTGAATACCATCTTAACATGATTCCGATAAAATCAGCTCTTACACAACAATAACAGAAAAAAATAAATATTTTTCGTTATTGCAGTTGCCAACAATTAAAAAAAAAAGCAATAAAATTCTCACCACAACAATTGCTTTTCTTTTGCGAGAATTCCACGTGAAAAATTAAATAAAATAAATAGTTTGACGAATTGAAAACAAATTGAATATTACGTCATAAGTTTCCTAGAGCAAGATTTCCGCATGAAAACTCAAAATGAAATAAATAGTTTGACGAATTAAAAAACAACAACAAAATATTGCGTCATATTGGAAATAAAATGGACCTCAGCAGGTGAATATGTAACGTCATGTGAGTTTGAAGAAACGTATTAAAACATGATAAAAACCCGACTATGGAAATATTAACTTATTTATCACTTGGAGGTTCTCTGAATTTGCTTTAACTATTTTTTAAACCTATTCCATATGCATGCGTGTGTGTATTCGTGTATATTAGAATTTTCACAAAATGTTTAGCTCCCTAGAGCTCATTCTTAGTGGAGGAACTGGGTTTATCTCTAATCTTGATTTAAATTTTGTTGGTTAATTTAGTACTTAACTTCGAAATCTACCTCCGCCTGTAGGCCCGAGCCGGCAGGGATTTTTTTTTTTTTCCCTCAAACAAATTCCCATACTTTTATTATGTCCTCCAAAAAAATTCACAACTTTCTGAACAATGGTTTAGTCTGTAGACAACATTAAAATAGGGTCGATTCATTAATAATATCCTGTAATAAAATTTCTAAACTATCGTAATGCTAAATGTGTCATTTATTAAAAATAGCCCTCTGGTGTCGAAATTTTGAACTATTTTTATTTATATATTTTTTAGCTTAAACAAATTCCCATCCCTTTATTATGTCTTTCAGAAAATTTCACTTTTGTATTAACAATAGTTTTGTCTGTAGACAACTTTTAAAGTGGGGTTGTTTAGTTATGGACAGCCTGTATATATATAAAAGCGTTTCACAATATAAGTTTTAATTTTTATTCATGTTTTTTACATTTCTTTTATAATTTTTCTTATTACAGTTTAATTATTCCACTTTAGTATACAGCATTTCGGATAATCGGTTTTATGATATCATGGATGATTTCATTTTTCATCTGTTAAAATGGTTTATAATTACAAAAAGTTTGATTACATATACAGTAGAGCGCCGATTATCTGAACTCCAATTAACCGAACTTCCAATTATCCGAACAGCCAATTTTTCTCAAATATTTTTTAACCGAACTTCCAATTATCCGAACAGCCTATTTCCCTCACAAATTTTTTTTTTTACGAATTTCCAATTATTCAAACACCCTAATTAGACCTGGATATCACATTTTAAATGATGATGAGATTGTGGATGATATTCAAGACGAAACAGAAATTGAAAACGAATGCTCTGAAAATGATGATGGTCCATCACAAAACGAAGCCTTTGAATGCTTGGAAACAGCTATGAAATGGCTCGAACGGCAGAAGAATGCTGATCCGATTCAACTAACGTATTTAAGAAGAATTCGAGATAGGGCATCGTGGAAAAGAATGTCTTCTTTGAAGCAAGCAACAATCGAAAGCTTTTTTGCTTAAATTATAATCTCTGGCGTTCAGAAAATGATAATAAAAAGTAAACAAAATAAATTAAAAAAGACAAAAATCATTTTTTTAACATGCCAGCATTAACGAGCGCTGTCAGTCTAATGCGTGGATATAGTGTGAAGATTTCAGTATAGTCAGGTACATCCGTTAAATTGTCTGTCCATTTATCCGAACTTTTGCTTATCCAAACTAGGGTCGGTCCCGACTTGTTCGGATAATCAGCTCTCTACTGTATATGTATATATATTATATATATATGTATATATATATATATATATATATATATATATATATTATAAAATATTTATTTATGTATTTAATATTCATTATTTATATTAACTTAAATGAGTTATTCTTTATAAAGGTTAATCCGCATATTATTATTAATTATTCTTTTTATATTAATTATTATTCTTTTCCCTATATAATATTATGACATTTCTGTTTAATTTTTATATCTAATAATAGAGGGTACTGTCTGATTTAAATCATCATAATCACACTGTTATCTTACTACCTGGTTGATTTAGCAGTTGTATACTTAAAATGCTTCTGGCAACATGTGCCATCATCTGCATGTGCTAGTCAAGCAACATGTTCCATCACTAGCTCTTTTTTAAATTTGCTGTGTCACAACTGACTTGAATATTTGTACAGCAGGTGAATGTTACCTTTAATCCATTTTATTTTGATATCTTTTATTTTTTGCATTTTTTGTGGCTTTATTATGTACGATACCCCAAATATTGCATTTTTAGCTTGTTATGGTTCATGGAATGATAAAATCGTACATGTTTTTTTTTTTTTTTTTTTTTTTTTTTTTTGTAGAGCTTAAGGTAATATGGGCCTTAAGATTCTGCCTTGGTTCTACAGATATTTTATTTTTTGCAATATTTCCCCATATTTCTATGATGCTCAGTGTTTTACTGTTTTTTTTCTATTCCTTATCTCGTTTGTAATTATAATATTTTGGATATTTTATATATATATATATATATATATATATATATATATATATATATATATATAAAGGATAAAACTTAGTTTTTGATTTTCATATCCACATTTGTAAATGATAATTTGTTCGATAGAAATGTAAAAATAAATAAATAAATAAATATATATATATATTGATGGTGGTAGGTTATGTTTAATTAATGGTTTTATATATATATATATATATATATATTTCAAAATTAAAATAGGTATTTTTTTTAAATGTCACAGCTTTTTTCCTGATCGAATGCCTCAAATAGGTTATTTATTATCTGGCAAGGAAAAAAATAGTTTATCCAAAAAGTGATATAAAATTATACGCAATTTTTAGTGAAGGTCTTCTAAAAGACTTACAAACTTAAACAAATAATAAAAAGCGCTACTCTGTGGAACTTTTTTGTAGTAATTTTCATAATCATCGTTATATATATATTATTATTAGAGAACTCCTTTAAATAATCACAAGACTTGTAAAATTGCTGAGTAGAAAATGTAAAATAAAAAGCCTACTTGTAAGAAACCCAAGTTTGTTTTTAATTACAAAAACTAATATGATATTTATTAAGTATCTGCTTTTTTAGTACATATTCAAAACATGAGGTAGCTTCATGGTTTTTCACTATCTCAATCCGCTTCCATCTTCGCACATTTTCCATTAATAACTCAAATTTTTGGTATTTTAGATTTTTATCTATCATTGAAGTGTTATGTTGTCTTCATTTATCTTTTAATATCTTATGTGTAATTTTTTATTTATTTTAGAAATGTCTTGATATGTTATAAGGAGCTAAATTTTGTCATTTTAGGCCTAATGCTGACAAAATTGAATGAAATAACTAACATATCTTCACTATGAATTAAACCTGCAAGCTCCTCTGATAATTCTGTAGATTATTCATAGTTACGTATTATACATTTCGGGTTTCCACTGTTCATATTTTGTTCATATTTTTTGTTCATTTTTTGTTCCTGTCATTTAATAATTTGTTGTTCCAAATTTAAAATTAATAATGTTTGAATCTTGTCTTAAAACTTAATTTATAATTTATATATTGAATATAGATGATAATTTGTAATAACTGCGTTCCGTAAAGTTTTACGTAACTTGAATTTTACATAAGTCGAATTTGTAAGTTGCTCAGGTAAAATTTTGTAAGAAACTGCAATATTTATTATATGTATAGATATATGTTATTCACGCCGTATTATGTTATAAATAAAGCATCATGCGACAATATTTACTCGTATATAAACTATAAAAGTATGGAAAAATATAGAAACAAACTTAAAGAACATTTTTCTAATATCTTGTGGAATACGGGATTTATAAATCTAACATGGATAAAGTTATTAATAACAATTTTGAATCTATATCAAACACCTATAAAAATAAGAAATAATTAAAGAAGACTAATTTAACGTATTCTACATAAAATAATCCTTGAAAAGCTCAAACTGTATTTATTATGAATTAGATGACAACTATGAATAATTAACAATAAAGATTAACTTGATTTGTTATAGATTTGATTGTATATACCAATAAAAATATAACTATCTAATATATAAACTATATTACGGTTGTGGTTTATATCTATAAATTTTATTTATAAAATAAATATCAAAAGTATGCAACTGCTTATCAAACGAGCTAGTATGTTCACAAATGTAATTTCCAAAATATATTATGTAACTGCGAATTTACGTAAGTCGGGGGATGCCTGTGTATATAAACAGTAGAACCTCGATTATCCGAAGTAATTGGGACCGATCCTCTTTCGGAAAATCGAAATTTTCGGATAATCGAGAATGCTTCAATTTTAAGATTAAGGATAAATAAATGCAATATTTCTTATTGTGGTAACAGGTGCTTAATAAAAATAAAGCAATAGCAAAATAGAAACAAAAATAAATTACCTGAATTTTAATTTTGAAATTAAGAACCTTTTACATTTACCACAAAGGTTTGAAAAAATGTTTGGTTTCTCGTAGTTTCGATTGCCTTTGCTTTGAAGCTCTATCACGGAGATTTTTTAATATTATTAGTTTACCAGAATCACAGTCTTTCTGCTGCTTCAGCCATGCCAAACCTTTTGCAAAACATTCAAAAGCTTTAGAATAGCTAATTTTTCTTCGTTCCACTCCGCAACTTACGGGATCTCAAGTTAAATTCGAAGGAACTCTAAAAAAGGGAATTGAAATTAATTATATGTACCACTTGCACACAAGTAATATGATAGTTTAAATAAAAAAAAAGCTTTGAAAATGGATTTTGCACTCAAGGAATGTAATGGTAAAAAAAAAGAAAGCTTTCAAAATGGATTTCGGTTAACCGAGAGTTTCGGTGGTTCTACTGTATATCAAATTGTCGTCTCCAAAAAGTCTCTGTATCTTACAAGATACAAGAACAGTAATCGAGTACTGATCAACATTCTATCAAGTTGTATAGCTGTTCAGAGTTGAGTTTCTCAAGAAGACAACAAATTGGATATTTCTTAGTTTCATAATAATTGGAATATATAGTCAAGTTCACAAAAAAGAGTGGAAGTTCCTATTCATGTTTCTTGTGAAAGCTAACGCGTTCGAATTCAATGTATCGCAATTCGCAAACTGCAGCAATCCTTTTTAATCCAACAATAGACCATAATTTACACTATTTCTTCTCTTAAACCTGTTGTTAACTATTTTAAGCACTCTAAAGTTACTTTTAGTAATATTCATATGCAATTATTTATTTAAAAAAGATAGATGTAAGATTGAAACGATTATACTTATTTTACAACCACACGTTAATTAATTTATCCCCATGACATTGAGTAAAAAATAATAATTGACAATGTGTTAAGCAGCATTATTAGTAATAATTTCATATTTATTTGGTGAAATTGCGCTTGAAATGTTTTGAGCAAGACTCATTTCCACATTCTATGTGATTTTTTGGCAGATTTAAATTGTAAGCTAAATATGAATAAAAAATGAGCTGTTTATTATAACCGCTTTACCCTATCTGGCCTTATTGCTCCAAATATATACTGTATTTATTGAGAAATTTCATAAACTACCACTAACAGACCGGGAGTGCGGTTGATGGTTCTTGATTCGCAAGGAATCCGACTGATATAACACAGCCCTTGCTTCATATAAAAATGTGAAATAGTAGAATCATGTAACGGAAATTGTTTCTAGGGGACATTGTATGCTATAAAAATGTATGCTTTTATAACCCTGCGTTTATGAGGCACACCTTTTTTTTCTCTCCTTACGCAACATTCTCTGAAAAAAAAAAAAAAAAAAAAAAAAAGTAAAAGAATTAAACAATAACAGAGAAATGTACTAAAGATATTTCATCAGGAAAGCTCTGTCCCTGACACTGAGCTCCATACATTATATATAAAGCTCAGCGGTCCCTAAACTAATTTTTAGGTCTGTTTTTCTTTTTATGTTCATGCACTGCAAATTTATTAACGGGATATTCTGGGGACAGAATAACTCCCTTGACGAAAAAAGAAATAGCTGATGCTGATTCCATCCTACTTTTTGTAAAATACTCGTTGAAACTTATTTTTTAATATTTAATATTTTTTAATTCTTTAACTTCTTAATTGCTTTTTATGTTGATTTATTAACATTATTATTATCTTGTACGGAGATTTCGGATAAAAAATTCTTATATTAGATTGTTTCATGTTTTATTCTCCGTTTCTTAAGCACTGTCACGCAGTGGTGTAGTCGTAAAAAAAAGCAGAGGGCATACGCTCTAAGCAGAGGGTATACGCTCAAGGCAGAGGGTATACCCTACAGTGTATATACTATAGCTTTTTTAAGAAACAGAGGGTATACGGTGTTCCTTAAAAAAATCCAGAAGGTATACGGCCTATACTACCGTATACCCTCCACTACATCCCTGCTGTCACGAATGCAGACCACACGTATTTGTGTCCTAAAATCTTACTCTTCCCTGTATTTTTGCTCTGCTGGCACAAATACCAATGGTGACTAAAATAAGTCTCCAGCTATAATCAGATTTCTTTTCTCAAAAACAGCATATTTTTTCTTTTTTTCTTGTTACCATTTAAGAGGTAAAATATGTAATATCATGATACCTGTCATTAATGATTGATCGCTACTTACTTTTATCTTATTCGTATGTAGTTAGCTTGTATTGTGTATTATTTTATCGCAAGAACATAATTAAAAAATACTATCTAATGTCAATATCTGTCATGTTATAGTTCTATATTATCACACTAAAGTTTCATTTGACGTCTTATGACTAAGAGGGAGAGAGGAGAAGAAAAAGAAAGAAAGATTATATTGGAAGCTCCATTTTACTTATACACCAAAAAGAAAGCAAAAAAGAAACTCGCATCTCGAATATCTCAGGATTTTATCAAATGTTTCGTTATGAATAAATTTGCTTTTAGTTCTTGATCACCGTTTCTTTTCTATCTAATCTAAAGTCGGTACATATCATGCTGTGGTTCCATGTGCGTCAGCAAGTTTGAAGGGGGGGGGGGGGGGCATTGCTTCTCCCTGGATTTGAAATTTAGTTAACTAAATTTTCTTTACTTCTGATGATTTAACAAAAGAAAAAAAAAATAGTACAACATTATTTCCAAGGGATTTAAATAAATACACGTTAAGAGAAAGAAGAAACTGTGAATTTTTCGTTTTCCTTGCAACAAAAATTTGAATTCTGTTTATTTTACGCTCATGTGTTAAAAAATTATTCTGAATAGGGGGATTCAAGGGACAGAATACCGTGGCGAAAAAAAATGGATGTAATACGATTAATATATCTTTATTGATAAATTTCTGTATCGTCTTTGTCTTTTATATTGATATGATTTTAGTGACGACTACATTTGACACCTTAAAATTACACATCTTTTTTTACTTTATCTACACATTAGTACTCGCAAAAATTGCCAACCTTGTACAGGTAGTATTTTATACCAATAGTGTTTTATTCCAATTTTCTCTGCATTCTCTCGTTATACTAAGTGACACTCAAATTCTATTACGGTAAGTATTGCCGGTATGAGCGCTCTTTACATGCCCTATTCCTGGGGTTTCGTAAGATTTCGGAACTCCACACATTTCACCTGTGGTTCTGTTCACATGCAGTACCTCTAAAAGTTTCGGCACTACAGTAGAGTCTCGATTATCCGAGATAATGTGCATCAAACTCACCTCGGATAAGCAAAAAACTCGGATAAACCGTATTTACACAAATCGTCACCAACTGGGAGATGAAATTTAAATTTTCACTTTTTGTTACTAGTAACATTTCTTTGATGTGCATTTTCCGTTACTTTTATGAACAAGTTGGAAATTGCTCGTCAAACGTGGCAAATGAGGTGCGTTCGTACTATAACTAGTTTTATAATTATTTTTTGCACCCCATATTGTACTGAATGTATATTTTTTTGCGCTTCATAAGTGCATAGTCTGTAACATCATTAAAATGCACTTACAATAATTTTTCCCCATTCCCCGTAATGTAACAGAAAACTTTTGACTGTCCCTGTAATTAAACTATACATTTGATTTTCATAAAATTTGAAATGGCTCGACAAAATTTTGCAGCAATTATATATTTAAAATTTCAGACCATTCGGAAGGCTGTAAAATCATTAAAATGCATTTGCAATAATTTTTTCCCATTGGCCATGATGTAACGGAAAACTTTTGGGTGTCCCTGTAATTAAACTATACATCCGATTTTCATAAAATTGGAAATGGCTCAACAAAATTTTGCAGCAATTATATATTAAAAATTTCAGACCATTCGGAAGGCTGTAAAATCATTAAAATGCATTTGCTATATTTTTTTCCCATTGGCCCTAATGTAACGGAAAACTTTTGGGTGTCCCTGTAATTAAACTATACATCCGATTTTCATAAAATTGGAAATGGCTCGACAAAATTTTGCAGCAATTATATATTAAAAATTTCAGACCATTCGGAAGTCTGTAACATCATTAAAATTCACTTGCAATAATTTTTCCCATTGGTCGTAATGTAAAGAAAAACTTTTGACTGTCCCTGTAATTAAACTATACATCCGATTTTCATAAAATTGGAAATGGCTCGACAAAATTTTGCAGCAATTATATATTAAAAATTTCAGATCATTCGGTCGGGTAGTTTTTGCTCTGTTATATGCGGACGGACTGAACGACGACTATAGGTGCTACGTATTTATATAATTACGAACGCACCTAAAAACAGGGAATGAAATTGTTTAATTGAAAAAGACCTAGTTCTTTGTTTGTTGTATATCAATTTTGCTGCTGTATACACTACTGCATAACTACCAATTTCTAAGATTTTTTCTCTTACCACTAAAACTGACCAGTAAATTTTGCCTAATTCAATCGCCGAAATGTAACAATTGTCAGTGATTTACGATGGCAAACATTTGTATTAAATTTTAGACGGAACAAAACCGTACAAATTGGCAGCTATGTGATTATATTAGTGTCATGAAAATTGCAGGTGTAGCCCCTTCTTTTTGCTCAAAGTATTAAATAGTTTTTTTCAATCGAACTTATACCTTTGGAATGGGCCATTTTCTTCTGATGGACTGATGGATTCCATTATTATTATGAAACGGCCATTATAAATGAAGTGTTAGGTGAAGAAGAAGTACTACCCGTAAAAAGTTAGAACACTGATTTTCTGGTCAGAATGGGGGGGGGGGGGGGATGGTCATATTTTTTTTCTGCCAAAAGAGTGTAAAAAAATGGGCAGAGCTGACTATGGAAGCGATTTGGAATCAAACGACGTTTTCCATTTTTTGATAAACAAATTATGTATAGAGTGTCAAGTGATTCTGGATCACGTGACAATAAGCGTTCTCCTTTCGCTTACTGGTATTTCTCCTTCCGTCCGGAAATTCGGTTCAAAACATCAACCTTGACAGTATTTTTTGAAAGATCTTTTGCGTTTACTAAATGTTGCAAAATGCGTTTCGATTGCACAGTTTCTGAGTAACACCTACCTATTCCATGTGTTTCCGAACAAAAATGAATTAAAACTTGTGTATAAATTTGCCCCTTTGGATTTGAGAATATCCTTAAGAAACACTGTGTTAACCAGTGGTGTAGTCGTAAAAAAAAACAGAAGGCATACACTCTAAGCAGAGGGTATACGCTCAAGGCAGAAAGTATACCTACAGTATATATACTATGCTGTTTTTTGAGAAACAGAGGGTATACGGTATTCCTTAAAAAAATCCAGAAGGTATACGGCGTATACCACGGTATACCCTCCACTACATCCCTGGTGTTAACTTATCTTAAACGGTGGGTGGGGGTTGAAGGTCCTCTGACGAAAATAAGGCACATAAGGTTGTGGATCACAGACACATCTGTTTCAAAATCTTACGCCTCCCTGGATTTCATTCTGCTGGCGCCCATGTATATTATCACACTAAAGTTTCCTTTGACAGTTATAGCTCAGAGAAATAGAGAAAGAAAGAAAGAGAGAGAGACGATTTGGAATTTCATTTTACTTACTCCTAAGAAAAGGATAAAAAAAAAAAAATTCATCTCGAATATCTCAGGATTTTATCAAAGGATTCGTTATGAATAAATTTGCTTCTGGTTCTTGATCACCGTTTCTTTTCTTTCTTCCTCGTAGTCATTAAATTCAGGGAGTGCATTTATTTTTATGTTATGTCACAAATTCCTTCCAGTTCTTATTTGAAGTAATTGGTGTTCCAGACAGACCAATTTCAAGATGACTAGAAAAAAGAAGATGCATGGAGAGAAAAGCCTTTGAAGCCAATTTAACATTTTAGAATATTAGATGCCATTTTTGTTTGGTCAAAGGCTACCGAAGATGCAGTTTTTTTCCCCCTTTAAAAAATGTTTAATTTTCAATCGCAAGAATTAGAATAATTTCTACTTTCTTTGACATAGTTCCATTCCTTTCTTTATAATTTACTTGCTAAGTTTGTTTCCTCCGATATTTTGCGACCGATTTCTTTTTAGAATATTCGGAAATTGTGCTTTTTGTCTGATGAAAAGTATTGAAAATAGTTTCGTTAGTGCTTAAATTTTGTACTCCCAAAAGTTGTTTTTTTTTCTCTTTTTATTGGTACAATGACTTGTGGGAAGGAAAATAAATTAACTTTTTGTATGTAAAGGCTTTTTTCTGCATTTTATTTTTCTTTCTGTTGAATGAGAGTGAACGTTAAAAATAAATTAACTTTTTTATACGAATGCTTTATTTCAGTTTTTTTTTTCGCTCTTGAATTAGTATGTGTGTTGGGAATAAGGTATATTTCAAATTACATGAAATGAAAAAAAAAAGTGCTTGAAGATTGTAAGTGCTCGTTAGCATATTTGTTTCTGTGTTTTAAATTGCAAAAATGTAACTAAGAGCTGTTGTTAAGGACTTGTTGTTGAATTAGACTGGTTATTTGTTCGTGTTGTTTGTTGCAAATTTATTTTGAAATCAAGCCGAAGCCCGAAATGAAAGTAAATCAATATAATATATAAATGCAATTATGGGAAAATGGTCTCCAACCATATTTCTAGTAACATATTTATCTTGTTTTGGAGAAAAATGAATACAGGCATCCCTCCACTTACGTAAGTAATGCGTTCCGTAAATTTTACTTAACTTTAATTTTACGCAAGTCGAATTTGTAAGTTGCCTAGGTAAATTTTTGAAAGTAACTGCATATATATGCATAATAATGCAATATATATGCATATATATGCAAATAACTGCATATATATATATGTGTGTGTGTATATATACATATATATATATATTATTTACACCGTATTCTTTTATAAATAAAGCATCATGCTACAGTATTTACTCGTATATAAACTATAAAAGTGTGAAAAAATAAAAAAAAAATTAAAGAACACTTTTCAAATATCTTGTAGAATACGGGATTTATAAATCTAACATTTATGAAATGATTTATAACAATTTTGAATCTACATCAAACGACTATAAAAATAAGAAGTAATTAAAGAGGACTAATTTAACCTATTTTCCATGAATTTCTGATGGCAAGTCAAATGAATAGCGTTTACAAAATAAAATAATCCTTGATAAACAAACTGTATTTATTATGAATTAGATGACTACTATGAATAACTAGTAATAAAGATTAAGTTGTTAAGTGGTTTTTTTACGTAACAGCCAGGGCCGAAACTAGCCTTTTTAGCACCCGGGGCAAACATGGATTTTGGCGCCCCCCCCCCTCTTCCACAAAGTATATTTACAAAGAGAATGTTACTAATTTTATAATAGATGACTTATATTAAAATTTAAAATATGTAATCATTAAATATGAACACTGAACTACGTAATCTACAGTGGCAAATCCAAGGGGGAGGTCCCTCTGAACATCAAAAAAATATTCCAAAGATCACTTTTAAAATGACATATTCAGTAGAATCCCGATTATCCGAGTCCCGCCTAACCGAGTTTCCGCTTTCACCGAGTTATTTTCTTCTGATGGACTGATGGCTTCCATTATTATGAAACAGCCATTATAAATGAAGTGTTGGGTGAAGATGAAAAAAAAATTATGGCCATTTTTTTTTTCCATTCGGACCAGAAAATCAGAGTTCTAACTTTTTACGACTGCTCTTTCATCTTCACCCAACACTTCAATTATAATGGCTGTTTCATGATAATGGAAGCCATCAGTCCATCAGAAGAAAATGATCCTTTCCAAAGGTATAATCCTTCAATTGGCGCCCGGGGCACATGCCCCCTCTGCCCCCCCCCCCCCCTAGTTTCGGCCCTGGTAACAGCGAATTTACGTAAGCCGCATAATACGTAAGTCTGGGGATGCCTGTATGTGCTATTCATTCATATTCAATCACAAAGTTTTTCTTCTGATACAATATTGTGGGCTTTCTTTTAAAGATCGGACAAATAAAATCCGAACAACAAAACCTAAAATTCAACCCAAATCCAAATCGCAACAAAAAATGTCAGTAAATCCGACCTATAATCAACCAGGCTGGTTGGATTTTGTTCGGATAATATCAGGTTACCCTACTCGATACAAAACTGTAAAATGAATATAAAAGATCAAGTTACCGGTGCCAGTCGAATTATTCTCATGACGAGTTATCGCGGTTTTACTTAACACATTTTCTACCGATTTCTCGCCAGCGAGAGGTAATCGTATTGATTTAACACATCAAAAGGTGCATCGCCAGTGGTGAACGTGTTAAGAGTTTGTACGTTCACCACTTTTCGTTCACCTTTGTATTAGTCAGAAAATCAGTTTTAAAATTTTTATATTAATGAATGGTACTCTTTACTCTGAATAAATTGATAGCAACAATCTCGAAAAACTCTTTATCAAGATGTGAATCTAAATATAATTATCATTCTACGGTTTTTACTAAGAAATTTAATTTATAAAAGGTTTTCTTTCTTTCTTTCCTTTTTTTTTTTTTTTTTTTTTTTTTTTTAAGCAGTAATTTTCCAACAGACGCACATAATACCTATTAATTATATAAAATTATATATTCGACGTTGTTTAGCTAATTAATATTGAAATATTAAGTAGCATAACTCGATTGTTTTTTATCTTATTCAATTTAACAACATAAAATGCTAATTCTGTAGAAACCAAAATCGTGTTAAATTTATACATACATTTATTTCGAAATTTTCTATTAAACTCAAGAAAACGCCACAACTCTTGTTCATTTTATCAATGTTTATATTGCTATATAAGTTCTGTTGCCAAAAGGTATAAAACATTGCGAACAAAAATCAAGAAAATGTAGGATAAAAATTCAAAATATCCTTTCAGAAATTTAAACAATCACGCTGTCAGTATGTTACTTAAAATTTTCAGGTCTCTGCTTGATAATTAATTATCTAAAACACACTCACCAAAAAAAAAAAGAAAAAAAGTTACAAGTTATTAAAAACAGTTCATTGTATTATGTGAATTGAAACAATAGATCGAATTCCTCAAATGGTATTGCAAAGTGGACACTTGCAGTTTTCAGACTGGAAACCAAAAACGAAAATTAAATAACTTGTTCATATATTTCTTCGTCAAACACAACAAAGTTGAAAGTAGCCTATCAAAACGCTCAAAACGAAAGCTATTACGTCACTGCCCAATCTCATTTCAAGGAAAATTACTTTCATTTCAAGGCCTTGTCCTTAAAACCTTTTAAAATCATGTCCAGCTACCGTTCTCTTGCTGCTAAACAGGTCAAAATTTCTCCCTGTCATCTGAGTGTTCCAGATTTCAAATAGTTAAGAGGCAGGAGGTCAAACGTTGCTTTGAAGACAGTTTTCTCTAATGTCACATCATGGGCGAGTTGTCGAATGCCTTTAAACTGGTGATTACCAGACATATATTTTTATCTTCTTTTGCGCGTTTGATAAAATGTTTGTTATATAAAAAATAAAAAATAAAAATCCCTGCCGGCTCGGGCCTACAGGCGGAGATAGATTTCGAAGTTAAGTACTAAATTAACCAACAAAATTTAAATCAAGATTAGAGATAAACCCAGTTCCTCCAATAAGAATGAGCTCTAGGGAGCTAAACATTTTGTGAAAATTCTAATATACACGAATACACACACGCATGCATATGGAATAGGTTTAAAAAATAGCTAAAGCAAATTCAGAGAACCTCAAAGTGATAAATAAGTTAATATTTCCATAGTCGGGTTTTTATCATGTTTTAATACGTTTCTTCAAACTCACATGACGTTACATATTCACCTGCTGAGGTCCATTTTATTTCCAATATGACGCAATATTTTGTTGTTGTTTTTTAATTCGTCAAACTATTTATTTCATTTTGAGTTTTCATGCGGAAATCTTGCTCTAGGAAACTTATGACGTAATATTCAATTTGTTTTCAATTCGTCAAACTATTTATTTTATTTAATTTTTCACGCGAAATTCTCGCAAAAGAAAAGCAATTGTTGTGGTGAGAATTTTATTGCTTTTTTTTTAGTTGTTGGCAACTGCAATAACGAAAAATATTTATTTTTTTCTGTTATTGTTGTGTAAGAGCTGATTTTATCGGAATCATGTTAAGATGGTATTCAAATTTTTGAAACCTCCCCATTTCCATTCCCTTGGTCCGATTTTACCCATTTTCAATCCCCGCCGAGATATTAGTCATCTCAAAGTTGTTGGCGAGTTTGAAGACGATCCGTGCATAATTGCGACTTTTATCGTGCGGACAAAATTTAGTACATACATATATATATCTATCTCTCTCTCTCTCTATATATATATATATAAACTGTTTAGGTGGGGGTGGTTTTGGGTTCCTGGGGTCCTATAATGAAAAGTTATGAAGGAATTTTTCAAAAGTCGCACCATGGTAACGACTGCAATAGGTAGTACTTCTTACGAAATCTACCTAATTAAAAAAAAAAAAAAAAAAAAAAAAAAAAAAAAAAAACAGGAAAAAGCCTACGTAGGATTTGATCAAACCGAGCGACACCTGATACAGTTTGGATATTACCGCCTGTAAACTCGCAATAACAATTCGCATTATTTCAAACTAGTTTTTGTATAGAGAATGGACAATCCAACATGGAACTTATGATGTATGGTGTACTATACTAATCCTCGTGCAGTTCGGGGACCCTGGTTCAGCTGGAAGCGGGGAAGGGGGGGGGGGGGGGTTGAAATTTAGTCACCTTTTGGAATAGTATTACAGTCAACTCCCTCTAATCCGCAACTCTATAATCCGCAAACGCCTATAATCCACACATTGTTTCAGATATAAACATTGAAAATTCAGTTACCATAAAATTTGTGAGAAAAATTTTAAATTGCGGCAATTTGATATTCAGTTTTTTCTCCCCTAAATTTTTGCTTTTCAATGAAGTAAAACTTCAAATAGAAAAAAAAAAATCAAAAATCAGTATTTTTTGTTTGTATTTTTTTGGCCAGCATTTACATAGTGATGGTGATATTGACTTTGGGGGGCTGCAGTTTGGGTAGTGCAAAACAAAAATGTGCAGATATTCAGTGTTTGCAAAAATTTCATTAACTGTTGAACCTGATTTCTTGAATTAAGAAAATATAATTGAATGGATGTCCTCCCAAGATGAAGCTTTAGATACGGAAAATTTCACAGATGATGACATTGTAAGTACTACTCTAATGAAACCCTACTGAAAATCAAGATAATTCTGACAATGAAGGACTTTGCCTTGGCGCAGCATGTCCCTAAAGGAACCTTGCGCCATAAAACCTCACCCACCCAACCAACCAATCTGACAATGAAGGTGAAATAGTAACTCATGAGCAGGATTTGGCAATCGGTTATAAATATCTGGATTTTCTTCAAAAACAGAGTTTAGTTTCAGAACAACAAATAATGACTATGCATAAACTCCAAGAAAAAATGCTAGACCGAAAATCAAAAGTTCTGATACAAATATATAATTGATACTATGCTTGGTAATTATAAAAATAGACAAAAGAAATTATAAAAAAAAAAAAAAAAAAAAAAAAAAATTCCTTAATTGTAATGTTTCTTGCAATTAAATAACCCAGTGTGTTGCAATATACTTCTTTTTAACCAGTTAACCTATGCATTAATAGTTAATTTATAGGAGGAAAAAATGTAAACAAAGTAATGACCTATAATCCGCAAAATTCTATAATCTGCACAACCTTTGGTCCCAAGCTGTGCAGATTAGAGGGAGTTGACTGTATTTGAATGTAAATTTGTTAATACCTTGTAAGCATGCCTTGAATATGTTATTTCGGAGGCCCCTGAACTTTAGGGGCGCGAGTCTCAAACCCACAGAACCATGAATTAATCAGACTGTTCATACACAGATATATCGTATACGTAAAATTTCTACAAAAACAGAAAAGGAACAAAGATTCTTGATAAATTTGCATTATTTGTATGTTAAAAATATTCGATCAAGAATCTCCCTCGTTGATTAGTTCCCACCTATTTTACAGAATGGTAGCATTCGTAAATGTTGTGATATTTTCACAAATATCAAAAATAGCCGATATATTGGTACGAGGGTGCATCAATAAGTTTTTGCCCTCAAGTAGAAATAAGTGAATGAAATTTATGAAATTGCTACATTGTACTATTCCTTTTCTATATACTCATCGTGCATAGAAACACATTTCTGCAAACGGTATTTCAAAGAGAAGGGGAGGATGTACTCCAAGAGGCGTGATAGTAGACAAAAGGGGGGGGGGGGGCATTTTTTAACTTTTGCCGACCCCCACATGTAACATAGTGTTGGAAAGACCTGTGACCACTTATTCATGCTATGCACCTCCCTCCCCCCAAATTTGCTCCCTGGGGGCATGAATGTTATCCGCAAAATTTAGAAAAGTGCCCCTGGGAGGGCAAATTTGGGGGAGGGGCTCGGGAGGTGCATAGCATGAATAAGTGGTCACAGGCCTTTCCAACACTATGTCACATGTGGAGGTCGGCAAAAGTTAGACAAATGGCCCCTTTTAGCCTACTATCGCTCCACCTGGAATACATCCACCCCCCTCTCTTTGAAATACCGTTTGCAGAAATGTCTTACTGTGCACGGTGACTATATAGAAAAGGACTAATACAATGTAACAATTTCATAAATTTCACTCAGTTATTTCCATGTGGGGGCAAAAACTTATTGATAAACCCTCGTATATCTTTGATATTTTTATATAATATCTAATATTTTAATATGTATCCAATATTTTCAAAATAGTATACTTACCACTGATTATAATTATTTATCAGACTTTATATAAATTAGAAACTAAAACATATTGCGTTTAACATGAAAACTTAATACAACAATATTCTAAATGTTTCTTTTTTTTTTCTTTTCTTTCTTTTTATTACTACAAAACTCAAATTCAAATAACTGAAAATACCTACTGCAAAGTTAAACAGTTTCTTTTTTACACTCATCAAGAAAAAAATTGTAGGATTCAGTACCAAGTATCAAGAAGATTTTGCTTTATAAAACAACATTTTAAATATGAAGTACTTTTTTTTAAATTGGAAAAATTGAACATTTTAATGCAAGCTTCCATGGTTTTTCATTCTTTAACATGTCGTGCAGTTTAATTATAACTAAACCAAAACCAGTAAAGATTTTTTGTAATGAAGCTGTAACTAACTGGTCGTCTAAAGTACTAGGCAGTTTGTGTTTCAATGAATGCTCTAAGTTAACATTATTCCTCATAATTATCAGCTCTGCATTTAAAAATTCAGCTTCAAACGTAAAGCTTAGAAAATACATCATTGTTTTCTTTTTTGAGTAAAAAGTCACTGCCAGAGGCAAAAGTTCTTTGCTTTACAGAAAACGACACAGTCAATAACAGTTTTAAAAATTCATTTACACATGCTTTGACTGAAAATATCAAATATCTGAAAATACCGAAAATAGCAAATAATATGATATTTAGAAAATAAATATCGCATATATATCTTGATATATATCACGATATGCATCCCGGTATATATACATCGACAAGTGTCGCCGAACCCTGTAGGCTGGTGGAAGAAGTTGGTGCTTGCAGCTAATTTTTGCACAGAGAAAAAATCCAATTCGTTTTATTTTAAAAAGTCAAGTAATTGTACTTCACAGCTCATATTATTAAAGGCCATATATTAATTACGTCATATTTCAAGTGATGTGAGGTTTTGTTTTTTTAAAGGTCTAATCCAGTCGGAAAGGGTGCTAACATGGTGTGTCATTACATCTAAAGTATGAAAATAGTTAGGCATTGTTTGTGAGCCTATAATAAAGTTAATTAAAATCTATTCATTTTTATTCAGTTACTATCATTTATATTATTCCTGAAAACTTCTGACATAGTGCACTCACATTTCGTTAAAACACGTTCTTTGATTTAAAAAAAAAAAATTCAGTTGATTAAGTAACACCACAAGTACCAAAGTAGACCCGGTTGACGGTATTTTCTTTTAATTTGAATTGCAACAGCTTGAAGTAAAAACACACATGATCGTAGCGGTTTTATAGTATTTATTTTAAATAGGTAATAGATTGTACATAACTTCTTTTTTTTTTTTTTTTTTTTGCTTAAAATTACGTCTAAATTAATAGTTTTTTTTTTTTTAATATGACGTCACAATGTACGTATCACTTAGTGTTGCCAGATGTCCCACGTAAATCAGGTTTCCAAATTCTCTGGACATCACGAATTTCTTACTGTTTATTTCGCCATCTTTAATCGCAGATAATTCAGTCATTAGATAAACGAGTTGGAACCCGTCGAAATTCGACGAACTAAAATGTTAGAAAGGAACTTCAGATCGAATTTATAATAAACGTACAAAAATAATTACAATAAAAAAATTATCTAACATTGGTTGTCTCACTCTTAAAATAAATAATATTTTTAACCTAAAATTACCGAAATATTTTTTCCACAAACTTCAACTGCTTAAATTATTGAAAAATTAAACTCTATTAGAATACGTAATCAAGATGAGTAATTATGATGAATTTATCGATCGAGGCTCTTGTGTTTGTTTTAAAGGGATTAAAAATCAGTAAAAAGGATTTCGCTTTGTCACATCATAAAGTTTTCCCCCATAAAATCTAAATTTTACATTATTTTCACATTCTCATAATTTACATACGCACCACTCAAATTCACAATTTAAAAGTATTTTAACGCGCAATAGTTTATTAATGAATGTATTTCCAAACTTAAAATCACGTTTGTCCGATACAACGTTTCATGTGAACATTCGCACAAACTTTAAATTCTAATCTCAATACCCGCGAAAAAAAAAATCAGAAATTTGCCTTTAGTTGTCATAGTATTGGTGAAATATTTAGTTTATCAAAATAAATGATCGTATTGTTTTAAATAGGACATAATTTTTACTAACTGAATCATTTTGCCTAGCGTCTCAAAATCAGTATCAGCGTACTACAAAAAAACTTGAAATATAACTGATTTATGAAGAAGAATTCGTGCTATTTTTTAATGTTTGACATCATTTTCTGTTCAAAAATTATAATAAAGTTACTTTCATTTGTAATGTGAAAATGGCATCAATAAGGATATAATCAATAAAAATAATAAACCAAACTATGACTATTTTCCCTTTACTTTCAATATAAATGGAATACTTCAGTTGCCACGATTTCAAAATTTGTATTAAAAACTACAAAAAAATTAATATCTCAAAAATAAATTGAGATACAGCTTTCAAACAAATTGCATTTAAAAGAGCATTTTTTTCCTTATACGACGGTGTTAAAATTTAAAATGTGCGATGTTTAGAAGTTTAAAAAATTTCCGTAGATATAATTGCAAAACCGAAATTTTATTTAAAATTTCAAAGCGTTGCCATTCGCAAAATGACGTATGCGTTACGCACAGATATGTTTGTCCTTTATAATATAGATAGAAGAAAATTACTTTAACCCGCGAGAACTCGCTAGTGAGAATTTCTCTCACGGTGCCCAATTGCTTTTCTTTTACTTTACATTCGCTTAATATCATTTTTTTTTTTTTGATTGGCTTAGTACTTTTATTCACAAAAAGGTAAAATAATTAAAATAACATTTTAAAATTTTAATTAAAATGAAAAATTGTTTAAATAAGAGTCTTAAAAAAGTACGAGGGTGAGAGAAAATCTCATGCAGCGAGTTCTCCCGGGTTAAAATACTTGTGTCGCAGCATTTAGAGCCCCGATTTACCCGGGACACTTGGTAACACTAGTATCATTCGGGTTTGACAACCTGTGACATACGAGGAGGAATAAAACCCCCCCCCACGAAATTAATGGATGATCCCGTTATTATTATTTAGTACGTTCTCTTTACATTTAAATCGCCGTATTTTCTATAGTAGCGGAAAACAAGTTGAACATAAAAATAGTATTAATATGACAAATAAAAATTATTTGGTTATAATTCTCTTAAACATACCAGGAAAGTTAAATACATAAAAAAGGTAAGTGACATGATGATCAGAATAAAAGTTATGCTAACATGGTGCAGAAAGTTTACCGACGTACAGTGGTGGACATAATTATAAGACACCTACCTAATTTGACATACAGTGAAAGAAAAGATTCAGAGCTTAAAAATGCTTTATCAAATACGACAAAAACATAAATTTATTCTGTTATCACACGTAATTGTTCTACAGAAATGATATTTTTATAGAGTTTAATAAAAAAAATTATAAATACCATGGACAAAATTATAAGACACCCTAACATTTTAATTAAAACACCTGCTTTTTTTTCGAAAATAATGTGCAATATGCAAATTTTCTGCACGCTGTTATGACGTCAGCAGTTAACTAAAGCAGACGATAACCGACTTCACGCATTTACAAACATGCCCCGAGGTACAGAATTAAAAGAAAGTGAAATTCGCGAAATTTGGAGATTAAATGGAACTGGTGCTTCAGTTAATAATATTTCAAAAGTTATTAAACGCTCGAGATGTGCAATTTCAAATGTTTTGAAAAGAGGAATTAATGGATCTGTGATTAAAAGATCTGGACGTACTCCTTGCTTGTCCTCGAGAGACAGACGCCATGTGTTTTCGCTCGCTACACAGAATAAGATGACCACTACAGGCATTAAAAATGCTTTGAAACTGAATTGTTCAAGGAGAACCATTCGCAGGGTGTTGCATAATGCTTCCTATGTGAAATTTAAAAAATTGAAGAAAAAACCCACCGCTTCTAAGGCGGCACAAAATGGACCGTTTAAACTTCGCTAAACAAAGTATGGCCTGGACCTCCAAATGGTACTCTGTGTTATTTTCTGATGAAAAAAAGTTTACCCTGGATGGTCCTGACGGGTTTCACTATTATTGGCATGATTTACGGAAGTCTCCTGATGTACAAATGAGCCGCCAAATGGGTGAAGGCTCAGTAATGGTTTGGGCTGGTTTTTCGGCTCAAGGGAAAACCGATATCGTTTTTGTGCATTCAAGAATGAATTTCGAAAAGTATAAGAATCTTCTTAAAGATCAACTAGCCATATACGGTGAACTTCTTTGTGGCGAAAACTACACTTTCCAGCACGATAACGCGTCGATTCATACATCACACGTGACAAAAAAGTGGCTTTCAGAGCAAAGTATCAATGTTCTTCCGTGGCCTTCTCGCTCCCCAGACTTAAATCCCATCGAAAACTTGTGGGGGATCTTAGCTCGTGAGGTTTACCGAAAAGGGAGGCAGTTTACATGTGTCGAAGACCTAAAGAATGCTATAAAATATGCTTGGGAAGAATTGTCTTGCGATATTTTGTTAGAATTGATAGATTCGATGCCGAATCGTATCTTTCATGTTATAAAAAACAATGGCGGCTCCACCAAATATTGAATAACCATGTTAGAGGATTTTCTTTTAAACCATTAGTGTCTGCTAATTATGTTGACCACTGTATTTGGAAAAAAAAGGTTGGTGTCTTATAATTTTGTCCATTATGTTTTTAAGTTTTTTCATTAAATTGTATGAAAATATGATTTCTGTAAAACAATTACGTGTGATAACAGAATAAATTTATGTTTTTGTCGTATTTGATAAAGCATTTTTAAGCTCTGAATCTTTTCTTTCACTGTAATGTCAAATTAGGCAGGTGTCTTATAATTATGTCCCCCACTGTAGTTACGGTAAACTGCTAGAACATGTTCAGGAGTATTAATGTAGTGAATATCAAACATTGTCGATTTCCTCAAATGGATTACGAATTGCCAGTTATTAATTGTACCATTTAGTCTATTGTAATTCCAAGACATATCATTTCGTGTCTTCTCTTAGTAAAAATGAAATCAAATCCAGGAAGTAAAGTTATAGGATGATGTCATTTTTGACATCCGTTACATTGGCTAAGAGTTTTATGGCCGAAAGTTAATAATGTAAAATTATTTCCGTTGCTTGTAAGTACTACGAAGATTGTCAAATAGCGAATTTATTGTGATAATAATAAAAATTCTCTTTTAACCCCTTCCTGGAAAATGTCAAGTCTAGCTGGTCATGCAATAAAAGTTACTTAGAGCGTTTTTTTTCTGTTTCACAAAATTTGCACAGTTCTTAATATAAAGTAAATTCATGTGTGTCCAAATCAGTAATGTACTTTTAGATAATAAAATGTTTGAATTCTGAAATGGAATATGTTGTTTTCTTTTATTTGAAAAAAAAAAAAAAGTGCTTCTTTCATATACAATTTTTCATTATTAAATCTTACCAGAAAGAGTTAAAAGCCTGCAAGTTAAAACCCTGCGTTATTGATGCTGTCAATTATTTTTTATAAATAACCACACAGTACAAAACTATAAATACATTGCTCGCTGAAAAAGATACCAGCTTCTGTCTTCTGCACATTAGTATAATTTCTTATTGTTCAAAGATGTGAAATAGAACATTGCGCTAGAAAAATTTACAAATCTTGAGTCACATAAGAAATTTTCTTATTTTGATGGAAAAATTGACTGCTTTTAATATTTTTTGACTAAAAATTCTTTTATACTACATGTATGAGCTGGCAGAACAAATTCCATTGAGTTTCACTTTAATTATTTTTAACACAATCAACTAATTGGTAAATAATTTATATAAGTAGTAATTTTTTTCACCTGAGCGAAATGTTACTTTACATGCGGTTTATTCTGGCTAGATGTCATTACTAAATGTTTGTTTTTAGCATTGGGTTGGCTGGGTTGTCGTCCAGATTGCTCAATTGGGAGAACATTGGCATTTGAAGCCAAAGGTTCTGAGTTCGGATCACATTTTGAGACATATTTTAGCTCAAATGGAAAAATTACTGCTCAAAATCCACGTAGCTTCAAGATTTTGGAACAGATGTGTCTACAATCCACTTCTGAGGCCGTGTTTTTATTGTTGTTGTTTTATGAAAACTATGGCAATGACATGAAATATAAGGCAAACTAAGAATTCTTTGTCCGAAAACCCCTTGCAAGACGATTTTTACACATATATAAAGAAAGGAAAAAAGAAAAATTGTAACCATAAATAAAAAGAAAGAAAGACTAAAAGAATATATTTATTTTTCTTCTAAAAATCCTCATATAAAGAGGATATTTAATTAACTAAATTTTTTAATTCAGAGAGGGGCAATTGTCCTCCCTTGCAAGCGTTTATAACTACAGTCGACTCTCTGTTTAACGTCGCTCTACTTAACGACGATCTCTATTTAAGGACGATATTTTGCGGTCCCGACTCCTTTAAGTAAAAAAATCTATTTAAAGACGAAATTGTTTCTCTTTAACGACGATTTTCATGTAGATTTTTTTTCCCGATCCCTTCAAACATGCTAAACGAGGAAATTTCCTCTGATAGAAGAACAAGTTATCTTGCAATTCAGATGAATACAGATAAAGGAGAAGGGTCTAACGAACTTTACCCATGTGACGAAGACGTTTTAACAACCGACTTCAGATGTTTAGATCAAATTTATGAAGTCATCGCAAATGAAAATGCAACTTCAGATGCAGAAGATGGTGATGAAGCTGATGATACAGAAAGCGAGACACCACCTCCTTTTTACTCACATGCGAATTCTGCCCTGGATATTCTTCGCCAGTACATTGTTTCATCAAATATGGAAGATTCATATTCATTCAACTTTCTTGAAAAGCTTAAAGCAAGGGTACTTAAAACTAGACCACCGTTGAAACAATCTACTCTTTTTGATTTTGTAAAAACTTAATTTGTTTAATTAAATGTATTATAAATATTTTTATTGTACTTTAAGTAACATTGTATTCTGTTATGTTGTTCTTGTATGAGTCTAATTAATGCAATTTGTATTTGTGCAATAAAAATATGTGGTATATCTGTATCAATAAAAACGAAAGAAAGAAAGAAAACACAAAATAAATTTAAATAAATAAATAAAACATTTCTAAACACGTCAATATTTTGAGAAATGTATTGGTAGTCCTAAGCCTGTGAACTGTGAAGGGAAATGTTTTTCAAATATTATTTTTCCACGAATTCTGTTTAAGGACGATCTCTATTTAAGGACGTTTTATTTAGGTTTCTTGAAAGTCGTTAAACAGAGAGCCAACTGTATATGCATTTTACTGAGTTCAAACTAAACTGTTGTTTTTTTACAGATTTCTTTGTAGGTTCTTGTTGAAAAGATTTAAGCAAATTTCATTTTATCTTAACTCGATTTTAATATGAAGCAGTAGTTAACAATAAATACTGTGATAGAAGATCAACTTTTTGTTGTTGTTGTTGTTTCCCCGACCATTTCTCTAATTGTTCTCTTCTTATTTGCAGGTGTATAAAAGATGTTGTTAACGTACCGTTGCCTATCGGGTGATGGCTGGCGATGATGATGTGCCGTCCCTAGACGATTGGGGCCCAGCGGACGAAGACTTTTGGGGATCCGGGGCCACATTCTTGGTTCCTCCGCCGCCACCCCCTCCCTCACTTGGATCAGTGTGTTCGGGGGCCCCTTTCTACTGCGAATTGGAGGGGGGCCCTATGGGGGCTCACTTTGACAGGGCGGCCTTTCCATCTTTGCCCATCATCGCCGTCTGCTCATCTATTGTGTTAGTAGCTGTTCTAGTGGCTTCCTTTCTTTTATGGAGGTAAGTTGTTTGATACTTCATTATTCCCGTATTCATTAACCCTCGCAGTACTAAGATCAAAGTAGTACTTAAATGCCTACGATTTAAAAAGGGATGACCCCCATAGATAATTTAGGCCCCCATTTTGACCTTCGAGGTAATTATAATTTTTATACGACGCGACTATTCATTTCGTTGAATAGAGAAATTTACACACAACTGAACACAAAAACAAGAAATAACGAAATGAGAGAGACGCGTACACTCGCTTGCATGATAGCACTGTACCCACAGCGCCATGTAGTGAATTACCTTTGACAGGATGCCAAAAATTCTCCTTCTTTCTCTTGAAATGTGATTAATGATAGAAAGCTTTCATTTATTCCCTGAATGCCTAGGATGGGGTCTATGTGATCCCATTCGCAATTTCTACAAATAAACAACAAAAAAATTTAACTGTGTGAAACTTACTAAGTAGACAAATTTGTCAAAGAGACCTTTATAGGATAATTCCCAGAAAATAATTTTAGCATACATATTTTAAACGCAAAAAAAAAAAAAAAAAAAAAAAAAAAACTGCAAAATGTTTAGATGGTGTCAAATTGACCCCATTTTAGTACTGCGGGGTTTAGTTCAGTTTTATAAGCTACCACGTTACAAATAACATTCAAAAACAAATAAATTCCGATCTGTCCGGTAACCTCTTTATTCTTCAGAGGTCTGTCTGTCTTGAACTTTCACAATCGTTTTGTGTCTTTTCCTCATATCCTTGCCCCCCCCCCCCTTTTTTTTAATATAAATCCAGTATATTTTACCATTGCATGTGTTTAATGAAGATACTTTGCAAATGCACTTACTATCAATATAAAGATGCCATTTATCGTAAAAGAAAAAAGAAGGAAAAGAAAAGAAAGAAAAAGAAAAATCTGGAGGGGTTAAAGCACACTCGGTTTAAAATTCTTTTCTGTTTTTTCGTCTTGAAAGTATAGGTCGTTCTTTAAAAAACGTAAAACACTTTTTGCGTTATTTAACTAAAATTAGTTACTATATATATTTTTTTTAATGTTGTTTTAAGGAGACTTAAGGGCGAACAATACTTCGTGACGATTTTTTTTTTATTTTAATAAAACGATAAATTCAATATATCTTTATTTTAACACTCGTTATATCCATATTCCTTTATGCTAAGTGCTTATTCCAAAGATTCAAAAAACATAAATTTAGATATGTAATTAATGGAATGTTCAGAAAGTTACTTTTATAAATATGTAAGCAAAATAGTATTGAAGATGGAGGTTTCACAAATGTGTAATGAATATAACGTTTAGTATAATGTCATATAATGTATGTTAAAGAATAGCACGCATTTGCATAAAACTGTTTGTAAAAGCCACTAGTACAACGCCTTCCAGTTGTTGAAGTATGCTTTGGATTTAATGTTTTTTGCATTAGCTGCATAATATGTTTTAAGCCTTTACAAAATGTGGAGCTGTTATAGTATATCAAATTAGCTCTGCAAATTTATAATTCCCATAAAATTATATAGCTTTCTTATCATCAAATGCACACCTTATTAGAAATCTTTTAACAGATTACATGGACATTTTTCAAATAGCTATAACGCTATTTTTTCTCATTTCGAAATGCAAGGAATAAGAAAAGATTCATATATTCACAATTAAAAACGGCATTTTCAATTACCAAAATATCGTCTTTTGTTTTAGATGGGGTTTTTTTGTTGTTGTTGTTGTTGTTTTGTTTTGTTTTTTTGCCAACATTTTCTTAGCCATTCAGATTATTTAAACATATTTGAAGTAATTATATACGTTTGAAATAATTATAATACGTATTTGGTGACCTTGGATATTAGATTATATAGCTTCACACATTTTAATTAATATGCAACTTTCTGTGATGCGAATTTTAAATTCCGTACCCTTCTATCTCGATCTGTTCGAACCGAGTTAATTAAATGGCTCTGAGTGACACTCCTGACCTGAAAACTGCCTTTATTGCCGTTTTTAGCCTTTAGGGAGCTGTGGTTATTAAAATCGGATTCAGGCGTGGCAGTTTTTAATAGATATTTTGCTTCTACTTGAAGTGAACTGCACAGAGACAATATAGAGTTGTCTTCGTGATTGATATGATAAAAATGTTAAATGTTGAATGTTAACTTCGTAATTATATCTCGGATTTTCTTGACTTCTTAATGAATTATTTGTTTGGGCATTTAATTTTCTCTTGGTGGTGTTTCTCTTGTAACGATTTGTTAGCCGTAGATAAGATTGATATGTAATAGGATTTACTTGAATGTCGCACTAGGATTTTTTTGCTTAGTACTACTATCTTTATAAATAGAAGAAAAATAGAAAAAAAAAAGAACAGTTAATAGCTACTAGATTAGTTTATGATCAGTATTTAACCGAGTCAAATGTAAGTTTCTAGCCAAACTTAATTTCGCTTAGTTCTAACAAGTTTATAACTGGAAATAAGAAATTAAAAAAAAAAAAAAAAAAAAAAAATGGTTAAAAAAACAATTAATAGCCACTAGATTATTTTAGGACCATTATTTAGCTGAGTAAAATGCAAGTTTCCAGCTTAACTTAATAATGGGACTTATCATTTAAATATCACTAGGATTTCTTTTTATTTATTTATTTCTTTTTATTTTTTATTTATTTATTTTTATTTTTTTTTTTGCTTAGTGCTCTGATGTTTAATAAAATAGTAAATTGAAGGGGAAAAATAGCCACTAGGTTAGTTTAGAATCATTATTTACCTGAGTGAAATGTAAATTCCCAGCTTAACTTAATAATGGGACTTATCATTTAAATATCACAAGCATTTTTTTTTTCTTTTGCGTAGTGTCTGTTTGTTTATAAATAGAAATAAAATAAAATAGGGGGGGGGGGGACCATTTATAGCCACTAGGTTAGTTTAGAATAATTATTTAGCTGGGTGAATTGTAAGTTCCCAGCTTAACTTAATAAAGGGACTTGTCATTTAAATGTCACTAAATTTTTTTACTAAATGCTACTATGTTTATAAATAGAAATGAAATAGAAAATTTAAAAAACAGTTAATAGCCATTAGGTTAGTTTAGGATAATTATTTAAGCTGAATGAAATGTTTCCAGCTTAACTTAATAATGAGACTTATCATTTAAATGTAATTAGATTTTTTTTTTTCTTTTTAATACTACTACATTTATAAATAGAAATAAAAAAAAATACACTGGATTATTTTACGATCAATATTTAACTAAGTGAAATGCAAATTCCCAACTTGATTTTACTTAAACCTCTCGCTCACTTGAGCTTCATATGAGGACCCTAAGTTTAAATAAATAAAAGTAGAGTTTAGCTTCGACTATATTTTATTTTGAGTGACACCTTCTTAAATAGCCCTCTTATAAGCCATAAATCTCTCTTTTTTTTTTCTTTTTTTTTTCACTATTCTGATTACCATTTTAATTATGCCAATTCAAAGAACGATTCGTGAATTAACTTTTAACTGATGTCACAGAAATTGTCACATAACTAGTGTGAAGTGGTCTGTGAGATCGCTACAACGAAAGATGAATAAAAGGCACGATTAACTCATAGGATGGTGTTTTTGTACTAAACTTTTTGCACAGAACTGTTATAATTAAAATTCACCTATTCCAAAGTCTCTAGTGATAGTATTAAATTTCCAAATGGAACAAAATTTCGGTAGTATTTGTAGTTAAACTGAAAATTGCAAATTAAATTATAAAAACTGAAAAAAGCCGTGGTCTGAGAGACCGGTAACATCAGTTAAAGGTTTGAAAAAAAAAAAATCGTTAGCCGTCAAGAGTTAAAAAATAACTAGATAACTGTAAAATTTATACTTTTAAAATTTGCTATGAAAATTATTGAATTATTTTAACATATTTTCTTTTAAATAAAATCATTTAGTAAGCTTATCTTGTTGGGGAAAACGAAACTTTTTTTTTCAGTTATTTTACCTCGGTTCTCAACCGTTTTAAAATATGGCAATCGGATCTGACTCATAAATCCTTTCTCATTTAGGGGCCCTTATTAGCAAAATCTGGAATATCATAAATTTTCTCTTTTTTGTTTAAAATGAAAATTATATATACATGCATAGAATTCAAAAGTTTCACGGTGTAAAAACGAATATTTCTTTTTATTATGACTGTTATAAAAATTCCAATAATTACAGAGTTTTCGTATTTTTAAGACGTATTTTCCATAAAATTAGGAGTTTGTACTCGAAAAATCTGTTTTACAAATTTTCTAAATTACAGAAAAGAATCCTAAACCGATTATTGAAAATCATTTCTCTTTTAATGAAAAGAACTTTCAAAGATTGTCATCACTGTTTTTAATTTTTATTAATAAGTGTAAGAAATTATTCCCAGAAATATATTTATTATTATTTCTTATCTTTTTTAATAACTAAAATTTATGTATATAGGATTATTTTAATTTTTGGTTGGGGGGAGAATATCGCATCAAGACATTCCATTTTTTAACAATAACATATTATAACTGCCCACACGTGTACTTTTATAAAAATTAAATATGACTGCAAGTTAATTTGTAAATGCCCCCCAGAAGTTGGATCCAAGCCTCCCGAATGCATTAAGCCTAAATACCCTGTAAGACTATAATCGTTCTTAAACTATTAAAATCGAATGAATTAAAAAATCATTTTTACCTGATTGTTTATGAACTTGCTTATGTTATTTTACGTAGAAAATCATCTACTTTAAATCAAAAGACCTCTCAGAAATTGTAAAAATAGCTGTCATTTCGAAAATGTCTTAGCTGGTTGAAGATACATCTGATATTTATGGTATGGCATAATGAAATAGGCCGACTTATGCTTTGAGCTTGGGTAAATATTGCATGCATCATCCGTAAAAAAAAAAAAAAAAGCTCATTGAAGTATCCTCTGACAAGCAAAGTGATGGGGAAAAATATCTATAGAAATGATGGTGCTTGAAGAATTTATCTTTAATGAATGTTTCTAAATTTTATTTAAAACTTAAAAAAAAAAAAAAGTAAGAAAATCGAAAAGTTGCAATGAAAATTTATTGAATTATTTTAACTTTTTTTTTTCCTAAAATGAAAATCGTTTAACTTACAAACTTATCTTATTGAAGAAAATTAAAATAAATTTCATGTATTTCATGTGAATACACTGCAAATAAAGGCGTCTTAAATTCAGACACATATGTGACTGAAAAAGTAATTCAGACACTTAAGTGTCTGAATATGCAATTTCAGACATCATAGGTGTCTGAAATTAAGACACTTAAGTGTCTTACTATGATCATGGTATAAATACTGTAAACTGAAATGTCTGAAATTCAGACACTTAAGTGTCTGAAAATGGAGTGTTCAATTTTCAGACGTTTTAACGTGTCTTAATTTTTAAGACCCGTGTATCTGTCTGAATTTAAGACAGTTCAAACGTCTGAATCGCATCCATCTTTGATCAACCTGCCTGTTCAGCAATAGGCAGCCGTTTTTTTTTTTCACTTTTTTGTAAGCTTTAAACTATAATTCTTAAATTTTCCGAATCTATTAGCTTAAAAATTTATTTTTCTATGCTTATATATTAATTTATTTACTTTAAAGAAATACATCTACTCGAAAACAAAAGATTTAAAAGTAAATAAAAAAATAACTGAGAAAATCGATGCTTTTAAAACTATCAATAAAAATTTATTGAAATACTATCACATTTTCTTCTAATGCGAATACCATTTGGGTTTGCAAGCTTACCTTGCAGAAAATGAAAAGAATTTTCAATTATTTCTTCTGGACTATCATCATTCTTAAACTATTAAAATCAAATGACTTAAAAATCCCTTTTCATCTGATTGTTTATTAACTTATTTGTTAACTTTTATGTAAAACATCTACTCTTAAACAAAAAAAATCTCTCAAAGATTGTTGAAAATACCAGTCATTTCTAAACATTCAAACCTTGCTGTTTAGGGATATACTTGATATGTATGATATTACGAAATAAGCAGTGTTTTGCTTTGGACATTTGTAAATATTACATTCATTATTCGTGAATTCAGAACAAAATACATTGAAGTATTATCTGACAATCATTGTATTGGAGTAAAACAGCTGTTGAAATGATGGTGCTTGAAGAATTTGTCTTTGACGAAAACGTTCACATTCTACTTGAAAGTCTACTTTAAAAGATAGATATGAAAATTTATGCTTTTGAAACTATCAGAGAAAATTTATTTAAATACTTTTAACACATTTTTCTTTTCTTTTTAAATGTCATTAGATTTACAAGCTTCCTTTCTGAAGGAAGCGAAAAGAATTTTCAATTATTTTCTATGAATCAGTCTTCAACTGTCAGAATCAAATGGATTAAAAATTCATTTTTATCTGGATGTTTATTAACTTATTTACTTTTAAGGAGACAGTGGGCATTAAAAATAAATTCCTTCAATTTCCAATGGATTCATTTGAAAATTGGAAGACTTGTCAATGGCAAGCTCAAATAGTTATGTTCAAAATTTGGTGCTACAATAATAAAAAGTTTTTAAGTTATTCAATATTTCAATTTTTAAAATAACGAATAATTGTCATATTTTAAAATATCCCATGCGCATTTTTTTGCATAAAATATGACAATATTTATTTATGATATACTATTATCTATTGCAATAGAAGTTGGCATGAATTGTAAAAATTCGCTGAATGTATAAGCAGAAAAAATAATATGCTTTGTTTTTCTAAAAAAGTAGCTATAGGGTTAAGTGCCCATATTTCGTCCTCTCCCCTAATTTCGTCCCCCTTAACTTCTTTGCTTCTGCGAAAGAGGCGCCACTTATGGCACAAGGCACACGGAATGGAAGGTAAAAGGGGTCAGAATTGAAAGTTTCGGTCGCCAAGACGCATACATAAATTAAAGACGGCGAATTTCCTATTTTTAGAAAACCTGAGTTCATATTACGTCGATTGCAGAACGTTATTTACTGTACTGTAAGTATTTATTTCTTATTCGTTGCACGTATTTTACGTTGGTAAGATGCTGACAATAGCATACAGTGAGTTTTAGGGCATTCAGTTCATCTTACGGGAACTGAAGCTCCGTCATGTTGGGAAATAGCGTGGTCCCAATTTCGTCCCTCTTGCAGTTCTTATTTTCGTCCCGGGGATGAAATTAGGAATGCTTTTTCATGACTTTTTTTCATTTTTTTTCTCATGTTTGTATGGCTAATGTTTCGTTATATTATTCTTCCTCTGATAATTAGTACATTTTTTTGTGCCTTACTTTAATGTAAATAAAATTACTTACTCATTTAGAAATAAATTTTGATTTAGTTATAAGTCAAACCTCTGCGTATTCGATTTTTCGGGGAGACGAAATTGGGACCATTTTTTTCCTTTGCATTTTTTAGATACTTTTGAAAAAACAATTTTTCGCATTGTTAAATTTTTTTTTTTTTTGTACGATATTTGCCTATGTTTCTAACTTCTATCTAAAATAAATCTAAATTTGGTATATTTTCACTGAAAATTACAGCTTCCAAGGGCCTAAAAGTAACTGGGGGACGATAATAGGGCACCTTACCTTATACTTTCATACTATTATAAATTTCAATACTAAAATATCCCTGAAATGTAACCTTTTATGTTAACACTTATTTAGAGTTGTATGAAGGATGTACAGTATACATTTCAAAAGAATCTAATAATTAAGAATGCTCATGGAGCGTTTCAAAAGTTAGATATGTACGAAACTTTCAATTTTGAGAAATTAGCATTTTAGGGGGGGGGGGGGTACTGTATAAATAAATATATACAGTTTTTACAAATATAAAAGTTACACCTCTGCGAAGACGTGCCAAAACTGAAAAAATCTGTTTGCATCAGATAAATCTGAGCATCTAGTTTCATAATTCTTCAAATAAAAAAAATATTTTTTAGCCGAATTTCGCGATTTTGAAAGTCCACATCTACTTCTGAATTAAAAGATCCCACAGATATTGTTGAAAATAGCTGCCATATCTAAAATGCTTTAGCTATTTAGGCATACACCTGATATGTATGACATTATGAAACAGGCAGTGTTATGCTTTGAGTATCAGTAAATATGACATGCATCATCATCTCTCTTAAAGAAAAAAAAAGTGTGTTGAAGTATTATCTGACAAGCACTGTGTTGGGGAAAACAACTGTTGAAATGATGGTGCTTGAAGAATTTGTCTGTGATGAATGTCCCCAAATTTTGTTTTCCGTTTACCTGTTTAAAGAAGATTATGAAGGGAGATATGTTAGGAGAACAATGTCTTCTTTATCCCCCGCCACTTTTTTTAATACGTCCTTTTATCTGCCGCTTCTTTTTTTTTTATGTACTCTTGTAATAACTGCATAATCTATGAACGTTTAGGCCATTATCTTGAAATGCGTTCGAAAAGCTGTCAGGGAAAGTACTGAAGAACAAAAGATTCTTTATGAGGAAAATTTTCACATACTGCTTCTGACATTTCCTATGATGTGTAGCTATTTAGTTGGATGTGCTTTGTGTTTGAAATGGGAAACTGATTCACGTTTTAGATTTATAATTTTCGCTAAATTATTACGGAAGGAATTTTCTGTTTTGTCAAAAATACGCATTTATCATTCTCTGAAAAATTATATTACCTTTTGATGCATTAATAAAAGTGTTCTTTTACTTTTTTACTACAATTGCTATTGAAATTAACTTATGATAAGTCAATAAGGCAACTACGCAGACACCGACCACTGAGTGGTTTACAGTTTAGAAAAAGAACTTTTAGTCGGGTTCAGATACGTACCGGTTAGTATACTTTCTTTGGTTTAGAAGCAACCAATTTTTATTATTATGGATATAAACAATTTAATGGTAGCCAATCCGCAGTATCAGATGGCCTTGTATATATATGCTGCTTAAATAATCACAGTGCATAAACATTATATACATGCGCATTGTGCATGCATATATGTTATCAGAACTTGCTAAAGTGGGCTTTACTGAGATCAACAGTTAAATGACATTTATGATTGTGAAAAAATAAAGTATCTTATACAGAAAAAAATAATTATAATTATAATAATGTAGAGCGTACAATAAAGAAAAATACGAAATACAAAATTAAAACAAAACAGAAAGAAGAGAATACAAAATACAAAAAGTATGAGATTAATCAGAAAAATCTTCATCAATAAGAGAAGCTATAAGAGTCGGGTGATTTTTTTTTTTTGTTGTTGTTGTTGTTGCTTTGTTAAGGCCACAACAAATGAGAGACAGAGATGTTTAAAAATGTACAGTACGATAATTCACCTTCATGTCTAGTAGACACAGAGCAAAAATAGTTTTGTTGATGGTGTTGGTGTTGTTTTCCTTTACTTGAGTCTGTATTAAATTAATAGCACTGGTCAACAAATTTGAACTTTTGCTCTGTCCTAAAACAGAAATTAGTTGTTTTTATACGGTTTTTTGTGCTGATTCCGAATCTAATTTTAGATTTACTCCAGCACGTCAAGTTTGAGAGATAGTTTCATATATCAATTTATGCAAATTTAGTAAATTTTATACAATTATTTGCAAATTTAAGGTATAAAGCAATATCAGACAGGGTTTTTTGTTTTATGTTATGATTACTACCTAATTTACTTCACAAAAACGTTGTTTCTGAGATTATACTGACATGTGACTGTGCAATATTGTACCTAATTTGCATATTTTTCATGTTTTTCTAATAATGTTTCTTGACCTTCAAATATTTCTGCCGCACGAGTACGCTAATATGTTTCTAAACCTGTTTTTTGAGCTGATTTCAAATCTTGTATCTGTTTCTTCTATCACGTCTAGTTTGTGAAAAAAGTGAAATTTTAGTTTTTAGTCAAAAAAGCCAGAAATATGATACTTTGCATGATAAACTTCAACTAGTTAGGATAGATTCTACTACTTATTTTTTTTTCGATTATATAAATTTTTGTTTATGTCTCTGATATGAATCTGACCCTGTTCACCTTCTTGTCAATGAATTACACACGCCTAAAAAGCATCTTATATCAAACCTGTGTTAATGCCGTGCAAAAGTAGAAATTCATCTTACTCAAAAACTAGACATGACATAAAAACACAGACTGCAGATTTGAAATCAGCATAAAAATCTAGTCTAGAAAAACATTACGTCAATTCTGTGGCCAGAGTTGTATAATATAGACGCACGCGCGAACGCCGTGCGCGGAAAATTTTCCGAAAATTTCGGGACTTCGTGGAAAAAAAGTCACGAAAAGAAAAACATATGTTTTGTTTTTGTAACTTTTTTAATACCAAAAATTAAAAATATTCCCCAATTTTATGTATGATTTATATAGTGTGTATATGTTTGTTTGTCCACAATTCAAAGTTTAAAGACTCAAAACATTGTTGTGACATCACAGACCCTTTTATTTCTATTTTCCGCATACTAATAAAACTTGTTGCTGATCGGTTTTCCGTCGGCGGCTGCAGTGACAATTTAGCCTGGCAACGGCTGTTAAATCGAATAATTTCGTAGTGTTATAAGAGTGACTGGCATTTTGTGTTTGTGTGAAGAGATCACAATCTTAAGGATTGGGTTGTTTCTAAATGCATTGACAAAATAATTGAAAAGAATTCACCTTCCTATCATTGATTTTTGCTTTGTTATTTTTAAATTAAAATAATTATTCTTTAATTAATATTATTTTTTAATTTAAATATTAATTATTTTAAACTATGATTTTTAGTTCATATCGTCAAAATAATATAACACGTAATTTTATTAAACATTAATTTGCGGAAAATTTTGACCTAATATTTATGTGCGCGGAAAGTTTTTGTTTTTATACAAGTCTGTCTGTGGCAACTATTTTAAAGTTGATAGTGATGTAAACATTACATCATTGAAAAATATGCAAATTAGACTTAATTACTGATAAATAAATGTTAAGAATATGCAAATCGTGACATTTATCTGAAGCAAATAGTCAAGTAGTCATTATCTAGAAACCGTAATTAGATGTGACATATATAGTATCTAAAATTTGCATATAATAGCACAAAAAAGCTTAAATTTGTATAAATTTAAATACAGTAAGCTCTGTGTAAGGCGCACTCTGTGTAAGCCGGAAATCTGTCTAATTCGGAAAGATTTTCGAGTCCCTGTGAATTCATAGACATAGAGTAAAATTTGTCTAAGGCGGAATATTGTCTACTGCGGAAGATTTTCTTGGTCCCGATCGATTCCGCCTTAGACACAATTTACTGTATGCAAATTTCTCAAAACCTGGATCACCTAGAGATAAACGGAAAGCATATTCGGAATCAGCGCCAAAAACTGATCTAGAATCAACTAATTTTAGTTCTAGGACAAAACCACTGTTGTCCAGTGTAGTATAAAACAGCAATGCCAAATTTTCTCTGAATTGATATTTATCCACCTATATTATTCCACCTATATTATTCCATAATATCGGTCGATTTTAGTTAAAAATGTGTGAAGAAAAGTCTTCCAATATGCGTAAAATTAAAGTAAACACACACACAAAGACTGCCTTTTTAGCAGATTTTATTTCTTCACCAAAGAAATGGCTAAGATCAATAATTACCTTTGGTTTTTTGTTTTAAAAGATGTTTTGTCCTGGTGCGTAAATAAAATCTTCAAATGAAAAAAAATTTAACATCCATTATTCCATTCCATTAATAATTACTTCGTAATGTTTACTTCATTCTCTTTCCATAATGGAGCTGCTTATCCATTTTTTCATCATCTACGTTCCTTTCAGTTCTCTGGAGTGACATGCAAAATATATCTTTTAAAATAAAATTTTAAAAATAGGGAAGGACACTATACACGAGAAAAGTAATGTCTGAAATGTAATACTGCATTTTATCAAAAAATTTATTTATTACTCGTGGATTAGTTTTTCTTTTCTTTTTTTTTCTTTTTTTAAGAATAAATGTATGCTAATATATGAAATTGTGAATCTGAATATATGAAAATGTCTGATTTTCAGAAAAACACCTGCTTCTAATTTTTATTCGATTATTTAGACGACATGTAGTCAAAAATAACATTTAAAAAAGCTTTTGACTTTCTGTCTGTCTATTTGTCAGGAACAGTCTTTGAATTGATTGCATAATAAACACTAAGCTTATCAGGAGCAGATATAAAAATATTTCTGGTTGCAATCTGCAGTTTGACGTATCCCGATATCTAAAAAAATTTTTGGGAAAACAGGGAAAAACCTGTAGAATCAACCAATCAATCAACCACTCTGTCAATGCTCAAAACAAGGGAATTGATAAATTTTAAAGAACTTTACGGTAATTGAAAGATCCAATTAAGATTTATAAATGTTAATTCTGTCTAAAATCTGCTAGTTGTCTCATTCCGATATCTAAAATTGTTTTGGAGGAAACATGGAAAAAACGTAAAATCAATTAATCAACCAATATTTTAATGCTCAAAAGCAAGGGAATTAATTGATAAATTTTAAGAAATCTTACGGCGATTGAAAAGTCCAATTAAGATTGATAAATGATAATTCTGGCTAAAATCTGAAGTTTGTCGCATTCTGATATTTAAAATAATTTTAAGGAATCCGGGAACAATCTTTCAATGCTCAAAATCTTGAAAACTAATTGATCAGTTTCAAGAAATCTTACGGCGATTGGAGTATCTAATTAAGATTTATAAATACTAATAATAATTGCATTGTTAGCTTATGACTTACACGTTTTAAGGGAATCCTTTCTAAAACCAGTGTGCTTTCTAACGTCATTTTCCTGCTGATTCAAAACAGTAACTACTCTGTAGCTATATAATCTTGATAAGGAAATTTTGCTTGACTATTTATTCTGTTTATTAAAATACAATCTGCTTGTTTTAGATCCTAAAACCAGTACATGTGGTTTAATTAACCTAATAACAATACATTTAACATTAGTTTCCATAATCCAGTGTAGTCCAGTCATTTGGTAGAAAATAGGGGAAAGTTTTGGTGTAGTTTTGATATTTGGTGCCTTTATGTTTTTTGGGTCGCTGAATATGAATCTGAAGTTTGCCAACAAAATTTATCCCGGGAAACATGTTTTTTTTGGCAAAAAAATGGAAAAAAAATGGGATTTTCTTTGTTTTTTCAAAATAACTTCAAAATTATGCATTTTACGGAAAAGTTTTCAATACATAAATTAAAGAGGATAAAATTTCCTACATTTTACGTACTAAAAGTTTTTTTCTCTGATCAGTAGTTTAGCTGTGACAACGCCGCAAAAATGAGTGTGAAAATAAAAAAAATATTTTTGGCGTCAATATAGTCGCACCGCCATGAAATTGAGAAATGTTATTGATATTCACTATTGAATGTTAGGTATTGTAAAATGTTGTATGCAGCAGACATAATTTCGTTACAGGGTTATTCAAAAGTATTTCATTACATTACGGCCTATGGGGGAAAATCGTTTGTGTTTTTTTTTTCAATAATGTTTCATAATTTCAAACACTTTGAAATTTATATACATATCTATGAAGTGCACTACAAGATGATTTCTTATAGAATATGGTATGGGTAGTATTTATCGATCATTTACAGGGACACTAAAAAGAATTATGTTACATTACGGAAAAATTGTTTGTGGTGCATTTTGTTCATGTTACACCTTTTCAAAAGTATTTAAATTGATATATATCTCCAAGGTGCTCTATAAGATGCTTACTATTGAATATGATGTGCCATTGATCTTTCATATACAGGGGCACACATTATAAATCAGTTATATTTTTCTCTGTATGAACAATAATTGATGGAAGTGCATTTTCAGTTGTGGAACACTTTTTAAATTTTAAAAATTACATACTATTTAGCGTGTATAAATTCCATAAATCATATATAGGGCTGCATAAGACATCTATATACCCGCTTATTGCCGGAAATTGCTAACGAGGAAGTTTCAACTGTGCTATGCATTCACTAACAGTTCTAAATTTTAGCATATTGTGAATTATATGATAAATCTATAGTTCATATACAGGGATCTACAAAATTTTCAGCTATTTTTTCGATTTTGGTTGAAATTTTGTTTTCAAACGTGTTATATGTTTCACAAATTATTACTTAGACACCGTTTTTCACGTTATTAAACTATGAAGTTTTATTATAGTAGCCCGAATGCTTTTAAAAATGTTCCATAATCTGATTGGCGCATGATTTTACGTTCTTCTTGATAATTTTAATGATACTTTCTTAACGGTATGGAAGCTAAAATGATAAAACTATTTTTGCATTATTATAACAGATTCTGAAATTTCTTTTTCTAAAATTTAAGGTACGAGACAAACATTCGACAGCATTAATGAAAATTGCTGTGTTGCATATTCTGTTGTATATTCATGTTTATTTCTGCACAAACCTTACAGGAAACCTAACAGGAACCTTATGTAAAGATAGGGAATCATAAGATATCATGATTAATATAGCATGAGAAAATGTCTACATTATGTTTTGCATTGTATCAAATCTGAATTTGGAGAACTTGTCTGGATCAATTTTGTAACCACTCAGAATTTGCAGCCAAGTAATATATTTTAAATGATTTTGTCCCGATATATCTACATACAACTGGCAATTTTTGTCCAAATTTGGTCATAAATTTAAACATTTCGCTCTTGCAAAACTTCATGTGCTCTTCATTGTAATTTTCCTCTATAAACAAAATATTTTGAACCAAATTCACATTTAAATTACATTTTAATTCTTGTTGCCGTTGCATAATGGTGCAAAAGTTTATTTATGTGGCTAACTTAAATTCTGCTGTCTTTGATTTTTTTAAAAAAATGGTACTTGAACTAAAATGTCAAGAAAAAGTCATGCCAGAAGGTATCAAATATTTTTTATTAAAAAAACATTTATTTTATACTGTTGGTAGTAATAAAAACAACCACTAATTCTATACGTCTATTTTCTATGCTGTAGATGTCGGTGAAAAGCAGGGACCCTCAAGTAAAAGAAAGCGGAAATAATATTATTTTGTTTTTTAAATAAATGTACTTACTAATGTACATGTTTATTTATAATTAAATAATGATTCATAATGAGTCGTCCTATTTATTATCAGCCACTTCATTGTAAAATGTAGTCATTCATATAATCTTCAGTATAATTTATAGTCAATGCTTGTGTAAAATGGTCAGTTTTCATGTTAAATCTGCGTACAGCGGCGTAATTCCCGTTTTCTCTGAATTTTTTGATTTTCACTCCCATTTTTGTGGCGTTGTCACGGCTAAACCATAGATCAGGGAAAAAAACTTTTAATACATAAAATGTAGGAAATTTTATCTTCTTTAATTTATGTACTGAGGACTTTTACGTAAAATGTATAATTTTGAAGTTATTTGGAAAAAAACAAAGAAAATCCCGTTTTTTTTCCTCTTTTTTGCCAAAAAAAACATATTTCCCGGGATAAATTTTGTTGGCAAACTTCAGATTCGTGTTCAGCGACCCACAAAACATAAAGGCACCAAATATCAACACCAAAACTTTCCCCTATTTGTCCTTTTTTGAGCACCTAATGCCTGGACTAGTGCGTATTCGCAAATTCTTTAACGAAAATACTCTGAAAAACTTTCCGTTAAATTGAATGGTCCCATCTCTACTCTGAATGACTTTTCGTTTAAGTTCTTCGCTATATTCTCACATTCTGATCTGTTCTGTATTAACTAAAACTGAGCTTTCAGATTTAACCGATAACCCTTCGTTTTGAAAGTTATGTATCGGCATACTCATGGTTTATTTCCGCTCATACTTGCAGATCTCGAATTCTGAAAAGGAACAATGGCATCATTGAAATCGAGCGCGTGCCGATTGCCCCAGTCACGTTCGAGCCAGAGATTTGGTTCCGTTGTAAAGCTTTAAATTGTTAAGGGCAAAATCCTCGGAATGCAGCATGCTTTATTTATCACTTCACTTGGATTTACGCAGTGCTGAGTGTGCTTTTCATTACATGTCCCACTAAATTATTTACGAACAGAACTCTTTTATACGCTAGGGTAAAAGTGAATTTATAACCTTAATTGGTATCTTTTTTATTTTGCCTCTAAAGAAAAAAGGGTCAGAAGCGCAGCTGAAACAAATACTAATTACTCGCTGCAGGGCTTTCATAGTTATTTTTCATTACTTGTAGTTGGTTACCAGGCTCCAGAAACTAATTTTCTTCGTAGAGTTTTGGTTCATAGTTTCGCTAATTCCCTCGTCGTTTCCTTTTTATATTTTTGAAAGTAAAAGGTAATAAAATTGAATAAAATCGTGAGTACTTTTTAATTGCAGCTTATTATAACAGAGCTCACAAAGAAAGAAAGAAAAAAAGAACAATTAGTGGGCTCGATCTCATAAACGTTCCGACCTTCCCAAACTCGCTTTTTGATGTTTTTTCATAGAAAAATATTTCTTTATATTTCCGCTTGAATCTTCCTTAGTCAGGTTACCTTCCCGGCGAGGAGGGGATTTAAGGGGGCTGGTCACTCAGCTTCCGATTTCCCCTCACTAATGTAAAGTCTATAAGCATTTGATGCATTCGTATATTTAAAATATCACCTCGGGAAATTAATATTTTTAACTTCTATTTTTTGTGTACACTTCCTAAAAGATGTCTCTTTTTTTCTTAGTTCTCAAAATATTTCTAAAATATAGACTTTATTTTATATGAAGTGTTAAAATCTTACTCACTGTTCGCCCGCTTTTAACATATAAATTATTAAATTCAGCATAGATTTTAGAAATATTTTGAAAACAAAGAAAAAAAGAGACATCCTGCTTTAAGAAGAGTACACCGAAAAAAGATGTTAAAAATATGAATTTCCCGAGAAGATATTTTAAATATACGAATGCATCAAAAGTCCATAGACTTAACATTACGTATGAGAATTCCGAAGCTGGGTGACCAGTCCCCTTAAGAGCTGAAATTCTGTCTGTTTTATGGATATAACTGCATGATTTCGCAGTTCTTTTTTTATAGTTTTTAATCTATTATCAGATACTCAACATGTATTCTGTTGAAGAATGGTGGTTGATATTTTCTAAAATTCCACCTAATTCTTCTTTTCAGTATTTTAAAAACAAATAACTATGAACAGTGTACTTTTTAATTATAGGCCTATTATAATACAGTTGTAAGAAATATTAATTATATGATGTACAAATTACATTTTTCTTACTACTGTCTCTAATTATATCCTCTTCGATTATTTTTGAACATCAGTTTTTAAAATTCTTCCTAGCATCATTTTTATTTATTTGATCAAAGTAATAACTAAAAATGTTAATAATAACATGAGTTTTGCTGAAATTGTAATTTATTATATAATGTATTTCATCTTTTACCGGTAGGCGCTTGGATATAAAGATTGTAACCTATTGAGGAAGAACAAATGTTTTTATATAGGAAGCAAAAATAATGAGGGAAAAATCCTGTTGTGTTCAATATAGCGCATGGTTGTATACTTATGCATAAAAAATCCAACAATATTTCGAAAACAAGTGCTTATAATTATTTAGGTTTAATTATAACTTCGAGTGTGCTGCATCTTTTTTATTCTTTAGTTTGCATTAATCGTATAATGTATCTTTTTGAATTACTCGATTATCCTCACGTTCTTGCATGATCTGAGAAGGAGAATAGAAAAAATCAATTATCGCTACCCCGTCACTTGTTTCGAGCTACAGGTTGCGCAAGTTGAACGATGTAAAATTTTTACCTTTCGCTCTTTATCTATTTATAATGTTGTTTCGGGAAGTCTGAGAGTTTGTTGAAGAAACATGATGGGTCATCATTAATCTCGCCACTTTTTTTTTTTTTTTTTTAGGGACAACCCTTTATTGCCATACTAGCTGCCAGTGTTGCTCTGCATCTGGTACCTCAATGGAACGGCCAGTTTCAACTGTGATTATTAATAAAAGGGGCAAAGTATACAACTTCGTTGTTAGACAGAGATTCCTGAATGTGCTTCAATTTCTTTTGATTTTGTAGTCCTCATATTCTTTTAAAAATCCGTAGCAATTGGATTGCTTGGTGCATAAGCATACCACTTCCACTTCAGGCTTTTTTCTCTTCTTTTGTAGAATAAATTCTACTAATTTCTTCCTTTAATCTTAGTTATTTTTGCGTAAATATTAGTTAGAAATTTAACTGTGCATATTTTGCATCTTTACTTTCATTTCCATTTGTTTGACATTTTTGTATTATTCCAATTTAAATGAGTCAATCAGATATTCTTTACACCTATTCTTGTCTGTTAACCCGTTTTTTATCAACAAAAATTAATAAATGACTTAAACGTATTAATTGTAGTTTTTATTTATATTATATATATATAAAGCTATATAATGTTTATCTATGCTTTACAGTGCAAAATTTTGAAATAATTGTTAACATCTTTGTTTTTTCATGGTAAACAAAAATTGCCACGCCATACGAATTTCTGATTTCGGTGACATATGATATGAGACAAATATGAAGCGAAAAATTAAGAAATTATTTAAGTCTGTTTGTTAACTGCTCTGCTCAACAAGCACAAAACGTTTTGACACATTTACAAATTCATTTTTTAAAGGAAAGATATAAAATTAGGAAGCCTGACCATGGAAGCGATTTGGAATTGAACTATTTTTTCCAATTTTTGATCAATCAATTACCTATTGAGTTATAAGCGTTTTTGATCACGTAACAAACACGTTTTTCGCCCGCTCTCGAGTACTTATTCTCCGTTCGCGCGGAAACTCGGTTCAAACGTGCACTTTAACCCTATTTTCTGAGATATCTATTGCGTTTGCAAAAAAAAAAAAATGGAAAAAACAGCTGGATGACATAGTTTCTGAACAACACCACTAGCTAGTTTCATGCATTTTCGAACAAAAATAATTTAAAACTTATGCCAGAAAGTTGCCCTTTTGGATTTGAGAAGTATTTTAAAAGCCTTAAGTATTTTCCGGCGGGAGGAAATAAATGAAACTGGTTCGTCTTTGGTACAAAAAATAATCGTCTGATCTCAACTATGTCTACTTATCTTGATTTGTAAGCTTCGAATAACTACTCTCATTACGGTATATACAAGTTTTCATAATATATTCACCTATTCATCATCATGTATTACAAAGTTTAATTACAGGTTTGCACGTGCACACACGCACATTCGAAAATAGATATAAATAGATAGATTTGTTTATGCGTGTGTGAGAGATTATGCTATTTGCAAAAACCAACGTAAACAAACAAACAAAAAAAAATTACAAATAATAACCAGAATAAATTTTGCATATAGAAGCTTCAATGCTTCATAAAAGGAAGGGTCTTTCTTTTATACATAATGAAAAGACAGAGAAGCAGCAGCAGCTTTGCTTACCTGCAAACAGTGTTGATTTCAGAGGGTGGCCCGGGGGGGGGGGGGGGGGCATCCCCCCTGCAGCAATGAAATGCCTCCCCCGGAAGATTTGAGATTTTGTGTTTTTAATGGTCAAAAAGTGCAATTTCTCCCCCCGGAACTCTATAATGCCCCCCCCCCCCCTTGCCCCGGAGCCACAGAAATCCCTCCCGGAGAAAAGTGTCTGAATTCAACACTGCCTGCAAGAGAGTTTAGCGCTCTCAAAAATAAAATATAAGTTACAGTACAAAAGTGCAGAAAAGTCTAAAAACAAAAATTATAACTTTGTACAACTAGATGCATTAGATTGTGTTTTGTAATATATGATTCGGTATTTTTTGCACTAACGATAAATATGGTTTAAAATTGTGAATACTGAAGGAAGAGTACAGGAAAATTTTTAAATCCTGTTGAAATATTTTTTAAATCCCTGCTTTCTATTTTTTTTTTTTTTTTTTTTTTTTTTAAGAAGAAGAAGAAAAATCAATGTTAGCCGAAATTTTGTTTAAAAAAAAGGTCAAGATCATTTTCCTCTATTCTATATTTAAATAACAATGGCACAGGAATACAGGAATAACAATGGGAAGTTATGTTAGGAAGACGCCTTTATGTTCTCAAATCTATTTTTAAACGAAAATTTGACTGAAATAATACATATTTAAATATAACTAGAAAAATATTTAGATACCTTTTCCATATAAAATTACCATTAACATAAAATATCAAAGAAAGGGAAAGAAAAATAAACGAAATCATTTTTACTTTTCTGTTTGAATAAAAGTAACATTAGAAAAGTTCACAGAAATCTAAATAATAACGATACATTCTCAGCATATTTATTACTTGACAGATGTTGTAGATTACCTTTGTTCGTCTATTCTAAAACAAAATTTACTACAAACAATAAGTAAGTTTTGAAATAGCAAATATTGGAGGAAACTGCTAGGAAATATTTAAATTCTGATGCAGGATTTCTAAATTCATATAATTTTTTAAAGAAGTAATGCAAAAATGAATCAAAATCCTTTTTTCTTTGCGGTTTACATAAAATTTAAAAAAATTAAAAAATAAATAAAGATATCGTTCCCTGTTTCGCGTGATGTCTTAGATTATCTATCTATCTATATATATATATATATATATATTAAATAAATGATATATACAAATGATAAATATGTTTTGAAATAGAAATTGTTTTCTGAAAAGCTTCAGGAATGTCAACGTAAGATTTTCTGTAATAAATCCGTTTTCACATGAAATAATAATAATAAATCGATCATTTTATTTTCTCTGTTTGAATAAAAAGAGCATTAAAAATATGTACAGACATCTAAAAATAACTTCGTAAACTTCTGTTTAGCTGCTGAGCACGATGTCTTAGCTTATCTTTTGTATTCTATTTTTAAACAGATGTTATTTATTCACAAAAGATAAATGAGTTTTGAAATAGAAAATATTTAAAGAGAATCTTCAATACAAGAATTTCTGTATAAAATCAATATTCATACAAGATTTTAACGGGGAAAAAAATCCTCAAAATCATTTTCTCTTTTCTATTTGAGTGGCATTAGAAAAATGCACAAAAATCTAAAAATAACAATACATTCTTCAAATTTTTACTATTTGATGCTCTGGAAGAATGATACCTACAGAAATTCCCCAGGCAAAGTTGCTATTGCTCTAGTTTTCTTTTCTTTCTTTATTTTCCCGGCAGAAGGATGTACGTCATATCATTCTTTTACTCCTGGTGCTTTATATTATTCCCGTAAACAATCCGCTGGTCTAAGGTACTTTAAAGGGGTTGTAGGCAATCGTGGTTTATCTCCAAAATACTGTTGGTATCGTTTTGATCAGTCTCTCTCATAAGTGTCCTTTCTAGGTACGACTTGACGATAGCCTTGAGCTCATTCAGCGTTTCGCCTACGATGGTGTTTTCGACTATTCTCTTTCCTTAACCAGCTTCTATCAAAACCTATACCTGCTTATGAGCGTTACTTATTCTCAAACTAAAATGTTATTGATAAACCTTCTGACCTGATATTTCATGTTTAAAAATGTCTGTGTAATTAGTTTTACGTTAATGGCAGTGTGTAATGTTCTCAGTTCCATTGTTACAAAAGGAAGACATAAAACACGGGAAAACGGCGTCTAAATCAAGGGATAAAAATACAGTAAACCCTATTAAAACGTAACCTGCCTATAACGGAATCCTGTTTTAAGAATAAACATTTCTTTCTCCCTGCGATAAGGGGCCGTTCAAGTATTACGTAAGCATATTTTTAGTCATTTTGTACACCTCCCTCCCCCCTTGTAAGGAAAAATAAGCAAATACTAGACCCTACCCCCCCCCCCCTTTTGCTTACGTAATAATTTATGACATTCTAACATCAACACTATTTGCAATAAAAAATTACAGTTAGCGATAAATTGCATTATTAATCCACCAAATTTACATAAATAGACACATAGGGGTTGTGGTATTGAAAAGGAAAAAAATCGGTTATATATATTGTTACTTATGGCATTATAGAATTCATAGAATACAAAATAGTTTTTATATATTATTTATCGCATTGAACAACAACAACAAAAAAAAACTTTAAGAAATAAAACCGGCCCTAACTTATTTAGGCACATGACTAAAAATTTTAACAAGAATCATAGGAATATTATGTGTTTGGCGTTCACATTTCTAGTCTGGTGTCCAAAATCTTTCAATCCATGTTTCTGCATTGCCTATTATTAAGTTTTTAATGTAGTAGTGGGCTGGAATGATCCTTGTTTCCAGTCCTTGTTTACTCCATATCTTTTTTTCTCAAGTTGTTCAACATCCACAGAACGCTCATCTAGATCATGCTCTTTTGCTTTTTGTTGTTAAACTATAAATGCTTCGTTGTCTAATGCTTACGTAAGAATTTTCGTGACCCCCCTCTCCCCCTTGTCAACAAAAATAAGCAGACACTGGACCCCACTCCCCTACTTACTGCTTACGTAATACTTGAACGACCCCTAAGAATATTATACAATTATACCCGAGTAGACGAAAAAAAGTCTGAAGCGATCGTCACCGATTTTTCTCGATTCCGTCTTAGCAGGTTCTATTATGCTTTAAAAAAAAAAAAAAAAAAAACCTTCTACAGTAAAACCTGTGAAACGAAATAGCTAGGGACAATGAAATTTTTACTTGTAAGACAGAATTCCGTTATAAAGAGGCTCAAATATAGGTCCGTTTTCGTAGGGTCTACCGAACAAAATACAGTAAAACCTTTGAAAACAAAATTGCTATAAACCACGAAAAAAGAAGAAAAAAAAAACCAGCTTTAAATAGGTTTTCTCCTAGGCTGGTAGATTTGTAAGGTATTCCTTCCGAAGGGACTATTAACATTTTCTGTTGTAGACAGATTCCGTCTTTACAAGTTTTAACGAATTAAATTCCACTCGATGCGAGTAGTATGGTACGAAAAGAAATTTAAAAAAATCCCTGCCGGCTCGGGCCTACAGGCGGAGGTAGATTTCGAAGTTAAATACTAAATTCACCAACAAAAATTAAAACAAGATTAGACATAAACCCAGTTCCTTCACTAAGAATGAGCTCTAGGGAGCTAAACATTTTGAGAAAATTCTAATATACACGAATACACACACGCATGTATATGGAATAGGTTTAAAAATGGCTAAAGCAAATTCAGAGAACCTCAAAGTGTTAAAATATGTTAATATTTCCATAGTCGGGTTTTTATCATGTTTTAATACGTTTCTTGAAACTCACATGGCGTTACATATTCGCCTGCTGAGGTCCATTATATTTCTAATATGACGCAATATTTTGTTTTTATTTTAATTCGTCAAACTATTTATTTCATTTTGAGTTTTCATGCTGAAATCTTGCTCTTGAAAACTTATGACGTAATATTCAATTTGTTTTCAATTCGTCAAACTGTTTATTTAATTCAATTTTTCACGTGAAATTCTTGCAATAGAGGAGCAATTGTTGTGGTGAGAATTTTATTGCTTTTTTTTTTTATTGTTGGCAATCGCTATAACGAAAAATATTTATTTTTTCCTGCCATTGTTGTGTAAGAGCTGGTTTTATCAGAATCATGTTAAGACGGTATCCAAAATTTTGAATCCTTCCCATTTCCATTCCCTTGGTCCGATTTTGCCCATTTTCAATCCCCGCCGAGATATTAGTCATCTCAAAGTTGTTGGCGAGTTTGAAGACGATCCGTGCATCATTGCAACTTTTATCGTGCGGACAAAATTTAGTACATACATATATATATATATATATAACCATTATTTAAACATAACCTACCACCGTCAATTATTATGAATTAAAGCTGTAAGTATTAAAAAAAAAAAAAAAAAAATTATAAGAATTATTATGGAAGAAAAAGAAAAAAGTGGACACCGACAAAAATTGAAAAGCTTATACATTGAATTACGTTTTCAAGGGCACAGAATTCAATGATATAAGCAAAATGGTTGTTTTCTGTGGGAAAAATAAGCTAAAGCTAAAAATTATTTTCCCCTGTGCCCAAACAACCATTAAAATCAAGTGAAATGATTAAAAATGAAAGCAGAATAGAAACAAATAATATGAAATGGAAGAATCAATAAAACGTATTTAAATATTTATAGGATATAAAATATAAATAATAAACACCATACCGATTAATATTTCAGTATTTTACAAATATCCACGCGCACATGGCTATCAGAATATCATAAAGATTAAGGTGAATAAAACAGTTAAGAAATCACAGTAAATGATACCAAAGGATGCAGTTGATACATTTTGAAATAAAATTTGAAATACCTTGTTAAACACATTTAATATAATAAAAAATAAATAGATAGTAATTACATTATTTAAAATGCACTATTAAATTAATTAATAACTGTTTAACAATATCGTCAAAAGTTAGCTAAAAATACCCCCTGGTGTATTAAATTATAACTGAAATGGAGCTAGAAAAATTAAAATTGAGAGCTATCTTAAAGAGACAAAATTTGGTGCTGCCATCTAGTATTACTTTTATTAATTAACTGTCGCAAGATAAATATTTGTAAGCATTTGAATGTAAATAACTGTTTAAACAGCAAAACCAAACATATCCTTATATATAGAGAATTATAAACCTAATATAAACCACACAATGTATTTAAAAAACTATTGTTAATAAAATTTAAAAGCATACAATATATTCTATTAGCTAACTTATTTAAACTAAACTAAGAATTTAAATAATTCTAGAACGTTGATAATATATAGCATATAGCTATATGCTATAAAACAAAATAAATTCAGTAATAATTAATATAAATAATTATTAAAAATAATATAAAAATTATTTTTAAATCAATTATATATAAGATATTTATAAAATGAACAGGAAATATATATATATATATATATATATATAAACTTTTTAGGTGGGTGTGGTTTTGGGTTCCTGTGGTCATATAATGAAAAGTTATGAAGGAATTTTTCAAAAGTCGCACCATGGTAACGACTGCAATAGGTAGTATTTCTTACGAAATCTACCTAAAAAAAAATATGCATCATGAAAAATCGAAACTTTTGCGTCCTGCACATGTCCCGCGTAAATCGGGACACCTGGCAGCACTAGTGAGAATAAAGTGGTTAAGGGTGTTCTCAAATGCAAAAGGACAACTTTACGATATGAGTTTTAATTTATTTTTGTTCGAAAATGCATGAAACTAGCTGGTGTTGTTGTTCAGAAACTATGTAATTGATCTGTTTTTTCCATTTTTTTTTTTTTTTTGCAAACGCAATAGATTTTTCCGAAAATAGCGTCAAAGTGGACGTTTTGAACTGAATTTCCGCTCGAAGGAAGATAAAGCATTCAAGAGCGGCCGAAAAACGTGTTTGTCACTTGATCAAATTCGCTTATAACTTAATAGGTAATTGATTGATCAAAAAATTGAAAAATAATTCAATTCCAAGTCTCTTCCATGGCCAGGCATTCCAATTTTTTATACCTTTCCGTTAAAAAATGAATTTGTAAATGTGTCAAAACGTTTTGCGCTTGTTGAGCAGAGAAGTTAAGAACAGCCTTAAGATTTAAAAATGAAAAGAAGAAAGAGGGAAAACGAAGAAGAAAAAAAAATCTGTAACACAAAAGAAGTGCATATACTGAATTCCATCCCTCAGTTTGAAGTTTTAAATTATGTTCATGCATGTAGCATATTATTTGATTGGGTGCGCCAGTTAGCTCCGTGTAAATTTTATTACCTCCCAAAAAAGGCTTTTTTTTATTCTGAATGGCTGTCTATCAATGTTAAAAGTTTCATAAGACTATATCAGTTGCCACAAAATTTGAAATAGTCTCTAAGATAACACTTATTGTACAGCAATATTTTTCTCCTGTAAATTAACCGTTATATTAGTTTATGCTGATTACAGAAAGTTTAGATAAATGTAATAAAGTACAATATACACTCCATAAAAATATTGCTACAAATTCCAATATTTTATCCTGGTAGAGAATAACACTTTTCTTTCAGAAAAATGTTCGTCCTCACCTAAACACATACATACAAATTCAGGATTTACGACAAGTATTGTTTCAATAAGACATAAATACTGGAAACCGTAATCGATGTAAGTATGACAATGCGAGTTTTTTTTTGTTTTTAAAATAATCCTCTGCTATAATAGCATAGTGGGCAGTTACGCTGAGAATTATCATTTCCAGTGCAGGGTGAACCAGCGGTGGTTAAACAAACTTCGTTGAACTGTTAGTATTGTATAAGCGAAAAATATTTCGCTATTTTTGTTTTATTCCAGTCACATTGCCAGATTAATTGCGTACTTACATCTCCTACGCCCTTCATTCTCCAAGCAGCTGATATCTGAATTACAAGGGTTCAAAATTTATCTTTACAATTTTGATCTCCCATAAAACTTAAACGAAATTAGATAACAAAATTCTGTTTATTGTATAATGAACAGCAAGTCCCACAGTTGTATGTGATGCTAGAAGAGCTCCACGTGAAAATCTTTGGTCTCACGAACAATGTCGAGACGGTATTCAACTTCCTGTCATATTCTTTGGAGCATGTCCACAGGAATTGTAGCGATGACTGCAGTAATCATGTGCTTCAGCTCGATCCAAATCCCTAACATGTGTGCGGTACACTTACACACTATCTTTAATATAGCCCCATAGGTAAAAGTCTAGAAGGTTAAATACGGTGAACGTGGACGACAAAAAATTGAACCATCCCGCCCAATCCACCTATCAGGAAAATTTGCACCAAGAAACTCACGGACATTGAGGGCCATGGATGGTGGGTGACATTCGTATTTTGCTCGGAAATTCCTTTGGACTTGTGTATCTGACTTCGTCTCTAATGGCATACACTATGGGCATACTTTTCCTGTGGTGTAACCATCACCAGTTATGGATCTTACTGGATCGTACTTGAAAGCAAAAACATTCCTTTTCGTACAGATAAAACTTTCGTACAAATAAAACTTTATGAGTTGTTGTTATACGTCCACAAAACTGAACCTCGCTATCTTATTTTCTTCAGGTTTTTATGGGGATCAAAGTTGTAAAGATAAATTTTGGATACCCTGTATTTGCGAAGATTTATTTCTTTGCCAAATAACGTTTGCTATTTTAAAACTAAATTCGTTTTCAATATTTTTTGACTATCCTTCGTCTTATTATTATTATTGTCATCACCATTATTATTTTTAAACCCCCACATTCGTTTAAAGCCCGGAACCATTTCGTAATTTCCCACTCCAGCCAGAGCTGTCATTTTCATGCAGCAGGTGGAAGCGCTACTTAACGAGCTTGTGTCAACTAGAATTAAAAGGTTGTTGTTAGCTCTTATATTTCAGGAGACACGCTCCGTTGTCAGCTCTCAAAGCAGAAAAGTAAATGTTAAATAAAAGATCCTGGAAGTGTGACAAAAGTTAATAATATCCTTATTTTTTTGTTATTATCATTTTATTGCCTCTGGAAATGCCACACAGTCATTAATAATTTACCATCTAACAATGATTAAATGAAATGCATTTAGTGGTGATGTTTTTCATCGATCATAATATTAAGATAAAGGAATCGGAAGGTAGAAAATTAATTATTATTTTGGAACACAAATATTTGTTTAAGTATTCAAGATAAAAATGAAGGTTCTATTGAAGCCATTTATTCTTTTTTTTTAACATGTTTGGTTACCAAGCTTGGATACTTTGGTTTTAATAGCAGATGACTCGTTATTATTGATTTCGTTAATGATTATAAATTAGTATAATATTCAAATGGGGCATATTACGTGGCTTTGCTCACTTCCGTTATGTTTTGTAGACTCCAGTAGCTAGCCAACGGAATTTCACCACGGTTATCAAATGTCCTATTTTAAACCGTAAGATAGAAAGTTATAGTTTTTTGCCAAATTCCTTATATGCGATTTAAAAATCATAAACATATGCATCAGACAAGTATCTTACACGATTTTTGGTTTAACTGACTAAACTAATACATTCATTTTTCATAGAGTGTTGTCAAAATTTATCTGATAATTAATTTTAAGAAGTTCAAATTAATATTTTTCAAATTATTTAATAATCATGATTAAATTTACTCTTTAATATATATATAACCATTAAATAAATATTACCGACCATCAACAAAAACTGAAATTATGAATAAAATGACATTATTTATATATATATGTGTGTGTGGAATTGGCTGTAGTTGATCTTTGGTGATAAATGCTTCTGATTGAACACTCGCTGGTGTAGAAATAATAAGATTTTAATGTCTGGAGTAAGGCATGAATTCTATTTACAGAGCACACTAACTATGTACAGGGTTTAAGGGGATGAGAGGGGCTTTTTCCGGCAATCTACCCGCCTTCAATACTTCGACGCGCTCACGGAGCCTGACCGGATACGTCTTTCCAAGTCAGTCCACCCAACAACTTTGAAGTTAAATCGAACCTTCGCTCCCAGGTTGGAGGCTCAAAATCACTAACTCATCAGGTCTTTTAGAAATTGCACACTCTGTCAGTTCTCATGGGAATTAGCTGCACCCTCTTACTGCGGTCAGGATGTGGTTAGAATGTTTAGGAAAGTGCAAGCCACATCCACACACACACACACACATATATAGCGGATTGATATATTGGAATAATGATTAATAGTTCTCTTGCACTTTTAAACCTTTAATAAATTTAGAATATTAATAAAAATAAATTAAATAAATAAATAATAATTTATTAGAATAAAAATTGACATTTGACTAGATTTCTATTAATATAAAATAATTAATAATGAAACAATACTGGTTTTTTAGCCAAACTTCATAACTGCCGCATCTGTTCTAGAACCGTGTTCTCCGTTCGTGGCTCTAAAGTCTGCTGTCGTCTTACTTTCAGTGTTTTTAATTACGCTGATTCAAACTTTCTCTTTGTCAGAAATTTCTACATCGTCTTACCTCGTGGGAAAGTTCGAGCACAGCTTATTACTGAATAAGTAGAGACAGCAGGAAAAGCATGTTGAATATCCACACTTGGACATCCTAGGGGCCGCATGTCATCTTGCGCGTAGCATACCTGAAATTATATATATATATATATGCATTTTAAGAAGAAAAGAAAAGCATATATGGGCGATATTCCATGGAGAGTGTCACACACGTAACGCAGGCTTTAATTTGCATTTATTCAATTATTTAAAATTTTAATGTTAATTCTGATTTTAAGTGGTATGGTAAATAAGTTATTAGCGTATTTTTAAATTTAAATGTGTGGCAATAAATATCACAGAAGTATATCATTTAATTTCATTACTCAAAATGTGCTTTTTTTTTCTACTTCAGAAAAAAAGCACATTTTGAGTATGAAATTAAATGATATATTTCTGTGAGTTTTACTTACACACATTTAAACTAAAAAATATGTTAATAACTTATTTACCATACCACCTAAAATCAAAATTAACATTGAAATATAATAAATAATTGAATAAATGCAAATTAAAGCCTGCGTTACGTGTGTGACTCTCCGCATGGAATTGCCCATATGGGAACGCCCATTGCTACTCTGGTAACCATCAGAGCAAGTTTTCATAAATACTTCCAGTTATTACAATATATAATTAGGATAAAATCTATATAACCAGTTAAATACCATTGTGTTCTAGTTCTACTCGCTTAAAATATATCTGATTTGTAAAAAAAAAAAAAAAAAAAAAAAAAGTACTTCACTTGTCTATATAATAAATCAAATTTTTGTTACTGGTCACAAGAGTAACAAAAATTTAATTTTTAAGATTTTGACAAGTAAAATGGTTTTTGTTACGAATTAGATACATTTTATGTAAGTAGAACACAATGGTATTTAACTGGTTACATCAATGTTACCCTAATGTTTTGGAATAAAACAACTGGAAGTATTTATGAAAATTTGCTCTGATGGTCACAAGAGTAACAAATGGACGTACCCATATTACGATAGAAAAGATCATACATAAAAATGCAATCGACAAAAGCAACAGAAAAAGAATTGCGCCGCAGAGAGAGAAAAAATATTTATTATTAAAAAAAGCAGATAATCATAGGGAATACCCACACATATTTATAACTCCTTTTTAAAATGTGTCCGAGTCTTTAAAAAATTAGAGATTCTTACTAATACAGTCTTTCAAAAATTGAACTGTAACAGTTGAAGGTGTGAAATTTTAAAAGAATTTGCGTCTTAAAAAAAATTTATATTTTCTATGTCCCATTCAGTCGCTCCTTGAAACAGGTCTTGACCTTTCCTTAAATTAGGTCGTCCCAGGTTAATCGGTATATCCGACAACACTGTCTGATATGCATATCAAGGTAAGAATATATTGAAGAAAATACTCCAAAATAAAATTAAATTACATCGAGGAATTGTCAACAAATATGTATATGGGTATAATTCACAAAAAAGAGAATATCTTTGTGTTGTTTTTTTTTTCTCTTTTGAGGTACTCATGTTATAATAATATAATACACTGTTTTACTAAAACGTTCCTAAATTTTCATAATATTATGTTAGTCCCTTCTTTAATTTCCATAAATTAGTATGCTAAAAAAAATCGCAACAATTCTGTTAAAATTGCTAAAAAAAAAGTTTCTTAAGGGTGTATTCGAAAAAATATTTTTCCACCCTCAAAAGCTCGAAGTTTTCTGAGACATTTTCAGACTCATTTTTAAACGTAAAAACATGGAACTTGCTGAGGTGATTTTTGAAGAGATGTATAAGAGGCTGTGTGATTTAATTTTTTACTCAATTAATTAGAATTTGAATTTTAAACAATTATTTTCTCAGTATGACCATTTTTTTCATTCCAAGATCTCCCGCTTCGGAAAATTCGGTTCAAAACGCCGACTTTGACAGCATTTTTTTTTCAATATTTTCTGCATTTATCAAAAAATCGAGAAGCACGGCACATTATTTAGTTTCTAAATAAGAGAATTTCCTAGTTTGATGCGTTTGAGACCAAAAATGAATTTAAGAATGAACCAGAAAATAAGTAGTTTGGATTGGAATACACCCTTAAGATAATTTTGTTTCAAACAATGTTTCCTTTAAATTTTTATATTGTGTAAAAACGTCGCTTGCTTGATAAATTGTAATCAAATTGTCATTTCACCTGTTAGCCATACTGCTTCTGGTTATGAGGCCATCTTATTTCTGAAGGCTTATGACTCTGAGATCAACTCCTAATCCAACATTCCAGTTCGGAAAATCTTAACAATCATGTAGATTTTTTAAGTGAAAAATTATTATTTGTATTAAATGTGACGAATGTTTTCAAAATCTGGAAGAAAAAGTAGAAAAGGGAAAGTAATATTAGCAATCTATTTACTAAAATGAAAACCTTAAGGGGGTAGGGGAAGTTCTACAAATGTTTCTTTCTTTTTCCAATGAAACTATTTGCTTTATTCACATGTATTTACATGTGATTTGCATATACTGTGTTATTATCATTCTAGTATGCCTCCCTTAAAAAAAATTATATGGCTTTGCGTTATCACAGTATAAATTATTCTCCACTTTCATCTAATTAGTGATGCCAGCTACAAGCAGTACTAATTTCCAGTCTTCCCACGATTTGACTGAAATAATAAATTGTCGAGAGAAGTGAAATGAAATGAAAAAATAATAAAAAATGAAGTCAGGAAGCAACGAGTAAATCCGTTTTCGATTGCATGCCGCCATCTCCGGTAGTCATCATAAATAATTTCCTAACTAACAATGATTAATGTGGCCGCCCGTCGCGATGAAATATTTCGTTTCTATGTAAAGTACGCTGTGGGGCGATAAAAAGTAGAATAATAATAGTAAAAAAAAATCCTCTCCATGCACTTTATTGTAAAACAAACGTAAATGTAAGCGCTGGCATGCTTTGCAGCTTAGAAAAATTCCACCGTTCGCCTTCAACACGAGAACTGAGCAACCGCATGCTGTCCGTGGAACAATTGCTGAAAGAATGAAATAAAAAAAATGGCGAAATCGACCGACTAAAACAAAAAACATGAAACAAAAAGGGGAGGGAAGGACTGATTGGTATCACGTGACCACGACTCTCTAATGTGTTTGGATAATGATTGTCGTCATACGAAATAGCGTGCAAATTGTAAAACACAGCGTGCACGCTCCTGCTGGAAAAATGTTTTTTATTTATCCTTTTTTAAACTCATAAAGAAAATTTTATTAGGACACATAATTGTTTAAAGCTCGAGTCTATTTTTTTTTTCTTTCTTATCAGCGTCGCACATCTATGACCGCGGTTAACAGTTTAGGAAGTTATTGAGATAGAAGAAAAACGCATTTTTCCTCTCGAAATTGGATTATTCTCAGCTGCATACAAATAGCAGCAAAATTTACACGAAGCATCATTTGTAACATTCAAATAGAAGAGGGTTACAATTTTTCTTTATGGGAACGTCTTGTTTTCCAGTACAATTAACTTCCGTAGATAATACTGCAAATTTTTATTCATTTTCTCAGTTAATCGAAAAATAATTCTAAATGGTAATTTCTATCGCATTATCCTTATCTTAATTTAATAGTGAAAGAATTTCGTATCGCTTGATACGATCAAAAGAGCGTGTAAAGAAGTGGCTAAGTTTATATTATTTCTCCTTTTATTGTTTTTGTTCGGTTACGATGTACCTAAGTGTAATATAATTACCGACTTTACTTACAATCTCGATTTTTCTTCTTTTGCTAATCTGTTTGTTTTTTTATCTGTTTGTTAACGGTTCTTGTTATTTATTATTTGTTTCTATGATAAAATGAAAATATGTTTGCGAAAAAATGCAAGTTGAAACATGGGCATGCATGCGTTTTGAATCGACTGTTATTCGTGTAACTAGAAGATCGTCAGAATGACGTGTTTGCATTTTTTTTTTTTTATTGAAAAATCAAATCTAAACAGTAAACATTCAGTCGTGACGTGAAGCCACTTGAAAGAATATATATTTTTAGGAATAACAATGGAGTCATTCTCAAGAGTCATTCACGGCTGTGAACAAAACCTTAAAACAGCCCGAATATAAAAATTATAACAATGTTGTATTTAATACACACCTTCGTTTTTCTTAAATTGGCATTTTTTTTTTCTTTTAAAGAAAGGTTTAATCCATGGAGTTCGTTCAGATCGCTCTATTGCCGTTCAGCTACACGGTCGATATTTTAATAAATTTCAAAGGAATGAATCGGAATATTCATAATTAAACATTGATTTTGAAATCGTGAAATGATTGCAAAAAGTCGTACAATGTTCTTAGTTTTGTATGTTTTATATTGCCATTGAGCAACATTATTGCGTTCATGGTCTATATTTTAATGAATCTCAAAGGAATGAACCGCATATTGTTTACCATCGCTGATTGCTGAGTGATACGATTTTCAACGCAAGATATATCGAAAAACATGCATATTTCGATGTAGCTCATCACTCAAGCTGTTTTTGTTGTTCAAAATCTTTCTAAAAAGGTTAATCTTATGCAGCTTTATTGAAAATTCTCTGAAAATTAAAATAAAATGGCTGATTTTAACGAAAGATTATCGGGATCCGGATTAGTTCACTAGGACATACTTAGCGCTATTATGTATAAATAAATAAATAAATATATATATATTACTAAAGCTATTAATAACCAATTGAGTTAAATAAAAACTTGAAATAGTATCACTTTGCTAAAGATTTTCTTTATTCAATGAATATTCTACACATATTCTCTTGGAAGAGTTTCTTGTTTTAATCATTCTTTCATAAAATATTTATTTAGTCTTAAAAGCCGAAAATCGGCTACCGTACCTAATGATTGACCAATTCTGGAAATCTGTTGTTATTATGTTAAATCCCCCTCTCCCCCTCAGTAATCTTTTTAATATTTTCTACTGTGTATTATTATTAGCTGGTCAATACATTTTAGAAACATTGTAGCTGAAATTTAAAAAGTATATTTATTAACATTTGTGAACGAAATCAGGTTACAAAATCCAAGTGTATTAAAATCTGGCCTCTGCGAGTTTTGAATATTTAGCGATTTTTTTCCGAGGATTTTGTAATGAGCGTGAGCGGTGATTTTTTCACATTAGTAAAGGAATACGATTTTAATCTCTTAGACCGATATAGTAAATTCTGTCTTCTTTTCAGTAAAGTTTATTCGGATTCTGTACAGTAATTTTCGAATTTTTCGCGAATTTTTTGTATGGTTTTTGGAGCTTTTTCGCTTTCCTCAGAGATTTTTCGTTATTCGTAAAAGAAATCCTGTTTTGATCTTTTAGACCAATAGTAATTTTTGTCCTGTGCGATTTTTGATATTTTAGTGCTTTTTCGCGAATCACTGCGATTTTTTCTTATTAGTAAAAGTGATTCGTTGATTGTCTTCTATTCCGATATAGTAATTTTTTTCTCTCTTTTCAGTCAGTGGAGTTTATTCGGAATTTGCTCAGCGATTTTTTATTGTGATTTTTAGATTTTTTTTTTCGCTTTTCGTGTTTTTTTTTTTTTTTTTGACGTGCCCCGTCAGCACCGGGCGGGTAAGCCAGTCTGAAATTAAAAAAAGAAATATAATTGCATCACTCTCTGTCATGATGCTAAGCTAATATATCTATGAGATGGTTGAATATCTTGTATGTGGGAATGTGGTATTTTTTCAATTAAAATAAATGGATAAATTAAATCACTTATCAGTTGTGCCAATATTGAGTGGGCTTAAAACTTTTTAAGTAAAATAACATATACAATTTCTTCCCCTTAGTTTGTATGTGTGTGGAGAGAAGGGTGGAGGGGGGAGGGGCGACTGACTAAATATGATAATTCGAAATTAAATTATGTGTTTTCTGAGCAAACTTTTATGTTATTATAATTTAATTATAATTTTATAAATACTTTTATTAAATTATATTCTCATCTGTTCTTCCTTATAAATACATTAATTTTTATTTTAAATAACATTGGAATTGCTAACTATTGAAAGTGCAAAAAACTAAATGTCAAGGAAAGCATACATTTTAGTCGCCTAAGCGCTTTATCAATTCAAGACATCAAAACAGATGGCAAAATAGGCAGGAAATTTGCTTTTGTGAGAAATTTAACTATACATCCGCTGAAAAGGTTTAATTGTTCTTGTAAGTCTAATTGTCCTTACTATTTTTCAAACAAAGTTATTTTGAGAAGGTTAATAAAACCATATCATATCAGCTATTAAAAATTACGAATTAAATCAATTGAAATTGGGTGGGCGGAGAGATCAAATTATTGGGTGGACTCGCGCCTCATGGGTCCATAAACGTTGACGCCACTGTCAGTTATAAAACTGCATAATTTGAATCGATTGTTTCCATGTAGAAGAGATATTGAGTGTGAACAATTAAATTATCAGAGATCTAAAATCTTGGCTACCATCATTTTACAGACTTGTTTTGTTGCTGCTGTCACTACTGGGCTATTAAGTATACTTATACACATATTAATATAGAAAGACAGAAAGAGACAAAAGCTAAAAATTAATTACCATTCTAATAATGAATAAAACAAATTACATTTCCACAAGTAAAAGAAAAAGGTGTAAAGTAATTCTTTTAGATATTTGAAAACATCTATTTTTTTGTGATTGTATGTTCCCTGAAATTGTGCGATACCGAAAGGAGACCTAAGGGGCGTCCCTGCCTTGGCGATCGATCTCATATCCGGGTGTTGACCCGCTCACTCGGTGGGCCATGAAACTCATTTCAGGAGTCCTAAGGGCGGTAGCGACCCTTCGTGAGCGAGTCCGAGCGCATATGAAATATGGTCCCCTTGGTAGCTTGGACGCCGTGGTGGTCCTTTTCAGGTGCAACGTGTGGTGACCAGCAGTGGTCAAGAACACGTACGTAGCTGCTTTTGTGATTGTATCATTTAAATACCTTTTGAAATAAAGAATTTAGTAAAAACAACGCGAATAATAAAAAAAGGGAAACTGTTCAATTTTAAACTATTAGAATGATTAAAATATAATAATCAAAATATAGGCCTGCAAAATATTTATCTTTCGTTTTCTTCTTCTTGGTGGTTCAATAAAATTAATATCAACGGATAAATATTATTAACTCTTAAAATATCCAATCCATTTTTTTTTAATATGTTTTACATATAAAATTAATTAAATGTATTAAAAACATTTAAATAAATGTAGTAAATTTAGTAAAAAAAAAAAAAATGGTAATTTATGATTATAAGTATGAATAAAATATTACGCGCGCGCATGTGTACGTGTGTTCGTTAGCAAACTGAAAACCCCCTTTTTTATGAAGTTGGTTAAAAAAAAAAAACAAATCTAGAGCGAGATTAAAATTATGCACTGTTTTCAGATATTTAAATGTTTATATAAATATTGATTTCCGGCAATTGTTGGTTCAAAAATAACAATTTTATTTCTTTTAATTAATTTTAAGTTCTTTATTTACCTTTTTTAATGATAATATACGAAAGAGACTTCCGTCGTAATATAGTTGTGTTCGAAAAGAACATTCCATTCAAACACAGATTTTTAGTCTTTACAACTCTTTATTTTTTACCTAGAATAGGGAGCGAAGGAGTCAAAATATTTAAATCGAAATGTCGTGTCGCAGTTCTCGGAATTAATAAAGATTTATCCCGAGTTCTGAGAATATGAAATGCTTGACACTCGTTTAAACTTGTCTTTAACAGATTTTTTTTTTCTTTTTTCTCCCTGCATACTAAATAAATCTAGTGAGATTCTTCGTACGCTTATGCTAATTTAGCAAATTGTAAGCCGGATTAAGAAAGAAAGGGGAGAATGTGCAACCTGTAGAAAACTATACCACGATATACCAAAGACCAGGCTGGAATGACCCAGTTTGAAGCCATAATCTGCGTTACTGAAACCTAAAATTTAAAAAATTCAGATTCTGTCTACTCATGATTCGGCCATTGTATACCTGAGAGAGAATCATAAAAAATTCCCATGCAAATGAATGCGATCGTATTTCAGCGCAATTGAAAGTATCGCGTTTAATTATGCTAATGAAAATCATTTTGAATGAATGCCCTTTTCTGTAAAGTACATTTTTTGTTGTTTTTTTTTTTTTTTTTTTTTCGTGCTGTTGTGCTAAAAAATATGTCTGATCTCTGGTGTCTAATTCTTCGACTGCGTGAGATTCGAACAGAAATTCGATGAGATTTATTATTATTATTATTATTTTATTTTTTGTAGGGATGCACCGAACAGTGATTTTGGCCGAATACCAAATATTCGGCCGAATACCGAATATTCGGCTTGTCGAATACTTTATATTTCAAAGTTTAAAGGCATAAAATGTTAAATGTTAAAACAATTTTACATAATATTTAAAACAGAAACTTTCATTTTGATAAATAAGAGCTTTTTTCAAGTAAACTTTATGCTGAAAAAAATCTACCTTGAGTTATTTAATAAGAGGACAGTTATAAAACTTTTTTAATAAATAAAATTTTAAATTTCATGTCTTCTTCTGTTAATTAAAACAAATGAATAAAATTTTCTTAAATTCTAAGACAAACATTTTAAAATCAAAGAGAAATTGTGAAAAAATTGGAAGTAAAATTGTACAGGATCGTATATTATTTGTTTGTCAGAAAGAGACTAAAGAAAAAGTAAATAAACAATACAATCTATTGAAATTTTATATGGTGGCAACTCCGCAAGAATAACTGTTCTACTCCCTTTGATTAAGCAAGGAAGTTTTTAAATGCATCCTAGATCGGTGTCTGGAGAGGGCGATCATTTTCAGAAATTGCAAACGTTCTTAAAATCCAAGCAAGAAACAGATTATTTATTGAAGAATAATGTTCAGGAACTTGCATTTGTTAATAATTAATTCCTATGAAAATCCTCATGATTGGTTAATTTTCTTAATTCTTAACAAACAGCAAATAAATAATGTAAAAGCATTCTCTTTTATTTAAATATGATTCTGTTTCTAATTATTCTGAATATCTTTATAAGTTGACTGTTAAACGTAGAAGTTGTTTAAGGTTTTTAAAAATATGTTTTAAAAGCTTTTTTAAGTATTCGGCAGGCCGAATAGTTTGATATTCGTCCAAACCGAATGTTCGGTAACTAGACCGAATACCGAATAGATACCGAATATTCGGTGCATCCCTAATTTTTTTGCTGTAGGGGAAGACGGGGTAGAATGAAACAAATTTTACTATTTTTTTTTTCCTATCCACAATTTTGCATGCACAAAAATATAATTAATGCATATTTTTAATCTTGTATTTTCCCCATCTAAATAAATTTTTATTAGGTTCTAAACAATATTTTTATGCTTGAAAAATAACAAAAAATAAATGTCTTACAGTGTTTCATTGTACCCCGTATGCCGGGGTACAATGAAACACATACTGGGGTACAATGAAACACTCCAAATGATGGAAGCAATTTTCACCCAGTATAGTTTATTTTATGAAAAATGAGATAAATACAAAAATAAAACATGATTAATAAGGAACTTGATAAAAATATTATAGTCTAAGATGAAAAATGAGAAAATTCTATTGGTTTAAGAAATACCTTTCATTTTATATTAAATTGGCTCAAGTCAGTTTCAAAAATTAGCATTTCTGCTTATATTTCAGTTGCTCCTGAAAGAATATGGGGTGGCAGTTTCAACCCAATGAGTTTTTTTTTTTTAAATGTAAGTTTAAAAAAAAAAAAAAAATTAAAACTAGGTTGGAGTTTTTTTATATCAAGTACTTCACATTTGACTTCATTTAATGTGAACAGGGCTTGGCCCGAGGCCCGTACCCGGCCCGGCGGAATGAAGGCGAATTTTCAAACGGGCCGGGCCGGCAGAATTAGGAAATTTTTTTCAACGGGCCGGGCCGGGCTGGTAAAAAAATTAATCGAGCCTATCGGCCCGATATAAGAATTTCAGCGAAGCAGATAAAATACGAGCCATTTTCAATGAATATGATTTTCTCGAGAAGTATAAATGTACGTCAAGAGCCGATGCGAGTTTAACAACATCAATACAGAAATGTAACATGTCCATCGTAGAGATCGGCATCGTACAGTTGCAAGATGTCTGATTCCGAGTTTAATTTTTTTTCAGCAGACTCGTGCCGGGACGGAACTGGTCTTAATCGATCTCAGGATGTGTAGACCAGTCATTGTGTTTTGTAGTATTAATAGTGATAATGAACTTCTCTTAACAGTATCTTTGGAAATACACCTTAAGGTGGTTCTCATATTCACTGCTCAACAATGCGAAGCTTTCAGACACATTTTCTGACAAAATTTTTAACTATAAAGGCATAAAATTGACAGTCCTGCCTATTGAAGGCATTTGGAAACGAATAGCTTTTTCCATATTTGATAAATTACTTTCAGAGATAATAGAGATTCCTGTCACGTGACTGTACGTTTTTTTCCTTTCCGGTGACCTCGCTTCCGGAAATTCGATTCAAAACGTTAACTTTGACAGTATTTTCAGAAAGATATATTGCTTTTATCTATGAAAAAAACGACATTTACATAGCTTCTGAATAAGAATACCTGCCAATCTTGCGCGTTTCCGAAAAGAAAAGAATTCATAAATGTATCGAAATGTAGCTCATTTGGATTTGAGAAAAGCCTTAAAAATGAGAGAAATGTTTTCACAAAACTGCTTTTTATTATACAGCTTCAAAAGTTATCATGTTTTTAATCCTTTATTCTGATGAAGTACATTAATCTTTTAATGAATTCTTATTTTTATTTTGAAATGTCTGTAGACACGATGACTAAAACACTAAGTAATCGTTAATGTTTACTATTGTGTGTTTTCTGTTTTGCGAATATCATAGTAATGTAAAATATACTGCAAAATGTTCCCATAAATATGTATGTAGTATTCATTAAAAGAATCGTAATTGTATGTTGAGAAAAAACGGATTTTTTTTTTTTTTTTTTTTTGTAGAAATTCTGTCGGGCCGGGCCGAGAACTGTAAAAATGCAAACGGACCGGGCCGGGCCGGGCTCGGGCCGAATTTCCAATTTTTACACCGGGTCGGGCCAAGATAGCTTTCGTTCGGGCCGGGCCGGGCCCAGGCCTGGAAAAAAAAAATCTGGATCATCATCAGAGTCTGTAGCAGGCAGAGTTTGTTTTCAAAACAATCCCTTCTTAGCTTTTTTTCTCTTTCAATTTTTTAATTGCTTAACAAAAGCATTTTTTACTGACCTGGTTAGAGCAAAACTCTTTTTTTTTTTTTTTTTCTGTTTTCGTACTCTTACTTCTAATATATTATATTTACTACTTTTATTACTATAATAAAACATGTTTCGTTGTACCCCCCACTGAGGTTACTAAATAAAAATTTATTTTCATACTTCTGATATTTATTTTTTTTAGTTTGGTTTTTGGAGGTATGAAGACAACAACCCAAAGATAACAATGTATAGAAAAAATAATTATTACATATAACAACAAGGAAAAAGAAACAAAATTACTTTTAGTAAAGAAAGTTACTTTCAATGGTGTAAAAGCAATAATCTTTTATTGCTACTGTTGTAGAAGTGTGAATGTATCCAAATCACATCAGTAATTGGAACTTATAGTTGTACAACATATATATAAACTGCAACTCTCTATGACAAATTTTATTGATTTTACAAGTAATGTTTCATTGTACCCCGTCTTCCCCTACCATAGGTTATAAATTCTGCCTCTTTTTCGTAAAATTTAGGGTAAGGTGGTGTAAGAGTGCGCGGCAGTACACAGAGCGATTATCTAAACCCAAAATAGAGTTTTGCATTTAGCTGCAGCTGTAAACGATGTAATGACATGATAAGTTTACGGTAAAAAAAAATAATAATAATAATAAAATAAAAAATGGTGAATTTTTTAATAATTTAGAAGAGAAAAGTGATTTCGATCTTCTTGTTATAATATTTATAGTTTTTGAAAACAGTATCATAATAAAGATTACAAAGGAAATTTACTTTAGCAAATAACAACAACCGGCCAACAACAGGTCAAGACTTAACCAAAAGCAGAATATACAAGTTAATTTCGAAGATACAAAAATTATATGCCCCTTAAACAATTATCATGATTTAATTATCCGTGAATCAATAGAAATTATTACTAAAGAAAATACTGTTTGTAATGACGTTTTATCCTACAACATACCCAGAATTTGGTTCAGTTTGCTTAAAGAATCATAAAACAAGTAATATTCCACTTGTCTCTATATCCGTATTTTATTTTCCCAATGCTTTCCGGATCTAAAAATTGACTTTCACTTCACTCCTTTCGACACGAACTACGTGAAATTTAAAAACAAGACGCTTGTATTTTTGTATTCTCTGACGAAGGCTATGTACATAGTTGAAAGTACTTAGGATATTAAAGTAATTTTACACATTTTTTTAAATATTTTTTCATCTTTTAAGTAATTTGCACACAGTGTAATTTTAAGTTAAAATTTACTTTTTTTTTTGTTTTTATGTATTAGGTTAGTATTGAACTACATGTCACCTAAGCGATTTCGATTTGTTTTACAATAGATGACGTTATTCATGTTTCTAAGATATTTAGTTGCGATAGTGCAAGAGTGCGCACCTGCTTGAAAAAAGTCGCCACAATTTAAAAAAATTTTGAAAAACAAAATTATGGCCATTTTAGGTAGATTTCGTAAGAAATACTACCTATTGCAGTCGTTACCATGGTGCGACTTTTGAAAAATTCCTTCATAACTTTTCATTATAGGACCCCAGGAACCCAAAACCACCCCCACCTAAAAAGTTTATATATATATATATATATATATATATATATATATATATATATATATATATATATGGTTGTTTGGGCACAGGGGAAAATAACTTTTAGCTTTAGCTTATTTTTTCCCACAGAAAACAACCATTTTGCTTATATCATTAAATTCTGTGCCCTTGAAAACATAATTCAATATATAAGCATTTCCATTATTTGTCGGTGTCCACTTTCTTATTTTTCTTCCATAATAATTCTTATAATTAATTTAATCTTTATATACTTACAGCTTTAATTCATAATATTACGGTTTTTGATGGTGATAGGTTATGTTTAATTATTGGTTATATATATATATATATATATATATATATATATATATGTATGTATGTATGTATGTATGTACTAAATTTTGTCCGCACGATAAAAGTCGCAATTATGCACGAATCATCTTCAAACTCGCCAACAACTTTGAGATGGCTAATATCTTGGCGGGGATTGAAAATGGGCGAAATCGGCCCAAGAGGGTGGAAATGGGGAAGTTTTAAAATTTTGAATACTGTCTTAACATGATTCTGATAAAACCAGCTCTTACACAACAATGGCAGGAAAAAAATAAAAGTTTTTCGTTATAGCAGTTGCCAACAATTAACAAAAAACAAATAATAAAATTCTCACCACAACAATTACTTTTCTTTTGCAAAATTTTCACGTGTAAAATTAAATAGTTTGACAAATTGAAAACAAATTGAATATTACGTCATAAGTTTCCTAGAGCAAGATTTCAGCATGAAAACTCAAAATAAATAGTTTGACGAATTAAAAAAATATGTATATTGCGTCATATTGGAAATATAATGGACCTCAGCAGGTGAATATGTAACGCCATGTAAGTTTGAAGAAACGTATTAAAACATGATAAAAACCCGACTATGGAAATATTAACATATTTTAACACTTTAAGGTTCTCTGAATTTTTTGTAGCCATTTTTTAAACCTATTCCATATATATATGTGTGTGTATTCATGTATATTACAATTTTCACAAAACGTTTAGCTCCCTACAACTCGCTCTTTGTGAAGAAACTGGGTTTTATCTCTAATCTTGATTTAAGTTTTGTTGGAGAATTTAGTACTTAACATCGAAATCTACCTCCGCCTGTAGGCCCGAGCCGGCAGGGATTTTTTTTCTTCCCCTTCTAACCAGAAAATCAGAGTTCTAACTTTTTAGGGCTGCTCTTTCATCTTCACCTAACACTCATTTATAATGGCTGTTTCAAAATAATGGAATCCATCAGTCCATCAGAAGAAATAACTCGGTTAAAGCGGAAACTCGGATACTCGGGACTCTACTGTATCACGGATCCACCATTGTAGATTAAGTAGTTCAGTATTACATACTTTATGATTACATATTTTAAATTTTAAAATAAGTCGGCTATTAGAAAATTAGTAAAATTCTCGTTGTAAATATACTTTGCGGAAGAGGTTGGGAGGAGGCGCCAAAATCCATATTTGCCCCGGATGCAAAAAAAGCTACGCACCTGCTTGAAAAAAGTCGCCACAATTAAAAAAAATTTTGAAAAACAAAATTATGGCCATTTTTTCTTCCCCTTCTAACCAGAAAATCAGAGTTCTAACTTTTTAGGGCTGCTCTTTCATCTTCACCTAACACTCATTTATAATGGCTGTTTCAAAATAATGGAATCCATCAGTCCATCAGAAGAAATAACTCGGTTAAAGCGGAAACTCGTATACTCGGGACTCTACTGTATCACGGATCCACCATTGTAGATTAAGTAGTTCAGTATTACATATTTTATGATTACATATTTTAAATTTTAAAATAAGTCGGCTATTAGAAAATTAGTAAAATTCTCGTTGTAAATATACTTTGCGGAAGAGGTTGGGGGGAGGCGCCAAAATCCATATTTGCCCCGGATGCAAAAAAAGCTAGTTTCGGCACTGTACGCAGGTCGTAGTTATACTACAAATGTGACGTTTACAAGTGAAACGCTTCCTTTTTAACACTTTCCAACAAAGTTGAAAAGTGTTTATGACTTCGGTTTGTCTGGCCGTCTGTCCATGCTCTAACTCTCGTAAATATGCTCGGATCGTTCTGAAATTTTTGGATGTTAGTGACCTCTACCATAGCATGTTCCCTATTGCAAATGAAGTTTGTAGCATGTTTAGTTCATTTACAGGGACGGTCAAAAGTTTTCCGTTGCATTACGGCCAATGAGAGAAAATCGTTTCAAATGATTTTTAATGGTGTTACAATCTTTCAAACATAGTAAAATTGATATTCATTTATGAAGCCCACTAAAATATACATTCTGTTGAATATGCGGTGCAAAAAATAATTATTGTTCATTTACAGGGCTACACAAAAGAATTCCGTTCATAATGGTATTGAAACAATTGAAACAATTTCCCCTGGAAATTGTTATCGGTGTATTTGAAAAGATTTCAGATACTATATTGTATCCGAACTACTGTATATTAGTAATGATTGCTCGAAATGCATTCTTAATTATGATATGCGCTTTTTTAGGGTTTCGTTCATCTGACGAAACCCTATACGTCTCGCTCCTCTGTCTGTCTGTCCGTCCGTCTGTCACAGAGCCCATTCTCAGAAACTATACATGTTGGAGACTTGAAATTTTGCATACTTATAGCTGAACACCACACATCATACGACAAATCATAAAATTTTGAAAAAGTCGTACATTTAACCGTTTGGGCTCCCATATGTGTATTTTAAACAATTCTTTCTAAGTGAGTCCCTAATTAGGTTGGAGGCGTGAAATTTTGCATGGTTATAGCTGAACACCTCGCATCAAATGACAAACCAGAAAATTTTGAAAAAGCTGTACATTTAACCCTTTGAGCTCCCACATGTGTATTTTAAACAATTCTTTGTAAGTGAGCCCGTATTTAGGTTGGAGGCGTGAAATTTTGCATACTTATAGCTGAACACCTCGCATCAAATGACAAACCATAAAATTTTGAAAAAGCCGTACATTTAACCCTTTGAGCTCCCACATGTGTATTTTAAACAATTCTTTCTAAGTGAGCCCGTATTTAGGTTGGAGGCGTGAAATTTTGCATACTTCTAGTTGACCACCACATATCATACGACAAATCATAAAATTTTGAAAAAATCTTACATTTAACCCTTTGGGCTCCCACATGCGTATTTTAAGCAATTCTTTCTAACTGAGCCCCTTATTAAATTGGAGATTTGAAATTTTGCATACTTATAGCAGAACACCTGAGGCCAGGCGACAAATCATAAAATCTTGAAAAAGTCTTACGTTTAACCCTTTGAGCTCCCACATATGTATTTTAAGCAATTCTTTCTAAGAGAGCCCTAATTAAGTTGGAGACATGAATTTTTGCATACGTATAGCTGAATACCGCATACCATATGGCAAATCATAAAATTTTCAAAAAGTCTTATATTATTTACTCCTCTGGGCTCTAATTCTCAGTTATTTACTCCCGGCCGTTAGCTCTTCGGTGGAACTAACAGATTTTTCAAAAGGATAAAGTGTTTTGAAAGGAATATTAAACGAAACCCTCTGTGCGATCTGTGATCACACTTACCTACTTGTTCACTATATTTATGCATACTATAAAGTGCGTATAAATGCTATAGTTCATATAAAGAGCTTCAGAAATGAATTCGTAAAGGTTACTGAGTATGAGCATAAATTGCTTAAAGGTGGGTTTTAAAGGAGTTATGCATTTTTACACTGAACTGAATTCAGTGTACTAAGAAATATTTGTAGAATATAGATAAAATGATATACAGGGCCACGCAAAGATTTGGATTCATGGCCGTCTATGGGTGATAATTTCTGGAAATGTAATTTCAGTAGTTTTAAGCGTGTTTTAGTTTGAATTAAATTTTAGCTAAATAGTGGCATGTGATAAAGGTACTAGGTAAACTACAGGGCTGTACAAAAGTATTCAAGTATGTTTCCATCTATTAGTATAAATTGCTGAAAGATGAATTTCAACCTGTTATGCATTTTCTTGCTAAACTAAATTTTCCCATTATATAGTATATATATCAACATACATATCGAATACAGGGCTGTTCAAAAGAATTGAAAACATATTTGGCTATGGGCGGTAACTACTGAAATCAGATTTTTAAATGTTTACCTAGTTATCTTATTTACCATATTTCCCTAAGTAACGAAGTTTCGTTAAAGCTTTTAGGGAGTGTTGGAAAGTGTTTCATAATCTATGCTGTACGCATGATTTTTCTTACTTGTTTATATTGCGCACAGTTGCACACTTGACTGCGCCGTTTTGCCCTCAATGGCTGTACAAGAGTGCGCATTTCAGAGGATAATCTTTTTGCAAATAATACCGAAAGTTTTTCTTATAAGTTGATGAGTACATTTTTTCCCCTTAGCTTAATAACCTAGGATTATAAATAAAGTGTAATATCATCCATTAAATCTCTTCATTTATTGTTATTTAATAGAATAGCCGATGTGCGCACCGCCTTGCCCTACTATTCTTTCTAATTTATTTTTTATTGTTTTCATAACATATAGTCAAATGCAATTTTTATGACTTTATCAAAGCTGTTTTAAGTAAATTTACATTCATTTTTAAATATTTTATCCACAGTAAAGAGTTAGCAGTTTATTACTGGCCTCGCTTACTTGCTGTCCAGAATCCAATAATCTTATAATTAATGTATTGTGGAAACTAAATTTCCACGGTTCCGAAAATTTGCATCAGATTTAGGGCGTAGAAAAGTTATCTGAAACGGTATTTTAATTTAGAGTAAATTTGTTTTCTCATATTACATAGCTGCCAATCTTAGAGGGTCCTTTACACACAAAAATTGTACCGAACTCGAATGTTTCTAATACTAACATCTAATTTTGATATCATATTTGGTTTCTCCGATAAAATTTCCCTCATGATATGCAAGTCATTTGATCAAGTAGTTTAGGAATTGTGCAGATTTAAAGTTTGGAATTTCTGTTGATAAATTCATTTTCAATCATTGGAAAACGGGTTTGCATGTGCGGGCGTTGTCTAAGCATAACTCAAAACCTATTTGTCGGAATGAGCTGTAATTTTGGTTTCGCATATTTTAAGCTTCTAAACATCATTTTTCTGTTTCTTATCATCATAGATTATCAATTCACATATATATATATTGGAAAAATAATTTTGAAAAGATATATATCCTGAATTTTTTTGTTTTAAAAAATATGAATTGTGACCTATGATTTTTAAAAAACATAAATAGATGTATAGAAGCTTGAAATTATGCGAATCCAAAATTACAGCTCAGTCCTTTATGTAGTTTTTTAGTTATGCTTAAAAAACTAACCGCGTTGCAGTCTATTTTGAAACAATTAAAAATGAATTTAACCTTATGAATTCCGTTAACCCTTTCAGGGGCAAGGCCTTTTTGATCAAAAAATGTTCAAATAATTAATTCGCACCGCAATTAATAAACAAATTTATTTGAAAATAATCAACAGCTTTTTTTCACGTATATTATAAAATCGCAATTGTACTAAAAATTTACTGGTGCCATTTGGCAATTTAGGCATTAAAATTAACTGTTTGCAGACTGCAAACGGCGCCCCTGAAAGGGTTAAAGAAACTTAAAATAATTAACATAATTTATAAACTACTTAACGTTATTACTAATCTATTGGCACCGGTCGCATTTTTATACAATGATTGGTGGCGAAGATAGTATGAAACCGTTTTGGTATAGTAAGCTAAACTTTATCAAAAAATCCAAATATGATGCCAAAAATTTAATATTAAAAATTCTCGTGTTTGGTACAATTTCTATATTAAAACAACCCCTATGAAAAAATTTAAGTATAGCATTAATTAGTAGACATTATTATTAATCGATTAATACTAGCCACATTTGTATAAGATGCGATGAGTTAGTATGGAGCCGTTTGGTATCCTATAAGATAAAATGTATTAAAAAATCCAAATATGGAGTCAAAATTGTTAGTACTGAAAATGTAGACGACTCCCTAAGAAAAAATTCAGTATAGCATTACTTGTTAGTCTTTATTACTAATCGATCATCGCCATATTTTTACAAGATGATTTGCGGCAGAGTTACTATGGAGCCGTTTGCTATCCCAAAGTAAAATTGATCAAAAAATCCAAGTATGATGTCAAAATTGTTAGTACTGAAATTCTCGTGTTTGGTACAATTTTTATATGTAGAAGACCGCCTAAGAAAAATTTAAACATAGTATTAATTAGTAGACATTATTAATAATCGATTGGTACCAGCCGCATTTTTATATAGGATTATTTGCGGCGGAGTTACTGTGGAATGTCTATCTGTCAGTCTCTCTCTCTCCCCCCCCCCCCTCTTTTTCTTCTTTTCTTTTTTCAAAGTGATAACATAAAAAAGTAATGAGGAAAAAGGGGGAAAAAAAAAGCTTTTATGTCGATTTGTGATCGACTGCACTGTTTTTGATCGCAATATTATGAGTAGCGTTCGGAAACACCTATATCAAAAGAAAGAACAAATGGCATAACTTATAAATGCCAGTTAGTTTTAATGAAGAAAACTTTCAAACTGAATTAAAAAAAAAAAAAAAGAGCTTAAAGGGAATGAATAAAATTGTTGAGATTACAGAGAAACTGTATCTGCATGCCCTTTAAGAGCACTTTTTTGTAATGAAGACTATAAATAGAACCAAACTCGTTAGTTTCGGAACTGCATGTGGAATTCATTTCGTTTATACTTTGTGGTGCCGTCTTAATGACACTCTTAAAAGTATGGTAATGAGATGAACTCAGTTCCTGAGACGTAATGATATCTCCTTTTTTTCGTACCTTGCATTTGTTTAGAAATTTCAGTGCATGTTGATATGGGTATTTATGTTATTAACCGTGTGTCTTTGTGTTTTTATGTGGCTCGTTTCCACAAACCTATCATTATTATGTTTCACTAATATTAATCTGTATCCTTACAAATTCTGACTTGTAATTAGCATAGATGACGTTATTGTTATGGTATTGAATAAAAGTAGTAGCCTTGGGATATATACAGGTAAAGTTTAGTTAACCTCCTACTGTCTGTGGCAACAGGTATGCTACCAAATATTCAGTGAATTTGTGAAAAGTTTTTCGAAAAGGGATTATGTTATCCTATTATATTTTAATTCGTGGCATACAAAATAAAAGAAAAAAGCAGGATTTTTTTCTTCTCTCTTTCGTGAGGAAGTTACTTTAGGATAATCAGTTAGGAGTTTTAAAGCCGACAGTTTAATTAGACATATAAATGTTTAATTGCAGTTACACGTTATAGCGCACTGCAATAAAAATGAAAAGCTTAGAAACTGCGATTAATTTAGTACTGCTCTTCAGCTTTTTTCACAGAACTTTTTGTTCATAAAAGAAAAAAAGGAAAGATATTTATATTCTTTGCACATTTGCTTTTCTATTTCTGCTGTCTTGGATAAATAGCAAATAAATGAGTAAATACGTTTTATTATAATTATCCTTAATTGTAAACTTTATATTTAAAATTTTTGTATACTCACTTAAAACTAATACTCGTTAATAATTTAATAAGCTTCATAGTCATCACTTTACCATTGTTTGATTTTTCATTTTTCGAAGTACCAATTTTTCCCCGTCTTAAACTATATGACTAGCTCAGGTTATAATTGTCATGCAATTTTTAGAAATTTATTAGTACGCGTTGTAAGATTTTAGATATATTTCAAGTGTTAAGAAAGAAGAAAAAATTTGATTAATGTACCTTTTTAAAAAAATAACTCAGTATACATTTTAACATCATCATAGAGAATTTAATATATATTATCTTATTATATCCATTTCAGTTACATGGATAGGTAAATGCAATAGAACTTGAATTATTCCCACATTCTTCATTTTGCAATATTATTATTTTTTCGCGTGAAATTTTCTTTCCTTAAAAAATAAGAAATTATTTTTAAAAAATTAAGGGCATTATTTATAAACAAAGTCAAAATCAGTTAGTGTCCAACTACTATATCATCATTTCGAACCATTGTGATATTCAAATAAAAAATTACATTAAATGGTAGTCTTTATAATAAAAGTTAAAGACAAAAGTAAAATTACATTATTTTATTAATTAGTTTCAGAAACTCTACACTGCAAATTTGTTTTTAAAGAAAACAAATGCGGTATTGTATGTTAAGTTGTTTAACAGACATTATGAAACAAGATGCAATATCCCTCCCTATTCTTTTATGCTTTCATATTATCGAGATTAGTATTGCCAGGTCCAGTATCAAAAATTTACTGAAATAGGTTTAAGGAGACAAATAATAATAATAGCAATGAATGAATCCAAAAACAATTCAATATATATTTTTTTTATTATTCAAAAATATTTTTTTTATTAAGGAAATTTAACATAAAATTAGCAGATCAATCATTCTAACACGTTCAGCAGAAAATATAAAATTTTAATGCGTCTGTAAAAAAAAAAAAAAAAAAAAAAAAAAAAAAAGGAAGAAAGATAAAAGAATAAAAAAAGAAAAGGAAGAAAGAAAACCCTAGAAAATTCAAATTTGTTTTTAAGTAAACAGATTTAAGTTTTGCGCAAAAGAGCCATGTTTTATAATTAATCTGATTTTATGATTAATCTTCCGTAATCGGGTCCATAGCCTATTTGGCGCTAAAGTTGTGTTTAAAATCTTTGGTGGAATTCACATCTGTTTTAAAGGACATTGTAGCCATGATGGTACAGCTTTAAATTTAAAGCAGACCCAGTTACGAAGGATTTATATATATATATATATATATATATATATATATATATATATGTGTGTGTGTGTGTGTGTTTATATATATATATAACCATTAATTAAACATAACCTACCACCATCAAAAACCGTAATATTGTGAATTAGAGCTGTAAGTATAAAATAAAGTGCCAAATAATTTATTATAAGAATTATTATGGAAGAAAAAAGAAGAAAATGGACACTGACAAATAATGGAATAGCTTATATATTGAATTACGTTTTCAAGGGCACAGAATTCAATGATATAAGCAATATGGTTGTTTTCTGTGAGAAAAAAAAAAGCTAAAGCTAAAAATTTTTTTTTCTCTGTGCCCGAACAACCATTATAATCAAGTGAATAGATTCAAAATGAAAACAGAATAGAATCAAATAATATGAAATGGAAAAATCAATAAAACCAATTTGAATATTTATAGCATATAAAATAGAAATATTACACAACATACCGATTAATATTTCAGTTTTTTTTAATATATCCACTCGCACATGGCTACCATAATAACGTAAAGATTAAGGTGAATAAAACAGTTAAGAAATCACAGTAATTGATACCAAAGGATGCAGTTAATACATTTTGAAATACCGTGATAAATACAATTAATATAATATAATATAAAATAAATAGAAAGTAATTACGTTATTTAAAATAACTAAAATACACTTCTATAATACTTAATTACTATTTAACAATATCTTCAAAATTTAGCGAAAAAAAAAACCACCTGGTGTAAGAAATTACTACTGAAAAGAAGCTGCAAAAGACAAAATTTATAACTTATCATCAAAAGACAAATTTTGGTGCTGCCATCTAGTAGTATTTTTATTATTCTAATGTCACAAGATGAACAAGTGAAAACCTATGAATGTAAAATATATATATATGGTGGAAATAAGCATTTAAGCTGCAGCTTATTATTTCTACCTCAGAAATTAACCGCTTTTTATTAATGATTTCGTAATATTGCCCTTGAAAACGATTTACGAATCATTAGTTCCAATTTTATTTATAATTGTTCTCTCATTAGGTAGATTTCGTATGAAATACTACCTATTAGGATCGTTCCTATGTCGGAATTTCTGAAAAATTTTTGCAGATCTACACCGATCATGACGCCTAGAACCCAAAACCACCCTCAGTAAAAAACTTTATACATCACTTTCTTCTGGACGCGATAACTTTCGTAATTCTGCACCAATCTCTTCTAAACTGATACATAAAATCAATGGGCATAAAATCTCGGTCAAGTTCGTTAATGGGCAAAATCGGACCAAGGGGATGGAAATAGGGAGGGGTTTTGTGAAAACAGAAAACCCCCCATAACTTCTTAATTTTTGTACATATCAAATCAGTTTAAAGTTTTTATTACTTCTAAAAATAGGGCCAAAAATTTATGTATCACAGATTTTTGATAAAGTTAAAAATGGGCTCAAGGGGCGCAAAAAATAGGGTTTTTGGGAGAAAAAATTCATAACTTCGTCAATTCTCAAGATATCAAATCCAATTAATTTTATTATAAATCTCCTTAATATTATCTACAACTTTTATATTCACAAGTTTTTGATAGGACCAATTCGTACCGCAAAAAAAAAAAAAAAAAAAAAAAAACGAAAACAAAAAGGGGGTTTGAAGAAGAAAAAAATCCATAACTCCGTCAATTCAAAAGATATAAAATCCCCATGACTTTATCATCTTCTTAATATTGTCTACAACATCTACATAGACAAGTTTTGGATAGGACAAATTCTTACAGCAAAAACAAATTAAAAATACATAGCGGTTGAAGAAAAAAATCATCTTAGTAAGGGTGTATTCAAATCCAAACTGCTTATTTTCTGACTCATTTTACAATTCATTTTTGCTCTCAAAGGCTTCCAATTGGTACGTTGTCTTACTCAGAAACTATATAATGTACCGTAATGGTCGATTTTTTGATAGAGGCAGAATATATGTTAAAAAATGCTGTTAAAAGGGGCATTTTGAACCAAATTTACCAAAGCGGATTGTGTTGTAAAAATCATTGTATTAAAGATGCACTCAAATCCAAACTGCTTATTTTCTGACTCATTTTTAAATTCATTTTTGCTCTCAAACGCATGGTATATTCGCTTATTCAGAAACTGTATAATGTACCGTAATGATCGATTTTTTGATAGAGGCAGAATATATTTCAAAAAATGTTGTCCAAGTGGGCATTTTGAACGGAATTTCCCAAAGCTATTGTGTTAGAAACGAAAAATATTGTCCTTCTGAGAAAATAATTGTTTATATATCAAGTTTTAACTAATTGGACAGAAAATAAAAACACAGGTCGCTTATAAATCTCTTCAAAAATCCCGTCAGCAAGTTTCATATATTTTATTATTATTATTATTATTATTATTATTAAAAATGAATCTGGAATTATGCCAGAAAATTTCGAGTTGTTGAGCATGGAAAAGTATTTTTTTGAATATCGCCCTAACATGATTCTGATAAAACCAGCTATTATATAAAAATGAAATAAAAACTCGTCAAAAGCGGCCAGATAAAATTGGTAAAGTGGATTTATCTCTAATCATGATTTAGTTTTTGTTTGTGAAATTAGTATATTTGGCTTCGAAATCTACCTCTGCCTGTAGGCCGGGCCGGCAGGGATTTTTTTAAGTTCATTTTGTAGTTTTTCTTTTTGAATTAATGAATTTTCAATTTGGAGATCACACATTTCGTGCAAAGGATTTGTCGATGTTGACAATGATTCATTATTTCTGGTCTTTTTTCATTGGTTAAATTGTTTTAGTTACAAATAGTTTTACAAAATATTTCAAATATTTATGATTTCCTACATATATTTCTTTATTTACTTGTTCTTTTTATGCATTCGCCATCCAGTTGATTTTCCTTTCGACAATTTTGAATGTTTTAATTTTTTAATATTTTATATATTGGTGATTAGGAGGATATAGGTTATGGAAAAAAAAATTCATTTATGATTAGTTAAATTAATAATAGTTGATCCAGATTTATTATGTATAATGTCAGTGTAATGTATTGATACTCAATTTATTAATTTTTATTTTAAAAAAAAGATGATGAATTGCAATATTGTATAATGGTTATATATATATATATATATATATATATATATATATATATATATATATATATATATAAGAAAGAATAAAACATTTTTTAATTTGCTCTAGGCAGTCAATTTCCAATTCTGACATTCATTTGTTGCTGGGCATTTTACATTATTGTAGCAAACGTTCATCGTTGAGATAGATTTTGAAAAAATCTCATTTGAAAATTATTTAAAAATTCATAAAAGTACGCTAAATTGAGCTAAAGTTTCCAAACAAATTGCCCTTTTCAAAAAATAAAACAATGCTATAACCATTGAAATACTTTACAATAAAAATTCACGCCTATTACTTACAAATTAGTTAGAATTTCCTCTAATTAACAATTTTAGAATACACAAAACTCAACAAATTTATGCTCATGCTTAACTCGAACGCAACTCGTATAAAGTGGATTTATAGGAGACTAATTTATTTAATAGTTTATTTAATTTTTTGGCTGGTTTATTTAATTGTAAATCAAGCACGTCCTTAGAGAGTGTACATCAGAAAGTCTCTTAACCCCTTGAGGGGCAAGCAAAAATGTCTCTAAATATTGAAATCACACCGGAATAATCGAAAAATTTTATTTTTAAATAAGGAAAAGCAATTTTTCATCAATATTCCTCCAAAGTTAGAAATTATAAAATTTAGTTAAAATTTTCTGGTGAGAATCTTGTTTAAATTAGGTGGGATATATTTTATCCTACCGCCTCTCAAGGGGTTAATCAACCATCAATGACAAAAATTCAATCTTCAATTCCCATTTGAGATCAACATTTTATTTTCTTTAAAATTTATATTATTTTAAGATTTTTTTTTAGGAATACATTTGTATAATGTTTGAATACTTTTTAGTGTTTTATTCCACTCGGTACAGATTAACGATTAATAGCATGGTACAATCGTGGGAAAAAAAAAAAAAAAGTTAACACTTCCTATTAACTCTGCAACAAGTTATTGTAGATGAAAGTTACTGGTGGCAGCCAATTGAAATAAAGTGTACTTTTAAATGAGGTATATAAAATTTGCTTAAAGGGCCATCTACATATCGAAACGAACCCAAATTTTTTTGTTCTTTTTTTTTTTTTTTTTTCAACTGCAATGCCCTAGTTTCATACCATAAATAAATTCTACCCCCTTCAATTAGCCTAAATCTAAATTCTTATGAAATTCGTACAATTAGTTTCTGAGAAATTAATTATTTTAAAATGAGCATATTTTTTGGAGTTGTATCCAAATTGAAGTTCAATACTCTATTCTTGTAATGCTGCAGCACTTATATTAATGTATTATTTCTTGCCAATATGAACATTTCACTAGCTTAACCCCTTCGGGACGAGCGTCTTTTACAGATTTTTTAATCTTTAATCACCGGTTTTTTAAAACAGAAATTTTGGCCTAATTAAATCGGGAAAATGCTAGGATTAAATAAGGCAAAATTTACAATAAAAATTTACTGGTGAGAATAATCCCCGATTCTGAGCACATTACGCGGCACGAATACCGGTCGCTCGTCCCCAAGGGGTTAAGAGGCTACTTCAGTCAAATGAAAAGACTCATTCGCTAATGCTAATCCTATGGAAGAAATTTATAAAGATATCTCGGTCGCATTTCAATATTTTAAAATGATTTCTTTTGCATTGAATAGTTGAGATCGATCTGTATGCAGGCCGTTTTTTACTTTTTCGATTTTGACTGCAGATATTTTTTATGAGGATTCTTTTACTGTCGAAACCGGTTCCGAAAAGGAAAGTGTCCTCATAAGAAATACCTGTAAACAAAATGGAAAAAGTAAACAACGGGCTTTGTACAGATCGATCTCAACTACTCAATGCAAAAGAAATCATTTTAAAATATTGAAATGCGACCGAGATATCTTTATAAGTTTTTTCCATAGGATTATCATTAGCGAACGGGTCCTTTCGTTTGACTGAAGTAGCCTCTTAATATATGTCGACTATTGCCAGCTCAAATGTTTCAATAAAATGAGTAAAATGTATATATTTCAAATTATGCTTTTCTGGACATCAAAGACGGCCCCTCAAATCATCATTTTGACGTTTTTTTACTCATAATTCGAAAGCTACTTTGCAGAATAATTTTAAATTGAGAATTCGCATAAACAGAACATAATAAATATAAGTCTATCAAAAAAATTGTAGGTTGTAATTCATATTTTTTTCGAATATTAATTTCATAATTCATATTATGATTTTTTTTAAATTACAAATTCAATGTATTTACGTTTGCGTTTTTTAGTACTATAACCAAACAAAAAAATTATCACGTTAGGATTATAATTTCAGGAGATAATAATAAAACTATGAAAATGTAATTTAACATCTAAATTTTGAATGTCTATAATTCAAAAACTTGTCACCCAAATGACTTGAAATTTCGTTTCTAGGTATAATTTGAACCGACGATTTAAAATATATTGTCAAAATTGGGTGTTGCCATTGAAAAAACAAAGCTTAGTCTGGATTTGTTTTGTAGATGCCCCCCTAAGCAAATTTTATATACATAATTTAAAAGTAGACTTTATTTTCAATCATTTGGTACTAGTGAATTTCTTCTATTATAATTAGTTGCAGAGTTAGTAGAGAGTGTTTACTTTTTTTTTCCACGACTGTACCTTTTGTGCCTCATAAAAAATTTGTAATTTTGGCGCCCTGCATAATGGTTCCGTGGGTCGAATCTTGGAACATTTGAATATCGGGAGATCTGGCAACGCTGATCGAGATATTATTCCTCATACTCTTTTTACTCTCAAATTATACCTGTCAGTGGGAATTGGGATATTCATAAAAACAAATCTCTAAGAACTCCAGCCCATGATTATATTTCTTAATTTATTTAAAGTAAACAGTTGCGTAATATGAAAGCTGTTAATCAATCAGATCTCAAATTTCCTTTTCCATTGTGTGGTAATCCAATGCCATCGTATTTAACTTCTTATCGGAAATTTATTATTTAAATTATTTTTCTTACATTCTTTTTCCTTTTTTTTTTATTTCTTTCTTGAAGAACGTCCCTTACTGGTTTGTTTGATAGAATATTTTAAAAATATATGTTTAATTTTATAAGTGTCAAAATCTGACTTGCTTCTTATCAGTTTTAAGGTCGTCTGTCCTAAGATGTTAACATATGCAGGGTTCTCGCTGTCGCTCGCCATTGCGCCAAATCGCGATAAAATGCTTCATTTGGCGAGTAAACGGACAATCAGATTCGCCAAATTCCAAGTGGTCAATTTCTATTTTTTTTTGTGTGTGTGTGCAAATACAGTCGTGATTCTTATCCGCGTTATTAAACGATTGATGTCGCTTTTCAAGTTCAGTCGCACCGTGCCATTTACATTACTCTATTTATACAGATATAGACTCAACATCTATTCAGTTTAGTAACAGCCAAAGACACAGAAAGGATTATACGATAGGTTTTTCTCTAATGTCAGTTAATCACTATCTAATCTATGTGCCGGCGTCGCGCAGGTAAAAACACAAGCAAAATTATTCGCATCAAGCGTCAATTAGAGAAAAGTTTTGCTAGAATGCGGCTTTGAAATTAGCTAATTACCATACTATTTATTAGTTGTATGCAAAGTATCATTTGCCGGTCAAATTTTTCTGTCAGTTAAGAGTCGAAATCGCTTAGTAATTTTTAGTGTATATTTTCACAACGATAAATCAAGCATAGCTGTTTTGAATTTTTAATTTGACTGCTAAAAGAATGCCTGAAGTATTTACAAATTTAGGAGGCATTTAAAATGCACTTATTTTAAGTAGTTACTGTAGCGGATAGTCGAATTTCTATTTTATAAGCAATTACAAAAAATTGGGTTATTTTAGAACATACTGAAAAAAAGGGATACAATAAGGGGTTAAAGATAGATTTTTTCAGTGTTTCATGCCGAATCTATTTTGTTAACTTTTTTTTTTTTTTTAACACTTTCCAACAAAGTTGAAAAGTGTTTATGCCTTCGGTTTGTCTGTCCGTCTGTCCACGCTCTAACTTTAGGTAAATATACTCGGATTTTTAAAGTTTATTTAGGGTCACCAAAGCATATTTAGTATTGTATATGAAGTATGTAGGATTAATCGTTCATTTACAGGAGCACTCTAAAGTATTCCATTACATTATGGTATATGGGGGAAAATCATTTGCAGAGTATTTTAATGACATTACGCTGTTTCAAATGTATTCAGACTGATATAAATCATTGAATTTCACTACGATCACGTTAAAACAGGACATTCATAGCATTTTTTTTTCATTTACAGGGACACACAAAAGAAATCGGTTACAGTACAGTACTACCTTTGAATAATAATTGCTGGCGTGCACGGTTTAAAATTTGGTATGCGCTTTCCCAGTAGCAGAAACAGTGAAGCACGGAAGCGGGCGCTGCAGATTATTTTAAACCTTGCAGATTAATTCACCAACTTAAAAAGAAATGCTGGGCTTAAAAAACAGCTGAAATTTGCTTTATGTCTCTAGATTTATGGTATTTGTTGTATCCTTATATTATATTTTCTTTATAAATGGAAATTTTGCTTACTTTAAGTGTTTCTGTTATTTTTTATGATAGTAGGCTTAATGGGTCGCAGATAAATTTTAGTTTGCTGCAGACTGACACAGAAAATTCTGCTTCTGGGTGCGCTTTTAAATTTAATTTCTTGCTCGTTATATATAAATTCCAAACCTCAAATACAGAGCTGCACAAAAGTATTCACGTACCGTTCTCCTTATTAGAGGAAATTGCTGAAGGTAAATTTTCAACTGAAGTATATATATCTCTTAAGTGAACTCAATTTTGGCTCGCATGTAGCTAATAGATTCAAATCTATAAATCATATACAGGGCTGCTGAAAAAATTCGCATAATTTTCCGATTGTGTATGGGAACAGCTGAAATTGGGTTTTGAAATGTATTATGCGTTTCCATAGGGTTGAATTAGACGTAATATTTTACTTTTTTAAACAGTGCACTTTTGTTACATTATTCTGAATGTATTGAAAAATGTTTCATAATCTATGCTTGGCGCATGTTTTTTTTTTTTTTTTGGGGGGGGGGGGGGGGTTGCTACTGTTTTTTTATTTTTTATTCGCCAAATCGCTAATGTTGGTCAAAAGCCAGCGAGAACTCTGAACACATGCAAATATAAAATTAAGCGAGTTTTTAAGAAATTCGGTATCAGTTAGGATAGGGACACTTCCTTTACGAGGAGTATACGGGGAAAAAATGTAATTCCGGCCTGTACCAGGAGGAAAAAGAAGCTTCCACAGTCCTTGTTTTTCAGAAGTCAGGTAATTTTTCCGAAACGCATGAAGCTAAAATGCGTAGAACTCGATCACAGAAAATTCGGAGTTTTCGTTACTATTGTATTTGTATGGGAATTTCAAAAAATTAGTCAGGTATCACGAAGTTGGCTTCATTTACGGAGGCCTATCTTTGTCGCCAAATTTGACGATATTTCAAAATTCTGGAAAATTTAGGTATTTCGTGATCATAACCCCCACCCCTACAAACCACCCTTCGTTCAAATGCTGATTTATATTTGTATTTGTAATTTTATCTTGCTATAGCACTCGTATTTATGAAGCGATTTTGATGCGACTGAGCATGTGTGCAGGACAATACAATGTCTAAACCGAGTTTATTGTCTTAATTCAAAATGTCAGAAGCGCTAGACTTTCAAATTGTTATATCTCCCACATTTTTTCAGATAAAGACGTAGCAAAAAATGCTCCGAAATCTTTGTATCAAGGCCGAACACATAAGGAAAAACACTTTTTGGATTTCTATTTATTATTATTATATATATATATATATATATATATATATATAGATATATATATATATATTTGTACTTATTTTTGTATTTGAAGTGTTTAAGTTACCGATGAAGCAGGCCGACGAACTCGGTCAAGACCGTGGTATGTCCTGACCGCATGTTCAGCCGCATCCAAATCGGTTCACTAGTACGAGTGTTACAGTATGACAGAAATCCTATATATATATATAAATCAACATTTGAACGGGCTGTGGTTTTGGGGTCTGTGAGTAATGATCGAGGAAAATATACCAAAAATTTCCGCCATTCTTTACCCCTGGACGAATGCAACGGGTAGATTTTTACTTTTTGTTATGGAAAGTTACCTAAGAGAAGTTAAAAATATAAACTTACGGATGAGAAATTTGTAAAATACGAATGCATTCCATGCCCATGGATTTAACCATCGGAGAGGGAGAATTTCAGATCTGATTGATCAACAGCTTCAAAGTTATGGTTCTTTACATCCACCAGAATCTTTAAAAAAATGGAAAGGATTGCCATTGACTGGGTAGTTTCTGTATTCTTTTCTTTTCTTATTTCTTTTCTTTTCCTTTTCTTCCTGTTTGGGTCCAGCCTGTTCTTCATTAACTGCTCTTTCTTTAACCATGTTAGACCCGGAAGAAGTGTGGCTCAGCCACAGGCGCTTCCTATGCACCCTTCGAAGTTGGATATTTGAAGATTGAGGCCCACCTGCATTCCGAGATCTGGTGCACTCTAATTCCACCACTGAAAGTTGATGTTCCCTGTGAGTATTGGTGATTTTACTTTGCTAGTTTGCCCCTGTATAGTTGGTTTCCGAATAGTCTAATCCCTGTAATATTACGTAGTTATATTCGTTAAGATAGCTTGAGTTTCTGTTATAAATATTGCAGGCTTTATTAATGCTGAGTTAGAGTATAGATTCAGGAAATTATTTAGAAAAGAGTAGAATAATAGGAATGGTTTAAAAGTATAGCCTTTTAGAATAATCGAAAAAAAGGTGTACATATATAATTGTTTTTCATTATAAACTTGAACTTTATAGTCAAAAATCATTTATTTCCTAACTTTGGTTTTCGAGTAGTCGAATTCTTGTATTATTATGTAGTTTATCTTCGTTAAGTTAGCTTGACTTTTAGTTCTAAATATTTCAGGCTTATTAATGCTGAGTTAGAGCATAGATAGATTCATGGAATTACATAGAAAATATTAAAGTAATGGGAATGACTGAATTAAACAGTTTAGAACAATACTGAAAAAGATGAATATCATTGTTTTTCATTATAAACTTAAACTTTACAGTCAGAATCTTGTATTTTCTAATAATTTCTTTCTGTTTTTTATAGCGTGCAGTTACTCACTTGCAAAATTTCCCTTTTCGTGTAATATGAAAGCCGCCATCGCAGTTGTCACGCACAACAAGTAGAAAAGCGAAGTTGAAGTTGTAGTGCCTTTTCCCTCGTTAAATCACGCAAGATACTCCAGGACCTGAATAATAGCAGCTTGTCGTTTTGATAATTGCTCTCATCTTTCATCGGTCGTTAAGTTGGTCTTGTTATTATGAGTTCGATGGAATATTTGACATTTAGACAGAATTCTGTTTGTTTTTTTAAGATTCTTAGTTTTGTTATTAGGCCCATTCGTAGATGCATGTTGTTATCTGATTTCGAAAAACATATCTAGCATTGTTTAGCTCAGAAAATGCGTATGATGGATTAGTTGGAGGTTTCCCAGTTCCAATATAGTTTTTAGTGCGTAGTATTCATCTTGTAGACACATATTTCTCTCTCGCATTTGAAATTCAAATTATAGAATTTTTTTGGGCCTTATTAAAAAATAAATAAATAAATAAATAAAAAACCTATATAAAACTCTCAAGTTTTAAGAGTATTTCATGCTATGAAAAGAATTGTTTACAGGCTCTAATGTTGAAAAATCAAGCTATGGACACCGACAGAAGAAAATCCTGAAAGGGCATTGAAAGGGTCCTGAAAGGGGTTTTGGAACTGATGTACTTGTGATCGATAACTGTACAAGCGTTTTCTAAAATTGTTTCGTCAGCGCACATTTTGCGAGACATATCAACATAAAACAGCAATACAAAGATTTACCAATTGAGAAATATTAAATATTCGAAAATAAGTTTCTACCAGAACATTATTCGGAAAGGAGAATTGATATGAGGACTTGAGTTTCAAAACTCGCCTTATCCAGAAAATCAAATTTTGTTAAATCGCGAAAAACGTCTGACTGCGTCCATTGATTTTCATTGCAAACCAAGATTTACAATGCCATAAATACACGATAAAACTACTTTTTTTGCAGATTGTAGTGTTTTTCGATGCGGTTTCACCAATAGATTAGATTGTTAGAGAAAACTCGATTTTTTAAATTTTGGATAAGGCGAGTTTTGAAACTCACGTCCTGATATATATATATATATATATAGTGGAAACTCCCTGTTCGACTACCTCCCTGAACGATCATTTTTTCATGGAGCGAAATTTATTCCCATAGGCTCATTACTAATATTACCTCCATTCAAAAACCATCCCAGTTGAACTCTTTCTATGAGCGACCCATTTCTTTGAAGAAAATGAAACAAATCCCGTTTTTTTTTTTTTTCTGGTCGCATGAAGAAAGTTTTATCAGAAAAATAATACCGGAGGACGCAGTATTCATCAAACTTCTAAATTAAATTTTGATTTTTTTAATTATTATTCCGGTAACTTTTAAGTGTTTAAACCCCTTTGTGCATTTTTAAGCAATGAATTTAATTCTGATGACCAATTAAGAATGACGATCAATAAACTTCCCTTTCCTATCCTGTTAGGAAACTCTCAAAGAAATAGATAAATTAATGAAATCGTCCTTATTTGTTCCCGTCCAAAAAAAATTGCATTCATTTACTAAACTTCGAAAGGACTTGAAAATAAAAGTTATGAAAAATAAAACCGTAAAATCAAAGCAAGCGTCAATATATTCATTTTTTCTTAAATTTTTATATTTTTTCCTAATGCGAAAAATAAATTTTAGTAACATTAATTGTTACCTTTTTTCAACAATTAAAATCTAAATTTAAACATGACCTCCATTGAGAGACCACCTCTCGAAGCGACCAATTTTTATTAGAACGGAACATGGTCGCTTTAAGGAGGTTTTACTGTATATATATATATACATATATATATATATATTCTTCGTCTGGGAGGCTCTGTTCCCTTGAACACCCCGTTTAAGATAAATTTTAAACACGTGAACATTGAAAAAAAAAAACAGAACTAAATCCACGGGGGATTTAGAGAAAAAGAACAACTCTGACGAACAATTCTCCATTCCTCTTTCTCCTATTGTTTAATTATTATAAGTCACTTGTGAATAATAAATTTTATTAGTTTTTTTTTTTCGTTTTTTTTCAGAATCGGAGAAAAAGTTAAAAAAATGGAATAAACTAAATTTCAAGATCTAGGGAGGGCCAATGTCCCTCCTTTTCCGCCTTACCGGCGCCTATGAATCAATCTCTCCTCTTCTAAAGTTAAACACTAAGTAAAAATTAATATTCTATTTTTCCTTTACTGACAACTTGGAAGGGAGCTTAAAAAGGAACAGATCACGGATGTTAAATTTTGTTGAGTGAATTTCAATACAATGTTCTGCAGGTGGTTGTTATGGGCTACTTTTAATAAATCCTCCACCTGCTTATCGATTATTGTCTTTCCGCATCACGTCTCAGACAGATGCTGAAGAAAAACATAACTTGACCATCTGCACTCAAGATACACGTTTTTTAGCGCAAGTTCACTCATGATTCTTCTTCGATACTTATCAATATCTATACCCATATCCAAAAGGGGTACGGGCCAATTTTTTATTTCTAAAGGCACTCATGCAGTTTTTCGCTAGTATATGTTTGTGTTAAATGCTACTTTAGTTTCATTGTTATATTTTAATAATTCAATCACAACATTTATAGAGCTTATACTTTTAGTATATTTAGGGGTTGCTTCTGGTTATTTTTATTTTGCATTTTTCACGAATTAATCTGTAATGAATTTGACAACGGCAAGTGGGAGGACAATTTCCTCTCCCGGATTTTTTTAAAAATTTAATTACTAAATCTTCTTTTTCTCCCATTATTTAAAAAAAATAATAATAAAGTTTATTCTTCTCAAGTGATATGTTTAAAAATGATCTAGCATATGGGACTGTAATTTTTTTAAATATATTTTTATATTCTAAAAAAACAAAAGAGAGTAATTATAAGTTTTGCCCTTCCATATATTTTGTTTTGCAGGCACCGATGTTCATTTATGATTTTTACCTGTTGCACCTTATTGTATCTAAATGCAAAATACGAAATCGGGAGATGTGGGGAAATTGCATGAAATGCTTTCGAATCTTCATTGGCAGCGAATCAATATTTTGTATGCTAATAATAATGTTACTTCAACAATAATCGTGCTTTACATAAGTCATAATACAAGTAATAATACAAAAGAGTTTTTTATTTTCTAAGATCATCTAGGTTAAATAACCGTTTTGTGACATAGATCACTATTGCATTGACTTTAGTATTAAACAGCATTTTCAAGAACATTTTGTGATTCACGATAGCTTGTTTCACGGGCGTACCCAGGATTTTCGTTTGGGAGGGGTCGATGATATCTAGCTCGCACATTTTCTTAACATGAGCGTTGACAGAAGGCACAGGGGAAGGCCATTGCCTCTCCCTGGATTTTGAAATGTACTTAAATTTTCTTTATCTCTGATTATTTAAAAGTAATGATGCAATTCTTTTTTCTCAAGTATCTATAGAATAATCTAACACCAAGAGGGGAAAAAAAAGAATTTTTCGCCAGGAGTGGGGGTGGGGAGCCCATGTGGTGGAACATTTTTAATTATGTTTTCCTTTTAACGTTCTTGTGTTTCAAATTTATCTTAAACGTGGGGTGACGAAAAAAAGAATGAACTGATTCAGTTCTATCTTTTGAAAAATGTTATTAGAAATTATTTTTGAATACTTAAATATTTCTTAATTGTTAGATCTTTGTATTGTTTTTACATTGATATATTTAGAAATTTTCTGCACAAGAAGTTCTCAGAAAAATTTCTTATAGTTTAGCTTATTTCATGCGTATATTCTGCATTTTGAAAAAGCGGACTTCACTGTGGACCACAAGACCACAGGCACATGCCTTCCACTATCTTACTCCTTCCTAGATTTTATTTTTCTGCCGACGCTCATGTCTCTTAATATTCCCAGCTATATCTTATTATTTTAAAGATATGGAGGGAGTGCGATCCTCCCCTGCGTACCCTTGCGGCTTATTTTGCAAGCACTTCTTTACACGCATAGGGTATGTTTATGGCAATAACGATTTCTTTTTCAGTTGCTTAATATCGTATTTTCCATGCTTCATTAACCTGAAGAAGAATTCATTTCTAAAAATGTAATGAACTTCTAGCTTTTATTATAGTAATATGTTATTAATTTGCAATTCTTCTGTGTTCAGATGTCCTCGCCTACTTTTTTCGCATGGAACTACGTGATGTTTGATCGCATTCTAATAAAAATTAATGGAATATAATTTTATGTTGGATCGCTAAAAACAAGCTTGGTTGAGAGCGCATTGTGAGAAAAACAAAATTGCAATAATGTTATGAATATATTTCCATAATTGTATTATGACTTGGGGTATAATTTGTTTTGATAGTATTCGAATGTACGCTCAGCATACTTTTAAAGCGTATGCGTGTTTAGAAAGGTTTTTATTTCCAGAAGCATTAATTACAAAAAGAGGATTATAATGAAGATTATTTGTTTATTCTAAATAAAAAGGTTTTAAGCTTTTAGAAGATTCCATTTAGCTTTACTCTTAACATGTTCTGTCCACTTATGATAATAACTGAAAGTTTGATCCTATCTATCTCAAAGGGAGTGGCTTTAGTTTTTTTCTTGTATATAACAAGAGTTTTGGTTTCTACCTTTTAGAAAATAAATACTACTGGAAGCATTTCGGGTCTAGTAATATGGCTAATATGATAATACTATTAACCTGCTTGTCTAGTTGTTAGGGCGCTGGCTACTGAACAAGAAAACGTGCAGACTACGAATCCCAATTTTAGTGGGTTGGATTCCGCTTTAAACGGAGGTCGTCTGTTTAGCTCGTGTGCAAAATATGACCGTAACGCCCGCAATTAAATATTACTAACCCTCCATTTCCCTCTAAAATTTTAAATAGATTCATCCAAAATACCTACACAATTTTATATAAATACTAGTATATAGCACCCGTCAAAAATGACAGAATGTTGATTTGCGGTTCATTTTCATGAAACTCCATGCCAACAAACAGCGTGAAGATTTTACTGTAGAAAAGTACATTTTAAAAATGACCAAATTATTTCTGCAAATACAAATGATGAGGACACACACACACACACACACACACACACATATATATATATATATATAATATTCAATTAATGTAAAAATACATTTCAAGCTATAAGCATAACGTCACCGGCGCAAACTTTTCAAACATTCTTTATATCCACGTGCTTATGTGCTTAACCACAGCATATTCAAGTAAAAATGCATTATCTATTTAATTCTAACAAAAAAAAAAAGAAAACTAATAAATTCATAATACATAAAGATAAAATAAAACCAATAGACAATATTATCGTTGTGTCGCAATAAATATGACTTTTTCTTTCTCTTATAAAAATAAAGTACACGTTCATAATTTTTTTTTTTTTTTTTTTTTTTTTACCGAAAATAACTTGCAAATAAAAAAAATATGTCCAAAAAGCCACGTGTCTGAATATTTTTCATTATTTCTCTTTTATCTGAAACAATGGAAGTCATCCGATTGCCATCATTTTGAAGAAATTTCATAAAAAGAAACTTTTTAAATTGAAATATAAAAAATGGGAATTAAAAAAAAAAAAAAAAAGCTAGTGCGGGCACATCTACAAATAAACAGCTTTCATTAAAAAAATAATAATTAGCAAAATTGGTTCAATAGAAAGCTCAGGGCTAGAATATATAGATGGCATAGTTCGCCCCGGAATGGTTACTTACACATTCCTACACTTGGATTTTATATAAGTAGATAGTACATATGGTAGTATATTTGAATGTCTTCGTATCTCGTAGTGTATTTCTTTATTACATCAACTAAAACGCTTGTTTTTTTGGTATGTATAAAAAATATTACACTGGTTTTTCTTAAATTTCTCCTTTGAATAATTAAAAAGCCGAAATTAATCTGCAGAAATTGGAATATTTTGTAACTGTTCATCTGTTCATTTTTATTTTTTTTCTCTTTTGAAAAGTTTGCCATCAGTTTTTATCAAAAATATAGCATTGTAATATCACATTTACAGATAAATATTTAATAATTTTTACCATAGTTGACGATCAGTTATCCAAGTTAGCATTATATTACAATAAATAGTACTTTTTAGCAAAAGTCGCATTTTTTATAGTAATTATCGCTAGGTGCACCACGTTAGAATTAGTTTTAAAAAAATGGCGTAGATCTCCCTTTTTTATAGCAGTTATTAGTAACAGTATCTCATTAGAATTACTAGGCAGTATTTTTTAGAGAAAACCTTTTTAATGATACTTTTATACTGTTTAACTTTCATATTCTGTTTCGTCTTTTATTATCTTATATTCAGCAGAATGTCACATTTATAACTTTTACATATATAGGCAACCTCATGGTATAGCAGTTATTAATAACAGTAACTCATTTGAATCACTAACCAGTAATTTTTAGAGAAGACCTTTTTAATGGTACTTTTATGCTTTTTAAATTGCATATTATGTCTCGTCTTCTATTATCTTCTATTCAACAGAATGTCTAACTTTTACATATATAGGCAACCTCATGGTACAGCAGTTATTAGTAACAGTATCTCATTAGAATTACAAGGCAGTATTTTTTAGAGAAGACCTTTCTAATGGCACCTTTATGCTGTTCAACTTGCATATTCTGTCTCGTCTTCTATTATCTTATATTCAACAAAATGTCACATTTATAACTTTTACATATGTAGGCAACCTCATGGTATAGCAGTTATTAGTAACAGTATCTCATTAGAATCATAGACAGTATTTTTTAGAGAACACCTTTTTAATGATACTTTTATGCTGTTTAACTTGCATATTCTGTCTCGTCTTCTATTATCTTCTATTCAACAAAATGTCATATTTACATCAGCAGACGATTAAATTTCTCTTCTATTGTAATGTTTTAAACTCCTAAACATACATCGAATATTTTCAATTTTTACACCGTTGAATGAAGAGAAAAATGTACTTAAAAATGCAATTTTTTTTTTCAAAACTATATTATAATTTATTTGAAAACTCTATCGCAATTTACACATTTTTTATGGTTTTAAAAATAATTTTCAAGCATGATTTTTATCCATCTCTATCGCCTGAAGACGGTTATAAAGGATAAATCTGTTTGCACTTAAGTTAATATAAAAAGTTCAGCATTTTCCCGGCTGCTATCTCATAAAAAATTGAAACTTCATGAATAAAACAATACAATGTAAACGGAAATTTAACAAGCATGTATTCGAACTACGCGCTTAAAAAACTGAAATGATCAGTATTAAAATGGATTGCTGTGTGGCGATTTCTTCTACACAGCAACTCATTAACTCTTACGAAAGTATCTCTTTTAACAAATTTCAAAACTTTAATTGAATACAAAATTAACATCTACATTTCAAATAAAAATGCTTTTGGCAATGCTTTTGGCTTTAGTGGGCAATCTAAAAAAAATATATATATTAATATTAAAAAATGGTTTTCCCTTATATTCTGTAACCTGAGAGGTACGGATAGATTCCCCTAGTTATTATTCATGGAATTTTTTTTTTTTTTTTTTTTTTTTTTTTTTTTTTTTTGTACATTTTTTCCGGAAATTTAAGTTTGTATTCAGTGAAGAATAAAAAGACGGATTATGTGCGTCTTTTTTTATTTATTTAAGGGGGTCCGGGACACAAAAATCTCCAAATTTTCTGAAAAACTTTTATTGCATGAAAAAGTTCTCTATGTTTTTCTGCTTAAAATAACGTTTAAATATTGTTTCTAGCTTAATAGTCCAGGCAATAGGGAATTTTACCTAGCGAAATTAATGGTAGTTCTGGAAATCGGCTTACTTTATGTTTTTTGGGTCGCTGAATCCGAATTTTTAACTTCCCACCAAAATTTTGGTAAAATGCCCCCAAAAAAGGTTTTTATTAAAAAAAATAATAATATTTTTTTTATTGTTTTAGGGGAAAAGTATCTAGAAATTCAGAAAGTAGACAAAATTTGCAACAAATTAGATATATGACATTATGACTTAGGATGAAGGGGAAGGGGGGATCTGCCTCGGAACATGCGCGAGGTGCTGCGTGGACTAAGTTGCGCAATTCCACTTAACCACTCACACGTTTACATTCGCCCTCTCATCTCCCCCCTGAACTTTCCTTATAAGGTTTACTTTAAGTTTTTTGGGTCGCTGAATCCGAATTTTTAACTTACCCCAAAAATTCTTCCCCCCCCCCCCCGAAAACCCCCCAAAATAGTTGTTATTAACTTAAATTTCTCATTGTTTCAGGGGAAAAGCATTACGAAATTCAGAAACTAGACAAAATTTGCAACAAATAGGATATTGACATTATGACGTAGGATAAACGGGGAGAGAGGGGGCTGCCTCGGAACATTCCCCGCGCGCTTTTCTCAAAAACCAAATTTTTTCAAAAAATCAATTTTTTGGGGGGTTGCCGGGTGAAATTTTGGTGGGAAGTTACAAATTCGGATTCAGCGACCCAAAAAATATAAAGTGAGTCGAAATCCAAGCGCGCAGTGCATGTTCAGAGGCAGTCCTCCCCCTCCCCTTTCATCCTACGACATAATGTCATATATACTATTTGTTGCAAATTTTGTCTAGTTTCTGAATTTCTAGATACTTTTCCCCTAAAATAATAAAAAATTATTATTATTTTAATAAAAACCTTTTTTGGGGGGCATTTTTACCAAAATTTGGGGGGGGGGGGGGTTGCCGGCGGACATTTTGGTGGGAAGTTAAAAATTCGGATTCAGCGACCCCAAAAACATATAGAAAGCCTTTTTCCAGAACTACCATGAATTTTGCTAGGTAGAGCCCCTATACGGTCTCTATTGCCTGGACTATAATTAGAACAGGAAATATTAAATTTTTCATTTTGGTTTGTTTTCAAAATCTAACTTTCAAGCAAAGGGTGTCTTGAAAACGATTTCTTGTGAAAATGCGTTTTTCTTCATGATAGCTTTTTTCACCATTTCTTGAATTTATATCGTTATACGTCAAGAACCGTTAAAGATACATAGTTTAAACTTGGAACATGTCTTTTTCAGTAGTTTAACTTTGATTCAGCAAATTGGAAAAAAATATTTACTTTTAAAAACATTGTTTTTTTTTTTTACTTTAAATATTTTTAACTTTTTTAGAAAATAATATTTAAAAAAATGCTGAATGTAAATTAAAGCTTATATATTTCTGTTTATTTAAATGAAACAAAAATTGAAATTCTACAAATAATATTTCGAGTTATAACGATTTTAAATTACCCTACTTTTTAATGAATTTAAAAATTTAAATTAAAAAATATATATATGATAAATTTTATCATGTGATTTTATTTGCAAATAACATGGTTAATCATCACAAAAAAATGCAAAATTTTAACTCAATAAATAAAAATTATTTTAAATTGTGTCCCGGACCCCCTTAAGAGGTTAAATACAGTAGAACCCGGTTAAGATGCTCACGGTTAATACGCGATCCCGCTTAATATGCGGACTTTTCCCGATTTCTTGAACATAGCCCATAACGCGGTCCCGCTTAATACACGATAAATTTTCGGTCAAATTTTAGATTAATTAATATTAGTATTTACTTTATTTAATATCAGATTAATTAAGACGAAAATTACTAATCAGAAATAGTGAAAAAACCCGCAATTAAATTAGCAATACTGCAATTCTTCTTTTATCCCGTCTCCTAACACTCTTTGTCTCTCGCTTCGTGTATGATTTTACTGTAGTTGAGAGATATAGGCGAATTCAGGTTACTCACGCAGATACGTCATAAAAATTATTATGATTAGGGATGATCATACCTGTTGTTAGGTTTTTAATGTACGTTATATCACGGTTATGTTTTATAATGCATATTATAGGCAACAAAAAATGAAACTCGTAAGGATTAAACAAATACGACTGAGGTTTGATAATTCTTTTATGTTTTCTTTACTTTTTGCTATGCTAATAATATTTTTTACACAAAGATTAATAAGAATAGTTTTTTTCATATTTTAAAAAGAAGGGCAGATTATAATGTTACTCATTATTACAAGACAAGTACTAATACAAGTACAGATTTTAAAAACTGGGTTGTGCTTCAAAGATTTAATCTTTTTTTTTCCTTCTGTTTGTTGTTCAATTTTTGGTTGTAACGTTTTAATCGACAATAGAGCCATGTTGGAATCCATATTTGTTTTCCATTTTTATTTCAGTCGGTCCTGTAAAAAGAAACAATGATTTAAAGTACAATACAATTAAATTTTAATCTAAATATACGTAAAAGGCGTAATTTTCGACCATAAGCATAAAAATGAAAGCTCTAAAGTTCATTTATAGACGATTAAATGTGTAAATAAGCTCGTTTCCTGCAACGTTATACAAATCACGTTTAATACGCGATCCCATTAATACGCGACTTTTTTCCACTGCCTTCAAACGAGTCTTAACAAAGTTCGACTGTATATTATTTAGATATATTATTTAGATGATCACATTTAAAGACTGTTTAATTGCAATAAAAAAAATAAAAAACCGGAAATACTACTGGCAATCTAGACGCCAGTACTATTTCCGTTTTTTACGGGAATTTTTACCCATAAATTACAGAAAAATTTCCGTTTTTAATCAGAAAAACGGAAAAATTTCTGTAATTTATGGGTAAAAATTCCCGTAAAAATACGAAAATAGTACTGGCGTCTAGATTGCCAGTAGTATTTCCGTTTTTTTTTTACAGTGAGAGGATCACCTTTAAAAAGACTGTTTAATTGCAATGTATTTGAAGAAAGATGTGATACAAAAACGTCGAAATTTTAAAAATAATTCTTCCAAATTACTGCAAACAGATGAAACTGATTACAAATCGATAAAAACCTCCTTTCTTAATTTTCCTCTTATAGACGATATTCTATTTCTCACGGGTCCCAATCTTCTCAAGAGGAAATTTTATGGAAATTGTTTCTTCATTGTTCATCCCAACTCATAAACAAGTTGGAAATTGCTCGTCAAACGTGGCAAATGAGGTGCGTTCGTACTATAACTAGTTTTATAATTATTTTTTGCACCCCATATTGTACTGAATGTATAATTTTTTGCACTTCATAAAGTGCATAGTCTGATACATCATTAAAATGCACTTCCAATAATTTTTTCCCATTCCCGTATTGTAACGGAACACTTTTGACTGTCCCTGTAATTAAACTATACATCCGATTTTCCTAAAATTTGAAATAGCTCAACAAAATTTTGCAACAACTATATCTTTAAAATTTCAGACCATTCGGAAGGCTCTAATATCATTAAAATGCACTTGCAATAATTTTTCCCATTGGCCGTAATGTAAAGAAAAACTTTTGACTGTCCCTGTAATTAAACTATACATCCGATTTTCCTAAAATTTGAAATGGCTCGACAAAATTTTGCAACAATTATATCTTTAAAATTTCAGATCATTCGGATGGCTCTAATATCATTAAAATGCACTTGCAATAATTTTTCCCATTGGCCGTAATGTAAAGAAAAACTTTTGACTGTCCCTGTAATTAAACTATACATCCGATTTTCATAAAATTTGAAATGGCTCGACAAAATTTTGCAACAATCATATATTTGAAATTTCAGACCATTCGGTTGGGTAGTTTTTGCTCTGTTACATGCGGACAGACGGACGGACGGACAGACGGACAGACAGACGGACGGACGGACTGAACGACGACTATAGGTGCTACGTATTTATATAATTACGAACGCACCTAAAAAGGTTAATACAAATAAAGCAGACGATATCTGATTTTCGAAATCGCTTTAAATGGAAACTTTTCATTCTATACAAAATTATTTTATAGATATGTCTCGTTGTCCCAAGAGGATATCATCCACCCCCTAATACACCGTTTAATACGCGATGCCACTTAATACGCGACTTTGTCCACTCTCTTGAAACGCGTCTTAACAAAGTTCGACTGTATATTATTTAAATGATCACATTTAAAGACTGTTTAATTGCAATGAATTTGACGAAATAAGATGTGATACAAAAACGTCAAAACTTAAAAAATAATTCTTCCAAATTATTGCTAACTGATGAAATTGATTACAAATCCATAAAACCTCCTTTCTTCATTTTCCTCTTATAGACGATATTCGATTTCTCACGGATCCCAATCTTCTCGAGGAAATTTTATGGAAATTGTTTCTTCATTGTTCATCCCAACTCATAAAAAAGGTTAATACAAAAAAAGCAGACGATATCTGATTTTCGAAATCGCTTTTTAGACCAATGTCAGACGGGCGTCTTTTCTGCTGCTTTTTTGCTTAGGTATTATCCATTCACAATGCAAATAGCATTGTGAATGGATAATACCTAAGCAAAAAAGACGCCCATCTGACATTGGTCTAAATGGAAACTTTCCATTCTATACAGAATTATTTTATAGATATCTCTCGTTGTCCCAGGAGGATATCATCCATCCCCTAATACGCCGTTTAATACTTGATGCCGCTTAATATGCGGCTTTGTCTCCCTTGAAACACGTCTTAACTTAGTTCGACTGTATATTATTTAAATGATCACTTTTAAAGACTGTTTAATTGCAATGTATTTGATGAAAGATGTGATACAAAAACGTGGAAATTTAAAAAATAATTCTTCCAAATTACTGCAAACTGATGAAACTGATTACAAATCGATAAAAACCTCCTTTCTTTATTTTCCTCTTATAGACAATACTCGATTTCTTACGGATCCCAATCTTCTCAAGAGAAAATTTTATGGAAAATGTTTCTTCATTGTTCATTCCAACTCATAAAAAAGGTTAATACAAATAAAGCAGACGATCTGATTTTCGAAATCGCTTTAAATGGAATTTTTCCATTCTATACAAAATTATTTTATAGATATCTCTCGTTGTCCCAAGAGGATATCATCTACTCCCTTGAAATGCGTCTTAACAAAGCTCGACTGTATATTATTTAAAGGATCGCATTTAAAAAGACTGTTTAATTGCAATGTATTTGAAGAAAGATGTGATACAAAAACGTCGAAACTAAAAAAATAATTCTTCCAAATTAGTGCAAACAGATGAAACTGATTACAAATCGATAAAAACCTCCTTTCTTCATTTTCCTTTTATAGATAATATTCCATTTCTCACGGATCCCAATCTTCTCAAGAGGAAATTTTATGGAAGTTGTTTCTTCATTGTTCATCCCAACTCATAAAAAAGTTTAATACAAATAAAGCAGACGATATCTAATTTTCGAAATCGCTTTAAATGGAAACTTTCCATTCTATACAAAATTATTTTATAGATATCTCTCGTTGTCCCAAGATGATATCATCCATCCGCTAATACGCCGTTTAATAGGCGATGCCGCTTAATAAGCAACTTTGTCCACTCTCTTGAAACGCGTCTTAACAAAGTTCGACTGTATATTATTTAGATGATCACATTTAAAGACTGTTTAATTGTAATGTATTTAATGAAAGATGTGATACAAAAACGTCAAAACTTAAAAAATAATTCTTCCAAATTACTGCAAACTGATGAAACTGATTACAAATCGATAAAAACCTCCTTTCTTAATTTTCCTCTTATAGACGATATTCGATTTCTCACGGATCCCAATCTTCTCAAGGGGAAATTTTATGGAAATTGTTTCTTCATTGTTCATCCCAAGTCATAAAAAAGGTTAATACAAATAAAGCAGACGATATCTGATTTTCGAAATCGCTTTAAATGGAAACTTTCCATTCTATACAAAATTATTTTATAGATATCTCTCGTTGTCCCAAGAGGATATCATCCACCCCCTAACAATGCCGTTATTCAAATCGATAAAAAATCATTACGTAAACGACTTACCAAAATGGTTGGACATACTTGTGACAAAAGTGGCAAAGAAATGGAATCGTCACGTAAAGATTATTATATTTTTGAAGACTGGGTAAGAGAGGAGAAAGGAATCTTTTATAACGAAAATCCCCTCGAGCCAAAGACATCTTGCGAATCAGGTTCCTTTTACAAGATATCTTTTGCGATAAAGGAATTCCAGGAAAAATAGTTTGAAAATAGAAATATAATAAAAAGTCCCTAAAAGATTTTAAGTATAATTTTTTATTATCAGTTTGTTTGAAAATGATTTTTCTACTTTAGCATAAATCCGACAACCATTGAAGAAATTCTCAGCGACAAGATTTAATGAAATAACATGAATGTTAGGAAGTGTCATTACAATTTTGATTTATAGAAGTAGTAGTGCCTTCTTCTTTTTTTTTTTTTTTTTTTTTCCAGATTCTTTTGCCTTTTAGAAATTTCTTATTGCGATTCATTTCAATATGTATACATAAAGTCAAAATAAATTAAAGATAATAAAAAGCTTTGATCATAATAATTAATTTTAAAAAATACTAAAAAGTTTTTAAATATGATTTTTAATTATTAGTTTGTTTAAAATTTATGTTTTTACTTTATAATTTCAGTGAACATTGAAAAAATTCTCATTAACAGGGTACGTAGATGTTACGTCAGGGTACGTCAAGTTACGTAGATGTTATAAATATTTTATACTATTCTTTCATTTTTTATTTATAATATCAGTTCCCGCCATCTTTTTGTTTCTCGGATTTTTCGCTTCGCATAGTGTAAATCTTCAGTGACGAGTATTATTCTATTTTTTCTGTTTATTTATTTATTTATTTTTTGTGATGTTACCTAAATTTATGTACGTCATGGTCGAACTTGTACATAATGTTCGGAAAAAGCGATTACCAACTCGCCATTGGTGGTCAAAATGCTTCCACTGCCTGTTATACTGTCGATGCCGTAAAAATTCGCGAGATTCTGCGAGTAAAATAAGGAAATGATATATTATTCTGCAAATATATATATATTTTTTTCATTTTGATAAAACGCTTTTATTACGTAATTTTTATACTTCCGGATCATATAAAATATGATGATGATCTTTAATATAAAGCGTACAGTCGTGGGAAAAAAAAGTAAACACCCCCTACTAACTTCTCAACAAATTATCGTAGAAGAAAGTTACTGGTACCGAACGATTGGAAATAAAGTCTACTTTTAAATGATGTATATAAAATTTGTTTAAGGGGCCATCTACATATTAAAACGAACCATAACTTTGTTTTTTTCAATAGCAGTACACAATTCTGGCAGCATAAATGAGCTCTACACCTTTCAATTAGCCTATAAACAATTTTTTATGCAATTCGTGCCATAAGTTTCCGAGAAATTAATTATTTTAAGACAAGCATATTTTAATGGCTGTATCCAAATTGAAGTTCCGAACTCGAATGTTAACCGAGAGAGCCGCCTTCTTGATCAAGGCACGTTTAAGCGTCAATGAAATCTGTTTGATTACAGGATAACAGAATAAATTTCAAAAATTTACTCACTTCTATCATAGACGGCCCCTTAAACCATCATTTTGCCGTTTTTTAAGCATAATTTGAAAACTACTTGGAAGAAAAATGTGAAATTTTGAATTTCCATAAAGCAGGACTTAATAAATCTAAATCCATCAAAAAAATTGCATGTTGCAATTCATAATTTTTTCGAATATTAATTTCATAATTCATAATTCATATCATAAAATTATAAAAATTGCAAATTCAGCGTATTTATGTTTGGGTATATTAGTATTATTGCTACACAAAAAATTAGCTCATTAGGAGCATAATTTCAGGAGATACAAATAAAAATATGAAAATGTAATTTAACATTAGAAGTACTGAATTTTGAATGTCTATAATTCAAAAACTTATCATTCGAATGACTTGAAATTTGGTTTCTAGGCATATTTTGAACCGAAGATTTGAAATATCTCGTTAAATTTGGGTACTGCCGTTGAAAAAAAATGAAGTTTGGATTCGTTTTAATATGTATATGGCCCCCTAAGCAAATTTTATACACACTCTTTAAAAGTAGACTTTATTTCCAATTGTTCGGTACCAGTAACTTTCTTCTACGATAATTTGTTGAGGAGTTAGTAGGGGGTGTTTACTTTTTTTTTCCCACGACTGTACATTACATTTTAATCCATTTTGTTCGTCGTATTCATCATTATTCATTTTCTTTAAAATGTGTGTTACTGTTAATGCAAAATTTGGATAATTTGAACATTATGCATGTACCTTACGAGTTTGAATAATAAAAAACATGGACGAAAAGTCATGCGACAAGCATAAAGTATGAAACACTTTCCAACACTTCAGAACACTTCACCGTTTAATAAGGTAAAAGAATATTTTTAAATAAACAATTGGGAAAACACATATCACATTTGAAACCCCAATTTCAGGAATTACCACCCTTAGTCGGAAAAATATCCGATTTTTTTGTGCAGCCCTGTATGCGTAGCACAGTTGTAAATTTGCAAATTCTCCTTCAACAATTTTCATCAATAAAAAGAAATGTACTTAAGGTCTTTTGTACTGCCCTGTATATCTTCTAAAGAATTTATACACATTAAGTAATAAGCAAAATATTAGGTTAATTAAAAAATTTGTAGAACAAATTAAAACGCAGTTCCAGCAGTTTTTTTTCTTAGGCAGTACTGTTTTACTGCCCGAGAGTGACTGTTCAGTCTTAGAAACTATGTAGAGCCTAGTCTTAGGCAGTACTGTAACCGGATTATTTTGTGTGTCCCTGTAAATGAACTATGAATACTATGCACACCCTGTTCTATAGTAAGCCTCTGGCAGTGACTCTGTGATATGTATCAAGTTAAGAGGCTACTTCAGTCAAACGAAAGGACCCGTTCGCTAATGCTAATCCTATGGAAAAAAACTTATAAAGATATCTCGGTCGCATTTCAGCGTTTTAAAATGATTTCTTTTGCATTAAATAGTTGAGATCGATCTGTACAAAAGCCGTTGTTTATTTTTTCCATTTTGTTTACAGGTATTTCTTATGAGGACACTTTCCTTTTCGGAACCGGTTTCGAAAGTGAAAGCATCCTCATAAAAAGTATCTGCAATCAAAAACGAAAAAGTAAAAAACGGCCTGCATACAGATCGATCTCAACTATTCAATGCAAAAGAAATCATTTAAAAATATTGAAATGCGACCGAGATATCTTTATAAATTTCTTCTATAGGATTAGCATTAGCGAATGCGTCTTTTCATCTGACTGAAGTAGCCTTTTAAACATGTTTGAAAGAGTGTAACAACATTAAAATACACCGCAAACGATTTTTCCCCTTAGACTGTTATGTAACCGAAATCTTTTGTGTGTCACTGCAAATAAACTACAAACGCTGCATACTTCATTTTGATAACGACCATGCCATGTAGACCTCATTAACATATATCAATTGCATGGTTATCCGAGTATTATTATTACGCGAGTTAGAACACGGACAGACAGACAAACCAAATCCATAAGCACTTTTTAACAATGTTGGAAAGTGTCAAAAAGAGTCAATTTTGTTCAAATTACATTAAGAAGATGTCTACATCAATCAATTTTACCCGAGGGGTAAAAAAAAAAACTGAGTTGCATAAGCTGGTGAAAACCATTTCGAAAACGCCTTATCCAAATGGTTGGACAGGTTTGACGGACGGAAGGGCGCTACAAAGAAACAGCACTTCACATAAAGATCCTCATTCTCTTTCTACAACGTAACAACAAGAACAACTAAACGTAGGTTTGGAATAAAAGACAACTCATGAATCATAGTCATTTACAAGATGTCCGTCACTTCGGGATGTGCTCCCAATGAAGACTGCTTAATAACATTTTCTCTGGTTTGTTTTCATTCTTCGAGTTCCCCAGTGTACATCTTATTCGGAGTGTGCTAATGAAATCGTTTCGTTTTGTACCAAATATTCCGCCTATGATGACTGTTTGCTTTTTTTCCGAAGGCTTTCTCATGACGTCATGCTGCGAAACTCTTAACCTCTCGCGGTGTGCTGTGCCACCTAGGAAGAGAGCCGTCGATTTAATTTTAACTTCGAGAAAAAAAAGTCAATTCATCATGAGGCCGATTTTCAGAGAAAACAAAAACGCATTTTTGTGGTCTTCTTTGTTAACGTAATTTCATTTAGATTCTGATGCAACTTAAGTTGTGATGCATAAATAAGTGCCGCTTAGAAGACCGAATTTTCTTCGCCCAGACGACTATATCATTAGGAATTGTCATTTTGAGAAATAAGGGTAAAAATATATCTCCAAACGCAAAATAAGTGATTAATTATTTCAGTAATTAAAGAAATGTGTTTAACAATGTGTTTTACCTCAACTAACTTATAGAGCGGAAACATAGGCGCTAACAAAACAAACGGCAAAAAAGATGTCAAACAACACAGCGAAGTATGGAAAGCTGTACACTAGGCGTAACTAACTAAAAGGAACAGAATAATCGGGATAAGAAGTCAGACGAAAGTTTTTGACATCATCAAGAGAATTAAACACTTAAAATGGAAATGTACTCTGGGCACATTGCAAGAAGACACTCTACAGTAGTGTGAAACGAACAAGAACACGACCACAGGTAAGATGGGGTGTAAAAATCGGAGAAATAGCTAGAGTTAATTGAATGACAAAAGCACTAAGCAGGAAACAATGGAAAAAGCCTTGGGGGAAATCTACATCGAGCAGTGGATTGAAAACAGTTATTGATGATATACATTCAAAATAAAGAACATATACGCATGCATAACAGCATAGTGGAGAAATTAACCAGGTAAGCTTTCTGGACTGGCAAGATAATCTTTCGAAAATATATTTTTTTGTAATATATCTAGTCAGCATGATTAACAATAGAAGATCTTTCGCAAATCGTTGAAAAATGCGTTTTCGTTTTAAGCCTTTGATTTCTAAACTCGTCGACGACGGTTGATAGTGTGATAGAGGCATCCCCCACCCCCCTCCTTATTCTTACACTTTTAATGAGAGTCATAACATAACAAAATTCTTCATGCAAGGAGCTTTGGACTACTCTTCCACTACTAATTGAAGTTTCTGGTGCTTTCACCTGGTGTTATTGAGTCCTTGAAATAAATGTGAGAATCATGTGTCCCGACATTGGAAAAGGGAGTGTCGCAATCTCTACTGTTGACACTTGTTGGCGTTGATGAGTGTTATGGCCGTTTCATTCGACTATCTTTCCAATTTCATATCATAATTTTTTTGGACTGAAATTACCGCCGATACCTCATTAAAATAAAAAAGAAGTAGGTAATTTACCACGCCTCCTCCTCTGCAAGTCCATTCCACAATGTTTAGAAATGCATTTCTTCGTTCATCAGGTAGCCAAACTGAAAATTTAAAAAGAAGCAAGTTTTCTTGATTTATACATTGCGTGCTAAGACATCTCAATACATAATCCTTGATTTATCGCCGTTAATTTTTGATTTAAGGGCGAAATTCTGCCGCTTTCCTTTAGCCCAACCCTGAATTCGTTTTGAATCCTGTAGGCTCAAAGTTATGACGTGTTGAACAGCAAATTGGGTTGCTTAGAATAAGATGATTTACCGTTGTCATTAACACGAGGTGGTTTAATGTTTTTTTTTTTTGGCAGTATACGGTGATGCAATATTAATGTCAGCTTAAAATGGATTATCTCAAGAACTTGATTGCTTAAATTTTGAGTTAATTTGAAACTTTTCTGACTTTTTTATGGAATTCTAAAATTAAATGTCCTGAATTTAATTTAGAAATTTTAAATAATTTAAACTGCTTCAACAGAAAATTTGTATTACTTGTCTGAAAGTAATATAAAAGGCTAAGCGGGAAAGATTCAAAATTAGCGTGACTTAAAAGAAGTGCTCAAAATTAAAAATCCGAAAATAAACCAAACTAGTATGTTGTGGTCATCACAAAACTTTCTTCTATATAAATCACGTCAATTAAATCATTTAAATAGTAAAAGAAATTACATCAATTTAGAACCAATTTGTATGAAAGTTGAAGTTTGATGAAAATTCGTGCATTACTTATTGAGATACAGCTGTAGTTATGTTTTTCAAAAAAAAAATATGGCTTTCCCCCCCCCCCCCCATTCTGACCAGAAAGTCAGAGTTCTAACTTTTTACGGCTGCTCTTTCATCTTCACCTAACACTTCATTTATAATGGCTGTTTCATAATAATAGAAGACGCCAGTACATCAGAAGAAAATGAAGTAATGGGAATGCTGGGTGGGACACTAAATTCTGAAAAAAGCAGAATTCCTGTCTTCTAGTATTTTACTGATTATTTAATTTTTTCACAAACTTCTGGTCATAATTGAAAGTTTAATTTAGTCTAATGTAATTTATCAATATAGCAAATTCTGAAAAATGCAACACAAACAGCACTAATTCATATTAAGGTATACCGGAATCTGAAGTTTGATGAAAATCGGTACATTAGTTCTGGAGCTAGAGCTATTGTGGAAATCACAAAAAATGCAGCACAGCAGCGCCACCTGTTGAGCGATTTACACGAAAAGGTACAAAACATCAATTCATGTCAAGGACTAACTGAATCTGAAGTTTGATGAAAATCCGTGCATTAGTTCTGGACATTGAGCTATTGTGAAAATCGTGAAAAATGCTGCATAGCAGCGCCACCTGTTGAGCGGTTTACACCAAAACATAAACAACACTAATTCATATCCAGGTATACCTGAATCTGAAGTTTGTTGAAAACCCAAGCATTAGTTCTTTAGATAGAGCTATTGCGGAAATCTCAAAAAATATAGCATAGCAGCGCCAGTTGTTGAGCGATTTACACCACAAGGGGCAAAACGTCAATTCATGTCAAGCACTAACTGAATCTGAAGTTTGATGAAAATCCGTGCATTATTTCTTGAGACTGAGCTATTACGAAAATCGTGTAAATGCTGCAAAATGCAGCATAGCAGCGCCATCTGTTGGGCGATTTGCACCAAAACGTTACCAGCACCAATTCATATCAAGGATTAACGGAATCTGAAGTTTTATAAAAATCCGTGCATTAGTTCTTGAGATAGAGCTTTTGCGGAAATCCTGCAAAATGCTACATAGCAGCGCCACCTGCAAGGCGATTTACACCAAAAACTAATCAGCACCAATCTATATCAGGGACTACCTGAATATAAATTTTTATTAGATTCCGTGCATTAGTTCTTGAGATAGAGCGCCCACAAAATTTGTGTCACATACAGACGGACAGACTCACAGACAGATATTTTGTAAAAACATGTTTTTTGGAATCTCTGACCCATAAAACGTGTAAATCCGTCGAAAACTGGAATTCGAAAATTTTCATGAAACCTATACTTTCTTCTTGTCAAGATAGAAGAAAGTAAAAATATTCAAAAATAAATCTCTATCATTTTTTTTTTTTTTTCGAAAAAAAGAAAACTGAAACAATTGCTTTTTTTTTTCTTTCGTCACGGGATCTCTGCCCCCTGAATTCTCCGTTTAAGATAAATTAATTCTAAAAACATCAGAAAAATCGAACTAAAAATTGCCTTCCCCGAAGATAGGGGTTTATAAAGTCATTTGAAAAGATTAAATATTATTATGTTTTTCAAAACCGGATCTAGTTTTCAGAGGAAAAGAAAATTTAGTTAATTAAGTTTGAAAATTCCTCGAGGAGGACTTGCCCACCCCCCTGCTACCCCTCTGACTTGCGGGTGCTCATGCTAAGAAATCCGATTAAAATCAAGGTGTGTAGCTTATTCAGAAGAATTGGAAAAGATGCTCTATTGAGTTTTTAATTCAATTAAATACTGGTAAATGTGTCTAAATTAAATCTGGTAACTGGAAAACATTCTGAAAGATTGGACCTCTCTGCTAGCTATGATTCAAACGAAATAAAGACGATCCTTCTTTGCATGGTAGAAGAATAAATTTGGTTTAGTGAAGCCATACATGTATAATACCTAGATACGGTTTCGAAGTAGTTCAAAAACAAAAAGATACTTGCATTTCGCGCTTTTTAATTATTTCGTAGAAGAGAGAAACTAGATCTCTTCGCACAAATTCTCTTAGCTTTCGTTTTTTATCCTCATCCTGTTAGCAATTATTCCATCTCGAATGCATGTTTGAATACTAGGATTTGTCATTACATTAGACACCAGTAGTGTATTTTATTTTTCGAACGTGTTTTGTTACGTGCATATTATTAAGCTGGGATTGTTCAGTATTACCATAGGTTTTCAGTATCGTCTCGATAGGCGATTTCTATAGTCGTTTTATATTACCTTAATTATAACGGCTACATGTTCTACTAGTAGCAAAGAGCAGGAAAAGAATGTTATCAGTTTTTTCTAATATGTATCATTCGCCGAAATCCAGCAACAACTTGCGAGCGGGATAATGTGATATTGAAGAACTACATATTTAAGTATGTGCTATATTACTAGTATTTGCCTTTAATCCTTTAGCAGTTTTGCCCGAACGCAGCTCAGGCAAAAGAGTTTGCTTACTTCGTTTCTATAAGCTTTTGGACACCACTAATTTTTAACTATAATTTTTGCTTTATTAATTGGCGGACTTTTTCCGATTATACAAGACAGCTATTTTAGTACGGAAAAAGCAATGTTTTGTCTTTACTTTTAGTTTATTATGTCAAAAAACAAATGCCACTGTTAAGGGGTTAAATTAGACTGCAGTAACGTATTTTATTTTCCGAAAGTGGTTTTTTTGTTATTGTTTGTTTTTTCGTGCATATTATTAGGCTGAGATTTTTCAGCATTACTGTATGTTTTCTGTATCTCCCTATAGGCGATTTCTATAGTCGTTTTATATTACTTTAATTACAACGGCTACATGTTCTGCTAGTAGCAAAGAGCAGGAAAATAATGTCATTAGTTTTTCTAACATGTATAACATTCGCCGAAACCCAACAACAACTTGAGAGCGAGATAATAATATTTAAGTATGTGTTATATTAGTAATATTTGCTATTAACCCCTTAGCAGTTTTGCCCCAACGCCGCTCGAGCAAAAGAGTTTGCTTACTTCGTTACTAAAAGCTTTTTGGACACCACTAATTTTTTACTATAAGTTTGGCTTTATTAATTGGCGGACATTTTCCTATTACACAAGTGAGATATTTTAGTACAGAAAAAGTGGTGTTTTGTCTTTATTTTTAGCTTATTGTGTCAAAAAAAAAAAAAAAAAAAAAAAATGTCACTGTTAAGGAGTTAAATTAGACTGCAGTAGTGTATTTTATTTTTCGAAAGTGTTTTGTTTCGTGCATATTATTAGGCTGGGATTGTTCAGCATTACCAATGGTTTTCAGTATCGTCCCGATAGGCGATTTCTATAGTCGTTTTATACTACAGTAAAACCTCCCTAAAGCGACCACGTTCCTTTCCAATAAAAACTGGTCGCTCCGAAAGGTGGTCTCTTAATGGAAGTCATGTTTAAATCTAGATTTTAATTGTTGAAAAAGTGTAACAATTAATGTTACTAAAATGTATTTTTCACATTAGGGAAAAATATAGAAATTTAAGTATCAAAACAAAAGTTAATTACATAAGTTAATTACTTCAGAGTTTAAAAAATGAATACATTGACGTTTGCTTTGATTTTACGGTTTTACCTTTTATAGCTTTTATTTCCAAGTCCTTTCGAAGTTTAGTAAATAAATGAAATTTTTTTGGACGGAAACAAATAATGACGATTTCATTTATTTATTTATTTATTTGAGATTTTCCTGACAGAATAGTGCAGGGGAGTTTATTGACTATCATTCTTGATTTGTCATCAGAGTTAAATTCATTTCCTAAAAAGGCACAAAGGGGTTTAAACACATAAAAGTTACCAGAATTAAAAAAAAAAAAAATCTAAATTTAGCTTAGAATTTTGATGAATAATGCGCTCTCCGGAATTATTTTTCTGATAAAACCTTCTTCAAGCGATCAGGAATTTGTTTCATTTTCTTCAAATAAATTGATCGCTCATGGAGGAAGTTCAACTGAGATGGTCTCTAAATGGAAGTAAAATTAGTTATTGAGCCTATGGGAATAAATTTCGTTCCACGAAAAAAATGGTCGTTCAGAGAGGTGGTCGCACAGGTAGGTTTCGCTGTACTTTAATTACAGCGGCTATATGTTCTGCTAGTAGCAAAGAGCAGGAAAAGAGTGTCATCAGTTTTTTTTTTTTTTCCAATATCCATCATTTGCCGAAAACCCAACAACTTGCGAGCAAGATAATTAAATTTAAGTATGAACTATTTAAGTGTGTGTAATAAGAACTGTTTAAGTATGTGTTATATTAAGAGTACCGTATTTTATGGAAGAAACGCCGCGGCGTTTACGAGTTTAAAAGTTAATTTTTTTCCAAGTGCGGCGTTTACGATTTTTTTTTTTAAATACCAACTGAGTTTCCTTAATTTAAAAATTCATAAAAATATTTAAAATCGGATTTAAATATTTTAAATAAAACTTCAGACATCTTAAGATATTAAAACTTTGATTAAAGTTAGGTCAATGTGACTCTGTCAACAAAAGTAGCATTCCGACAGATGCGGCGATTACGATATTTTTAAGCTTATTCAGGCCAGTTTGAAGAGTGCGGCGTTTCTTTCATAAAATACGGTATTTGCCATTAACCCCTTAGCAGTATTGCTCGCAGGCCCCGATCATGACTAATTGGGGACCTGGGCAAAGATAAATTAGAGGGGCCCATTCAAATCGTTGCAACATTATTTAAATAGAACTGATGGTCAGTCATATGTGTTACGCATAAACAATATTTTCGCACCTTGGATTTTAAATAGAAGAAAATTCTTAGCTCCGTCAATTCTCAATTTAGTGCCTTAATTAATAAAATTACTCTTTTTTTCTTAGTACAGCACAAAACTCTTTTATATGGCTTTAACAACTTTTACGGAAGAGTGTTAAATACTCTAACATGCAAATATGTGTTAAATTGTACTACACACAACGTAATATCAAATCAAATACATTTTGCTTCACAAGTAGAAAGTGTTTGTTCAATAAATCTAAAAAGATGACAATTTTGGGTTTGTTTTTCATATTTAACTCTAAGTTAAAAGAAACAAAATATTGAGTACGGAAGAAAATTTATCTCATGACAATTACAACTGATTATTTTCAACCACTAAAGTTTAGATATGATTTAATTTCACTGCTAATACAATCAATTAAAATCAAAATATTATATCTTATTTAATAGTGGTTGAGGTTAGCTTTGCGAAAACATTGAGCTTTGCGAGTTCAAAATGAAATTTGTTTTTCAGAAAGTTTAGTAGAATCTTTTAAAGATGAAATTTGTATTTGAAACTTTTCAGAGCTGGAATCTAGAAAAAAAGTAAATATTTTATAAAGTAATATATGTATTTGGGGGGCCCTTGAGGTCAGGGGCCCCTGGGCAATATCCCGATTTGCCCATGCAATAATAAGGGCCTGATTGCTCGAACGCATCTCGGGCAAAAGAGTTTGCTTACTTCGTTACTAAAAACTTTTGGACAAGGTGAAATTTTTAACTATATTTTTTTTCTTTATTAATTGGCGGATATTTCCCGATTATACAATTAATATCACTTTTTTCAAAAGGTATTTTTTATATTTTTTAAAACTTTTACTTTAATAAAATTTTATTACGCAGTATTTATACTACAGCTAGACTTTATAATCCCAATGGCTAATTATTCACAAGACATTCATCATTAGACTGGTCGTAAAGTTGACATCAACTCGGAAGTCCCTCAAAGTGATAATATTGTTGAGCTACCCGATTATACAAGGCAGATATTTTAGTACGGAAAAGTGGTGTTTGTCTTTATTTTTAGTTTATTCTGTCAAAAAAAGTCACTGTTAAAGGTTTAAATTAGACTGCAGTAGTGTACTTTATTTTTTCGAAAGTGTTTTGTTACGTGCATTTTATTAGGCTGGGATTGTTCAGTATTGCATAGGTTTGAATATCATCCCGATAGACGATTTCTATAGTCGTTTTATATAACTTTTAATTATAACGGCTATGTGCCCTGCTAGTAGGGAATAGCAGGAAAAGAGTGTTGTCAGTTGTTTTGCTTCTATAGGTCATGATCAGCGTAGATCTGCAAAAATTTTTTACAGAAATTCCAACATAGGGGAGAATGTAATAGGTAGTATTTCTTACGAAATCTACCTAAAAGCCAACATCCCCCCCCCCCCCCAGAAAAAATAAATAAATAAATATTTTAGTTAAAAAAAAATAATGTAGAAACACATGATTTAAAAATTTAAATTATCTATAATATATACGGGCGATAAGTTGGTAATTTGTGTGCTTTGGGGCTATATGCTACATTTTATCATTTATTTAATGTTTGTTAGCATAAAATGCATTCTGTAATGCCTTTCTACAGTTTCAAAAAGAATTTTTGAGAAAATAACTATAAATTTTACTCCAGTAATATTTTAAATATTCGAATTGTCACTTTTGTCCATTGTTCCTCATTTCATGCACTGTTTGTCCTTCTTGAATAAATTAAGTGTAATGACAAACTATTTTAGAAATTTTACTGTATAAAATAAAAATTTACATTCTAAAGCAGCCACACTCAACCTTTTTTTATTGCGGGCCGCAAAGATGAGTTTTCGACTTTACGCGGGCCGTAAGACGCTTAAAGTATAAAAACAACAGTATTTAAAATAACATATGTATTACAACATTCCAATAAAACAAAATTAATGTTATCACTAGGGTTGAATATTTACCGCGGAAGGGATATTACCAAAAAATTTAACGCCTTCTTTCCAAATAATAAACTTCATAGTAGCTATAGTAATAATAAACTTCTATTGTAAATGCTGTATGGAATATGCCTCAAAGTTTGCTGTTTGGCAGTAGTACTGTTAAATGTTTCCGGTGACAATTTTTTCCGCGACAAAAGTTGAACTGTAAAAAATAGTATTAGCTATATGTGATGAGTATAAAACTTAATAATATAACAATGCAGGATATTCACGTTCTAAAGAGGAAAAAAAGGATATTTTCTTTAATAAATCAATATTTTGCTCAATGAAAAAAAAATAATTGTAGAAATATATATAGTGGAAACTTAATTTGCAAATAAGGACTATATTCAAAAATAACTTTTTAGTAAGAAAACGACTTTTAACGTAATTTTAAGTTAATTATAAATAACAGGACATATTTTATCTTCTAATGAAAATATATCACATAACACTGAAGATCTTAAATACTTTTTTAAGAGCATCTCTATAAATTGTATAATTAAGGGTTAAACGATATTTGCCTCGGGCCGCACATAAAAGGTCGACGGGGCGCCGGTTGAATATGGCTGTATCTAAATTATTAAATAAAGAATTTTTTATTGTAAATTATAAATAGTTTTATATTTATTCCGGCCAGGGAAATTTTGTCCCCTAGTTTTTATGTTATTACTGTCCCCTTGTATAAAACTGCTCATGTGACCATCAAGAAGTCAGATAAAATTTGGAGAGTTATTAGAAGCATTTATTAGAAGCAGCAATCGTGATTGCAGAGAAAATCTCATGGTTTAATTATCTGGACTTCAAAAGCAGTTAAAAGCTGCAAAATAGATAGAAAGACTAGAGAATAGGAATTCTGCTTTTTCAGAATTTAGTGTCACCCCCGGCATTTCCATTACTTCATTTTCTTCTGGTGGCTTCTATTATTATGAAACAGCCATTATAAATGAAGCGTTAGGTGAAGATGAAAGAGCAGTCGTAAAAAGTTACAACTCTGATTTTCTGGTCAGAATGAAAAAAAAAAAAAAGGCCATTTTTTTTTTTTTTTTTTAAATTATGGCCATTTTTTTTCCCATTCTAACCAGAAAATCAGAGTTCTAACTTTTTACGGCTGCTCTTTCATCTTCACCTAACACTTCATTTATAATGGCTGTTTCATAATAATAGAAACCCCCAATCTACCAGAAGAAAATAACTCGGTTAAGCGGGACTCGGATAATCGGGACTGTAGTGCAAAACATATTTCAATTTTAAGACTTAAAGCACACGCTTTAATTTTATGTAAAATGACGTTATTTGCATTAATATTGATACTTAAAATTAAATATAGTTTATAATAGCTCCATGTTTTATCATAAATCCTTCATATATATTTTTCTCAAAATAGCACGTATTTTAATTTTTTTTTCAATTTTTATTAGAAAATGGCAACAAAAAGATATAATTGCTTCTACAATTTTTTTCTTTACTTTCTACAGAAATGGAGTACTTGAGTTGCCAAAATGAAACAAATGTCGCTAAAAACTACAAAAAAATTAATATTTCAAAAACAAATGGAGATGCAGTTTTCAAACAAATTGCATTAAAAAGTGCTTTTATTCCCAATACGACGGTATAAACATTGAAAATGTGCGATGCTTAGAAGTTTTAAAAAATGCTGTAGAGTATTTAATCGCACAATAAAACATCGGTTTTTGTTTTACGGCTGGCGTATACAAGGTAACGTTATTTATTACAGACAAAATAAGCTGGGAGAAAGAAATAGCATACCGGGGGCTAATAAGAGTATGTTTATTAACTGTCACTACTGTCCCATATTTAAACTTTTCTAATTATTATTTTTAGTTATTTATGATTTTGTCATGATGTAACATCCTTTTGCTTACTTCATAACTCATATTGCAGTCTTACTAAGTTTAACTTGCTATGAGCAGGAGCACAGAAGAAATTTCCTTAATTTTTCACTGCTGTCTCTGTCATTTCTGTCCCCTTTGAATGAAATTGCATCGGTTCACTGCCCTGTTGAAATTTTACTCAATCTTGATTAAAAAGATGTGCACCAAAATTGTTATTTAAAACTATTCAACATATTTATTGAACTTAGTTCTACATAGCTTTTATTCAAATAACTTTTTGGCGAAATTTCTGGTTAGAATTGAATGCAATAAATTATAGAAACGGGTCGATTAGAGGTAGGCATGTTAAGGATTAAGGGGCTACTTCAGTCACGCGAAAATACCCGTTCGCTAATGTTAATCCAATGGGAGAAATATTTTAATGTGTCTCGTTTTCATCTAAAAATTTTTAAACGATTTTTTTTTCATTGGAGAGCGAACTAAAATAAAAAAAATGCTTAAAATTTAACTTTCCTTTTTCACTAAATCACAGAATCAAATTGCCCATTTATTGATCATATATATGTCACTTTTTCAATTTTGTTTACAGGTATTTTTAATTAGGACACTTTCACTTTCATAACCGGTTACGAAAGTGAAAAACGGCCTTTGTACAGATCGACCTCAGCTCCCCAATGAAAAAAAAAAAAAAAAAATAAAACATTGAAATGAAAACGTGATAAAAAATTTCTCACATTGAATTAACATTAGCAAACGGATGTTTTCGCGTGACTGAAGTAGCATCTTAAAGAAAAATACTGCTTAAGGGTGTATTCGAAAAAATATTTTTCCACACTCAACAGCTCGAAATTTTCTGAGACATTTTCAGACTCATTTTTAAAAGTAAAAACATGAAACTTGCTGGGGTGATTTCTGAAGACATGTTTAACATGCCGTGTGATTTCATTTTCAGCTCAATTAATTAGAATTTGATTTTTAAACAATTATTTTCTCAGTATGACCATTTTTTTCATTCCCAGATCGCCCGCTTCTGAAAATTCGGTTCAAAACGCCAACTTTGACAGCGTTTTTTACAGTATTTTCTGCGTTTATCAAAAAATTAAGAAGCACCGCACATTATATAGTTTTTAAATAAGAGAATTTCCCAGTTTGATGCGTTTGAGAGCAAAAATGAATTTTAAAATGAATCAGAAAATAAGCAGTTTGGATCGGAATACACCCTTAAGGGGTGGTCACTCAGCTTCGGAATTCTCCTCCATAATGCTAACTCTATGGACTTTTCATGGATTCTAATATTTAAAATATCTTCTGGGGAAATTCATATTTTTAACATCTTTTTTCTGTGCACTCTTCTTAAAGGATGTCTCTTTTTTTCTTAGTTTTCAAAATATTTCTGAAATCTATGCTGGATTTAACATTTTATGTGTTAAATGCGGGCGAACTGTGAGTAAGATTTTAACACTTCCTATAAAACAAAGTCTATACTTTAGAAATATTTTGAGAACTAAGAAAAAAAAAGAGAGATCTTTTAGGAAGTGTACACAAAAAATAGAAGTTCAAAATATTCATTTCCCGAGGAGATATTTTAAATATACGAATGCATCCAATGCCCACAGTCTTTATATGAGTGAGGGGAAATCGGAAGCTGAGTGACCAACCCCCTTAAATTTTATGCCGGAATATTGTACATTACTCACTCACTACCTTATGTCTTATCTATTTCTTAATTTAAAAAAAAAAAAAAAAAATCTAGAGAACAGGAATTCTGCTTTTTCAGAATTTAGTGTCGCCCCCGGCATTTCCATTACTTCATTTTCTTCTGGTGGACTGGTGGCTTCTATTATTATGAAACAATTATGGCCATTTTCTTTTTCCATTCTGACCAGAAAATCAGAGTTCTAACTTTTTACGACTGCTCTTTCATCTTCACCTAACGCTTCATTTATAATGGCTGTTTCATAATAATAGAAGCCACCAGTCCACCAGAAGAAAATAACTCGGTTAAGCGGGACTCGGGTAATCGGGACTCTACTGCAAAACATATTTGAATTTTAAGACATAAAGCACATGTTTTTATTTTATGTAAAATGACGTCATTTGCATTAATATAGATTCTTAAAATTAAATATAGTTTATAATAGCTTCATGTTCTATCATAAATCATTCATTTATATTTTTCTCAAAATAGCACGTATTTTAGTTTTTTTTTTTTTTTTTTTTTTTTTCAATTTTTATGAGAAAATGGCAACAAAAAGATATAATCGCTATTTTTCAACAATTTTTTTTCTTTACTTTCTACAGAAATGGAGTACTTGACTTGCCAAAATGAAACAAATGTCGCTAAAAACTACAAAAAAATTAATATTTCAAAAACAAATGGAGATGCAGTTTTCAAACAAATTGCATTAAAAAGTACTTTTTTCCCCCAATACGGTGGTATAAACATTGAAAATGTGCGATGCTTAGAAGTTTTAAAAAATGCTGTAGAGTATTTAATCACACAATGAAACATTGGCTTTTGTTTTACGTCTGGCGTATACAAGGTAACGTTATTTATTAGAGACAAAATAAGCTGGGAGAAAGAAATAGCATGCCAGAGGCTAAAAAAAAATCTTTTAAAATTTAACTTTTATTTTTCACTAAATCACAGAGTGAAATTTCCCACTTATTGAAGAATCGCTCATATATACATACATATATATATATAAATGTGCTGTTGTAATGCGAGAAGTAGATTTTACAAGCTTTGTATTTAACCACTTTACAACCCCTTCATGTGATCTATTATATCAAATCGTCCATCATCTACGTCCGCAATTTTCTTCCGGCTTGCCCGAGTTGTTCGTGAATATGTAATTTTTCCTGTTCGGAGATGTACCAGAGATTGAAAAGTAATTGTGACTTATCGGAAAAAATATCTCAAAGCCGAATGGGCACAATAATTCTCCGCAGGATGTAGCTAGCTGTAAGACATACTAAAAAAGAAGCTGAAAGTTGTGTAAAGAAATCATAATATAGTATCTGTATTTCAGTTAGGATTTTTTTTCTTTTACAAGGCTCGATTAAAATCTAGATTGGTGTATTTTATTTTTTCATTACTATTATTTCTTATTTGATAGGATGCTTTATGAAAATACGACGAGAAAAAGCCATGTTCTTTTTTGGTTCTTTTTAAAGAGGAAACATAGAACCCAGTGCATCAGTAGTAGGAATAAACCAGTAGTTTGAAATTTTCTTTTTTATTTATTAAGTTTTACTAATGTTTTGTATTTATTACTGTTTAATTAATTAAAAATAACTGTTAAATTTTCTTAACTTCCTTTGATATTTTTATTCAAAGAAATAGCTTTATTTTTCTTAGAAAAAGAATGATTGTTTTGTTTATTATTATTATATAGTGAGTGAAAAATTAGACACTTCAAAGGATCATTTGTAAACATAAAATTTTATTTTTAAGTTCATTTTTTCCGCTGTATATTGAACTTGGGTCTGTTTAAAAGTGTAATGAAAGTAAATTATTTTTGTAATTTTTTAAGCCTTTTAAAATAGCTGTCCTATTTATAGGACAGCAGTCCAATATACTATAGTAATTCAATTATGTATGATTGTAATGGAATATTATCTAGTTTAGGATTTTGTGCTCCAATATATATATATATTTTTTTTAATTTCGGAGAGGATTAAAAAAAAAGCATTCAAAGTCCGTCTCCATTTGTCTTTCTTTCTCTGTCTCTTTCTTTTTTAAATTTTAAGACCCTTGTTTAAATCAGTTTTTATAAATTTCGATTTATATATGTTTTTATCTATAAATAGTAAAGTGGGTCAAAGTCATAGTTTTAGCCCTTTATGTACTATGCATTATAAATTTAATGCCTTTATGCATTATGAATTCATGAAAATTTTATCTTGTAAAGCATTTTTCGTGATTTTTTAAAACTACATTAGAAAACTTACATAATCATTTTATAAATTTTACAAGGATTGAATGATTTAGAAGGATTAATTAAATTTTAATTTATAGGGATTTGTGCATTATTTATAACCCCACGCAAATCTTTTATTTTAAATATTTTTCTTAGTATTTTGTGAATTGAGAAATATTCAAATATTTAGAAATATAGAAATATTTCCGAATTGAAAAATCCCCCCCCCCCTTCCCGCCCAACTCCAAGGAAGCTGAAAAGATGCAAAAGAAATCATCCTTTTAAAAATATTTTTGTTTTGTGTAACCAATAATGCTTTACAAGATAAAGTAATGCATCTATAACTCATTCTAAACTGTATTACTACTAATCGATGTATTAAATGAATTTTATAACAAGTTATTTTAATGGTACTTATAAGTACCATCGGTAGATAAAGGGTTAAAAAGTCACAGATATTCTCCTACCAAACAACAAAATGCAATAGCTTAATCGCATGCATGCGTTCATCTTAGTTACTTAGGAATAAACAATACTGTTTTTTGTTTAAAAGAAAAAAAAGTTTTTTGCACCATTTTATATTTTTGGGATTTGAGTAGAAATTGCACACGAATTCCAAAAATATATAAACAAAATAATGCAAAAAACTTTTTTTTAAACATTTTTTAAACAGAAAAGCAGTATTAACGTATATAGGACCGCTTTATAATGAATACCATCAAAAACATTTAAAATTTTATATATATCAAAAACAGCTGTTTATTGGGTTTTCAATTTTTTATTACTCAAAAAAAAAAAAAAAAAAAAAAATGTTGTGCCAGACGAGACAAAAAAGTAAAACGGTATAAACTTTTTAAAGAGGAAACATAGAATCCAGTGCACCAATAATAGGAATAAAACTATAATTTGAAAGTGTTTTTTTTTTTTTCGTTTATTGTTTTGTTAATTTTTTTATGAATGCTTATTGTTACTAATTAAAAATAGCTGTATAGATTCCTTTTCTTTTTTGGATTATTTTATTCATAGAAATAGCTTTTTTTTTTTTTTTTTTTTTTTTTTTTTTTTTTCCGAAAAAGAATATCTCTGTCATGTTTATTATTGTTATTAAATGGTGAGTGAAAAATTAGGCATTTCAAAAGATCGTTTTTTAAATTAAATTTAATTTCAAAGTTCATTTTTTCGGCTGCATATTACACTTGGGTCTGTTTAAAAGTGTAATGAAAAGTTTGTATTAAAAGGTCATAATAAAAAGTTTAAGTGTATATTAATTATTTTTGTTATATTTATTTGAAGCCTTTTAAAATAGCTGTCCTATTTATAGGACAGGAATCCAATATGTTTTAGTAATTCAAGTATGTTTGATTATAACGGATTATTATCTAGTTTAGGATTTTGTGCTTCAATATTTATTTATATTAAATGGGATGTTCTAAAAAAAAAAAAATGCGTGCAAAGTCAGTCTCTATTTGTCTTTCTCTCTCTCTTTCTTTTTTAAATTTTAAGACCCTTGTTTAAATCAATTTTTAGGAATTTCGATTTAATTGCATTTATATCCATAAATATTACAGTGGGTTGAAGTAATGGTTTTATCGACCTTCAACCAATAGAGTTGCTGCAAAAGGAAAATACGCGATAGCTGAAAAGCGGATTGAAACCACATTTTTTATCCTCATTGACCAATCGAACTGCAGAAAAGGGTAATGAATAGCCAATAAGAATACAAGGAGAGAATAAAAATAGTTCGTAGAAATTAAAAAACATCTAATCTAGAGTTTTATAAGTATTGCAAAAGAACTAGACAAATGGGAACACAGTAATGTCGCAATTAACAGTATTTTATAATTTTTATGGATATGAACACGGTTCGTTGATATATGTCAAAATCAAAATATATATCTGATTTTCAAAATATTAGGACATTTGATATTTTCGATACAGTAGAGCGCCGATTATCCGAACAAGCCGGGACCGACCCTAGTTCGGATAAATGGACAGAAAATTTAAGGGTCCTGATTATACTAAAACATTCACACTTTAGCCATAGGCTTAGGACTGGCAGCACCAGTTAGTGCTAGCGTGTTTAAAAACTGTTTTTAACCTTTTTTATTATTTAATGTTTTTTTTTTTCTCTCTCTTTATCATTTTCTGAACTCCAGAGATTATAATTTAAGCAAAAAAGCATTCGATCGTTGCTTCCTTCAAAGAAGACGTTCTTTCCAATGCTGCCATATCTCGAATTCTTCTTAAATAAGTTATTTGAATATAGGAATATTCTTATGCCGTTCGAGTTTTCATTTCTTCAATTTCTTTTTCATCTTAAATCTCATCCACAATCTCATCATCATTAAAAAAAAAAAAAATATGAGAGAAATAGGCTGTTTGGAAAAATGGAAGTTCGGTTTAAAAAAATTTTTTTTGAATGAAATAGGCTGTTCGGATAATTGGAAGTTCAGTTAATTGGAGTTCCAATAATCGGCGCTCTACTGTATTTTTATACATTTCATATTTATTTTCGAAATATCACTGTACAAGATACATTTGATATTTTCAATCTTAACAAGTGTAAATAAAATTTTCAATTGTTATTGTATTGATTGTGTCGTTCTGTAGACGAAGAACTTTCGTTTCCGACGGTGACTTTTTAAGCCAAAGAAGAAAACAAGTATATTTTCGAGCCTTATGTTAAAACTTTTATTTTTAAATGTAGAACTAATAATTATGTGGGAAGTAATTAATTCAGAACAGCCATTGAAAGATAAACTGCCTCATTTAGATAATCAGTTATTTGCAGCACTGAAGTGAAAAAACTATAGGCCTCGTGGTTAATAAAGAAAAAACAAAATACATGAAAACAGACCGAATGAAATCACAGGCAACAGCAACGTTAACAATAAATAATGAATTACAATTTAATGAAGTAACAGAATTTAAATATTTATCTACGATCACCTGTGATAATATGGTAGAAGCAGAGATTAAAACTCGACTTGCAGCAGGAAATAGATGCTATTTTTCTCTTCGAAACATTCTAAAATCATCTCTAATATCCCGAAAATCCAAACTTAAAATTTATAAAACTGTTATAAAACCAATAGTAATTTATGGTAGTGAGACCTGGACCACTACACAAAAAGATGAAAAGCTACTTATCACTTGGGAAAGGAAGATCCTAAGACAAATTTTTGGACCTATTAAAGAAGACAATATATGGCGTATAAGGACAAATATGTAGATAGAACAGTTATATAATGAAAAAGATATAATAAATACTATAAAAATAAGAAGAATGCAATGGTTAGGCCATCTAATCAGAATGAGGGATGAGAGAAACACAATGAAGATCTATAATGGTAATTTAAGTTGGAAAAGAAGTATTGGTAGACCCAGGAAGAGATGGATAGAAGAGGTATAGAGAAAGATCTTGCACAAAACCAAATTATAAAGTAAAGGCCAGAGATCGGAAGGTCTGGAGAGGTATATTGAGGGAGGTCAAAATCCTACATGGATTGTAGTACCTTTGTGTATGTATGTATGTATGTTATTTGCAGCTTCATTAGAAAATAATCTTTTCTGATTCTGGTTTAGTTGAGTTCAAACTTAGCAACATGTTAGGGAATAAAAAAGAACACAATCTTACATTTATATTAATAAAAGTTTCTTTTATAAAACATAAAATTTTCTTGTCCGACAGTTTTTTGTTGTTGTTGTTGTTGTTGTTTTATAAGTGTATAAAGCAAATTGTTGATTTTCAATCTTGTTCTAAGTGGAGGGGGGAAAAATACATTTTTAGAATATTGTTTTATGAAGTTTTCATGTATTGCAATATGATTTCGTTTCTAATTTATTATGCTTGAGTTTCTAATTTATTACGATTGCTATTTAGAAATTTAAATATTTTATTTTATCAGATATATATCAAAATATCGGATATTTTTTTATATTTACGAACCCTGGATATGAAAAATTTTAAGTGTAGTTCAAAAGAGGACCTATAGATAATTTTAGCAGAATAGAAATTAGTCATTCAGTCCCAGCAATGTTTTGCAATGGCCTTTTTTTTTTTGTTTTCCTGTTTACGAATATAAGACACACGTTCTTTTAATCCTTTCCGGCACAGAACAATTCTGTTGTGATTGACTGACACCGGAATTTACAAACGACTTTTTTTAGAAATCAAAAACTTGTTACTTTAAACTTTCATTGTAAAAGCAAAATTTTATTAAAATATTCTTGGTGCCGTTTGTAAGTTTGGAATTAAAATTAGATGGTCCCGATGGACGTGGGATCACTGCATCGGAAAGGGTTAAGCGAATTTTGTACTGTGATAAGTTTGTCCAGTATACGATAACGATGACGATAATATATTTAACGTCATATTAAGCGCAATTCTTTTAAATATGAATATATTTTTCTGAAGAACTTGTGAAAATTTTCGTCTTCTTTATCTATAGAAATTTTTTTCCGTTTTTTCATTCTGAGCTTCTCTATTCACACAAGAAATATCATTTCCTCAACCATATACAGTCCACACTGTCTCGCTCACTAAATCCTTATTTTTCCGAAAAGGATCTTTCTGATTACGGGTCCGTGAACCTTTCGGACGCCAAATCTCCTCCTGCGAAAAAGGAACGCAGTGTTCCGAAAAGAAATTTTCTAAAATGTCACTGCATTAAAAAAAAAAAAAAAGAAAGAAAGAAAGGGAAAAAAAATCTCTCTGGCGTGACAGTTTTCTTCTTACTGGTCTACGACAGCTTTCCGGCCGAGTTGCCGAACTGTAACTCCCTAGGATAATACTTGGACTCGCTAGTAAATCATCGGTCGAAAAGGAATTTTTCGAGTTAAAATAAAAATTAAATCGTTTGCTATTTTATTTTTTATTTATTGTTTTACTTTAAAAGCTTTATAAATTCATTTTTCAGTATATACTCTTTAAGTGTAAACCAAAATATTTAGTCATTATTATTTGTATTGGTTTTATGATCGTTAACACTATTGGTTAGTTTTAATTAATTTTTCAACTACATTTCAGCAGTGAAATTACGCTTGAAATTATTGAATATTAATGATGTGAATTATCACATTGCTAACAAAGCGTAAACCAACTTAGTGAAAAATGTCCAAGCCGGGAATCTACCACTAAACCACAAGGACGATGTCCAGTGAGAAATGCCAGGCTGGACATCGTCCTTGTGGTTTAGTGGTAGAGCACTGGAGATCTATTCCAGGGACCCGGGTTCGATTCCCGGCTTGGACATTTTTCACTAAGTTGGTTTACGCTTTGTTAGCAATGTGATAATTCACATCATTAATATTCACTATTGGTTAGGTCAATATTGGCATGAAGTATTGCCCTTTTTTTTTTTTTTTTTTTTTTTACATTTTGCTAATGTTGCACCAATATTCGTCTCAGTGTGTGGATCGGTTATTGCCAGTGAATCACTTTTCAAAAGGCTTTCCGACAAATCAAATATACCAGTTGAATCTATAAAATATAAATTGCTGTGTATATTTCGTTTTTCTCTAATGATTTTGTATTTTTTTAAAAAGCTAAAATTTATTCTTCCCTAGTGACTTAAAATGACGTTTTTATTTTTATTTTTTAATTTAATTTACAAATGTTTTTTTTTCTTTTTCTGAGGACATTTTCGGTTTTGGAACCTGTTTCGAAAATGAAAGTACCCTTAGGAAAAAAAAAAAACTGTAACCTAAATCGAAAAGTAAAAATGCATCTAGTAAGACATCAATCTCAGATGTTCTAAGCAAAATAATAATAATAATAATTTTATTATTCTTATAATTATTATAAATCATTTAAAAAATAGGAAAAAGGACGATTCTAGTGTTTTAACATTAGCTGGCGAATGTCTTCGCGTTGCTAGCATAGGCTCTTACTTCAGTCACGGGAAAACACCAGCTTGCTAAAATGAAAATAAAATAAAATAAATAAAAATCCTACCGGGCAGTTCTTTTAAAATACCTCGTTTGCATTTTAATATTTTTGCATTGGATAGCTGAGGTCAATCTCTACAATCGCTGTCTTTTACTTTGTAGATTTTGTTTGCTTTTTTCCCTTTCCTTTTATTTATTTTTAATGAGGATACTTTTTCTTTCTAAACCGGTTTCGAAGTAAAAGTATTCCGTTAAAAAAAAAAAAAAAAAAAAAAAAAAAAAAAAAAAAACTTTTAAACCAAATTGACAAAGTAAAAAACGGCGATTAAAGAGATCAACCTCAGCTCTTCAATGAAGAAAAAATAATAATAATAAAAATGTTTAATGCAAACGAGATATTTTAAAAGAACTGTCCCATAGGATTAACATTAGCGAACGGGTATTTTCACGTGAGTGAAATAGCATTTTAAAGCATCCTCAAAATAATTAATAATGTATATTGGAGCCATTTTGAGAAAACAATTCCTTTTTAGAAATTCTGACGAATTTTTACTTCACTGGTCCTGTCCAATTGTATCAAATTTTTGCCTTATACAGAGATATCATCGCTTTTTCTCTGTGGATTATTGTCAATGATTCATATTTTTCAAAGACTTTCCGACAAATAAAGTGTCCAAGCTAAATCTATAAAATATATATTGCTGTCATAAGGAAAAGCAGTCTTCCGCGACAAAATTTTCTGAAAAATGTCATTCGAAGACGACCTTGGTGTCGTGAGAATGTCCTTCTCGTTTCTCAAAACCATTCTTGTCGAACTGGTAATCTGTAACTTCTTCAGGATATACCTTTCACCTGAACCACTGAAGACGGATATTTGCCCGTGTATCACGAAAGTATGCCATGAATCCCAAAATGCTTTTTTTCTTTTTTTTAATATATAAACTTCCTATATTTTATAGTATGTTTTGAGAGGTTTTTGGTATTTTATGAACTTTTCGGACCATAAACTTCTTTCAAAACATTTTTCTACATAGGGCTTAGGAAATGCTATCCGTCTATTCCATGCCAAATTTTTATAGGTTTTTGAAATGCTTTATATTATTAACGCGTAACTGAAGAGGTCGAAAAGTAAAATATAAAAGGGGACATGTGATCGCAGAGTCCACATTTATTTATCGATTAATAAGTTTTTTTTTTTATTTAAATGTTAGTATGAAATTGTACCAATGCGTACTTTGACCATTGAGCTTACAAAAAAATACGAAAAATTTACAGTTTTCGAAAAGAAATCATTTTTAAAAACATTGTGTTTTTATATGAAAAAAACAACAACTCAGTAGGTGGACTTAGTGCCGTCTCAGAGATTGCACGACCCCGGGAACGGCGTAAAACTGTTAATATACTTTAATATGCAGCTAATAGCAAATTCCCCTTAATTCGAACGAAGGTGCTGCATCGGGTCGAGTTAACCAATTTTACCTGACCCGACTTTAAATGTTTCAAGCTCGGGTCGGTTTCGGATTGAGTTTAGATTCTTTAGGATCGGGTTCGGGTTGATCTGATTTTACAAAAGAAAGTCCTGTATATTTTATTTTAATAAAGTGTATGTTTATAATAAGTGTATGTCATGTTTAATAAGTGTATGTGTGTTCATTTTTATACAAAAAAGTTAAATTGATGTTAGGAGGCAATTGTAGGCTACTTTTTGATAATTGTGTTAAAATATGCATTAATTTTCTTTCACTTCGGGTTCGAGTTTGATTATTTCGTTTCAGATCGGTTCCGGGTTGGAGTGTGTCGGGTTGCGGATGACTTGTAAAATTTTCAGGATCGAATCTGGTATAACCCGATCCGTGCAGCACTCTAATTCGAATTCTCATTATTCGAATTTTAATTATTTCCTTTGAAAGCCGTATTCAAAACAATGTTAAAAATCTTATATAATTCGGGGTTTTCTAACTACTTCTTTGGATAATTCGAAGATCTTGAATTTCGGTGTCATTTACTTACTGTATGACTGTACGGTACTGTACAGAAAATGGAGTTTCAAGCTATTAACTTTCAGTTTTCAGAACCAATCAAAAATTAAGTAGAATTATATTTATTATTGTTTGAATGATTAACAAATAATAATGATATTAATAAGCAAGAGCGCATATTTTCAATTGAAGAAATTGTGCTTTTTCTTAATTGTGCAAAAAAAAAAAAAAAAAAAAAAAATTAATGGGTTTCTAAAACTGAATATTGTGGGTACATGATACACAGCCTTAGCTGCCAACATCTTACGTTTATTTGTACAGGGTGTCTATAACCATGGAAAAATCAGAGAGGTTTATCAATCTAGAAAAGTCGGGGAACTTTGAAAAGATACTCGAAAATCAGGGAAATTTGTCTGAATACGAAAATATTTGCATTTTCACCTTGCCAACGAGATTGATTCGTCTATTTTGTGTACCATATTTTTTTCACATGCTGATTAGACTTTTCTAATATTTTTATAAGATGCACATGGTATGAGTTTTTGATATTTAACATAAATTAAGGTGATAAGATGTCCTCATTTTCTGTAGATAGAGCTTATATTGAAGACAATTACCCATTTTTGAAATTTTTAAATGATACATTAACATAACCTGCCAGGTGACCAGCTTAATCCGATTAGATATCCTGTCAGATTAGATATGTCGTAGAATTGAACATTTTTCAGAAAATGGGAAAATTTTCTGGTTATCATATGTCCATTGGCCACTATAGGAAGTTGTTGGACTAAATTTTGAGTTCGGATTTATAAAACTGTTAGTCGATACTTTATTAATGTTAAGCAATTTTTATGTTTTTCTCTTGTCTTTTCTTCCAAATGAGATATTAGCAAGCTGGATAAGTGTTTTATACAAGGAAGCAGCATACATGAAAAAATACTTAGTGTGTCTTATACAAAAAGAAAGGACATAAATCTTAATGGAATTGGAAAAGTATTTATGAAGAATTTTAGTAAGTGTGTAACTAAATTTTAAAAAGCTATCTGGAATTATACATGCATTTACTCGTTTTTAATACAAATTTTGGCAACAGTTACGGAATTTTCAGATAGTCTTATTCAAATACCAAGAAATCGAACTTCGTCACCTATTTATCTGTAAATGCAAAAGATCTTTCAGCAAATGCTGTCTGTTGTTTATGTTTTAAACCAATTTTCCGTAACATGAAATGAAAGCCATGGAAATGTTAAGCTCACGGGGCAGTGGAAAATAATTCAAGATAATCACAGGAAAATGCAAAACGCTGTTCAATTCTTTGGCACTTAAATAGTAATCCCTTCAAAATCCATGCATTTATGTTTAGATATTACGTTATGAACACGTCAGAAAGATTCGCGTTTAAAAAAGAAGGGGGAGAGGGATATTTTTAAGACCACCATTTAATTTTTTCGCAGTTGTAGGAATTTGAAATATATATATTTTTTTATGCATGTGTCTTCTAACTAACATATCGTATAATACTGAAATAGCAGATTATTCAACTTTTAGGAGTCAATTAAGGAAGACAGATGTGGTTCCAACACGTAACCTGATTGTTTAAATCCATGTAGTTATCGTGTTAGAAATGTCGTTTGGGACCGACTAATGAGTTTGCGAACTACAGAAAATTGAAAGGCACTTTGTTGCGTGAGATGCGGCAGTTTCTCGTCTTTAGGTGCTAAAGTTAGACTCCCTAGGTGATCTTTATGGGTAAAAGAGACGTTTTTAGCGTTTACATGAATTAAGCAATAGGGGCAAGTAACATGGTCTATATTTCTAAAAATCAGTTTCCATTGCTTAAATTACTTAACTTTACGAAGAATTATATGATTAATGTAGTCTGCGTTATTTTTAAAAAGTTAATTGAATTCAAGTTAAAAATGAGCATGCCATGTTTATGTGTGATATAATTTGCCGTGCATACCTACGGTGCATACCTACGTAAACACATTTTCTGCAATAAATTGCATGCAGTTGCTTTCGGGGGAAATTTTTTGTAATCTTTATTAGTTTTATTTATTTCTTATGCACTGCGTTTTTCTCTAAATTATACGATAATTAGATCTCATGAAAAATCTAATGAATATTGAAGTAATATTGTGTATTAAATATGTACCTTTTTAAACATTTAGTTTTTAATAAATTTCAAAATTTTATTATTTAAATACATGTTTTATATCTTTCATATAAAAATACATTTTGGTCTAGTTGGTGGGCAGCCTAAAAAAGTATAGTATAAATGTAAAAATTTAAGGTTTTAATTAAAAGCGATTTTCACCTATGTTCTGGACAGTATGTTCTGGTCTGACCCAAAGAGCGCAGGGTTGTTGTTGTTGTTGTTTTCTCCAAATTAAATGTAAGTACAGTAGAGCGCCGATTATCCGAACAAGTCGGGACCGACCCTAGTTCGGATAAGCAAAAGTTCGGATAAATGGACAGACAATTTAAGGGATGTTTCTGACTATACTAAAACCTTCACACGTTATCTAAGCTTAGGACTGGCAGCACCAGTTAGTGCTGGCATGTTTAAAAATTGTTTTTTACTTTTTGTCTTTTTTTTTAAAAAAATTCTTGTTGTTTACATTTTTATCATTATTTTTTCTCTTTTTATCATTTTCTGAACTACAAAGATTATAATTTAAGGAAAAAAGTTTTTGATTGTTGCTTGGTTCAGTGAAGACATTCTTTTCAATGCTGCCATATCTCTAATTCTACTTAATTACTGTCAGTTAAATAGGATCAGCGTTCTTCTGCCGTTCGAGCCATTTCATAACTGTTTCCAAACAATCAAAAGCTTCGTTATGTGATGGACCTGGGTTATTTTCAGAGCATTCGTTTTCATTTTCTTCAATTTCTTTTTCATCGTGACTCTCATCCACAATCTCATCATCATTTAAAATCTGATATCCAGGGTCATATATACTTCATTATTTAACCACTCGTTAATTTCATTTTGTTCATAGCTTAGGATTCTTTCCATTTCCTTTACTATTTTTACATTCCTTATTTTCTGATCCACTATCAGTTTTTTCTTTCTTTAAAATTTTATTCCAAGCCAATGGAAAATAGGAGTTCGGTTAAAAAAATTTTTTGGGAGAAATGCTGATCGGACAGCTGGAAATTTGGTTAAAAATTTTTTTTGAGAGAAATAGGCTGTTCGGTTAATTGGAGTTCGGATAATCGGCGCTCTACTGTATTAAAGTAATATTGAATAAATCTTTGTATTTATAGCCTATGTGAACAAGGAGGGCAAAACAAAATACCTTTTTGCCCTTCTTTTTATTTTGCAGGCATACAAATTGCTTTCAGTGCCGATATTTATGCTCAGCTATAAAAAAATTAGAGGCTATATAGAGAGTAAAACTTGCTGACTACAATGGATGTCAGCAATCGTTAATGACGTTTTTGCTTCTGGTTGTATAATTAGTAACAGACATATGTCTTCCTCCTTTTTTTTTCTCCCGAGACAAAAATAATAATTAAAAATAAATAAATAAAATATGGCTTTTACTTCTCTTTTTTAATTGCAAAATTGTGCAATAGGGAATGATGCTGCTTTTACGCACACTTTTTTTTTATGGCAGACTTTTTTTTTTTTTTTCCTCTTACAGTGAATTTTAACAAAATAAGTTTTCTTTGAAAAAGGTAATAACAAGAACGTGCTGTAAAAGTTCCTCTGCAAGATATTATTTTATTTCTAATAATGATTATAATAATAATAATAACGATAATAATAATAATAATAATAACGATAGCAATAATAATAATAATAATAATTTAGAACAACTGATATGAATTTTCATTTTTTACTTTACAATAAAAGATAATCTGCTTGCTGCTAGATATTCTTCTATCTCTAATAATAATAATAATAATTTAGAACAAATGATGTGAAGTATCCATTTTTTAAAGTAATATTTGCAATTTTTGTTAAAGTTTTTCTTTTGTCTTTCCAGGTAAGTGGTCAACTTCATCGATCTTTCTGACAGTAAGTCTTGTATTTCTGCACTGAATTTCCTATTTAGTTAACTTTTTTCCGAACTTATGTGCTATTTTAAAAAGGAGAAGTGTTATTCCAAAAATATTATTGTTTTCATTATATTTTCGCAAATGAAAAAATATATCACATGGAACAAAGCCAAACAGTTACGTCCTTTTCATTTTATTGTGTATTTCTACAATACTCAGCGTGATCTTTCCCCTTCAAAAACGTTAGATGTATCTTCTGACAAACATTCTAGTAATATAACACATATTGGACAATTCCACCATAAAATATAATAAATAAAGACACAATCTTGCTTAATGGTACACAAAACACGAACTTTAATAAGCTAAAAGTTAATTTCTACATTTCGAGCTGTTTCTACAGCCGTCTTCTGGAAAATATGATGGTAAAAAGGCTCAAAGTTCAGAGACTAAAAATAATTATTGATTTTCACTGCATTGCAACATTACATTTTTGTATTCAAATCATTGGCCAAGTTTCGACTAATTATCTCTTGCACAGGAAGCTTTCGTCTCTGAACCTTGAACCTTTTTACCATCATATTTTCCTGAAGACTGCTGTAGAAACAGTTCGAAACGTAGAAATTAACTTTTAGCTTATTAAAATACGTGTTTTGTGTACCATTAAGCAAGATTGTGTCTTTATTTATTCTAGTAATAATTTGTTCTCCACCTCACCCCTCCTTATGATGTAGACATCTATAATGGAGTCGTTCAAGTATTACGTAAGCAGTAAGTGGGGGAGGGGGGGGTCCAGTGTCTGATTATTTTTGCTGACAAGGGGGAGAGGGGGGGTCACGAAAATTCTTACGTAAGCATTAGACAGCGAAGCAACTATAGTTTAACAACAAAAAGCAAAATAACATGATTTAGATGAGCGTTCTGCGGATGTTGAACGACTTAAGGAAATATATGGAGTAAACAAGGACTGGAAACGAGGATCATTCCAGCCCCCCACTACATTGAAAACTTAATAATAGAGAATGCAGAAACATGGATTCAAAGATCTTGGACACCAAACTAGAAATATGAACGCCAAACACTTAATATTCCTATGATTCTTGTTAAAAATTTTTAGTTATGTGCCTAAATAAGTTAGGGCCGGTTGTATTTCTTAAAGTTTTTTTTTTTTTTTTTTTTTTTTTTTTTTTTTTTTTTTTTTTGGTCAATGCGATAAATAATAATATATAAAAACTATTTTGTATTCTATGAATTGTTTAATGCCATAAGTAACAATATATTAAACCGATTTTTTTTCCTTCAATTTTCCTTCAACCCCTATGTGTCTGTTTATGTAAATTTGCTAGATTAATAATGCAATTTATCGCTAACTGTAATTTTTTATGGCAAATAATGTTGATGTTAGAATGTCATAAAATCTTACGTAAGCAAAGGGGCGGGGGTCTAGTATTTGCTTATTTTTCCTTACAAGGGTAGGGAGGGGTACAAAATGACTAAAAATATGCTTAAGTAATACTTGAACGGCCCCAATAATGTAACGTTACAGAGCAAGATAAATTTACTTCATTAAAACATTTATTTGAGTGTCTCTAACATTATAAATCTATAAAACTCCATAACGTTTACGATCTGAAATTAATACATTCACCTCTACAAAAAAAAAAAAGAAGAAGAAGAAAAATCTCATGAACAGAGTGAAAAAAATAATTTAGCTGAGTCTACAATTATTTTACCCACACCCTTTCAAAATATTTGGTCAGTTCTAAGAAAAAGAAAAAGTATATAAAAAAGGAAAGCAAAATTTCATTTCCTTCTTTTCATCCTGTTAATGGTTTTCAGCAAAACCTCGGAAGCTGTGTGCGTTGACCATTAAAAAAGCATTCCCTGGCAAAGACAGTAATTCCTCGCGAAAAGCTCCGTAATGCCATTTTAGCTTCTTGCAGAGACAATTCGCTTAGAGCCGATTGTTGATAATCTTTTGCCTTTATAGCTATAGATAGCTGCCGGGGAATAAAAAAAAGTAAAGGGGGAGAGACAAAAAATAGAAAGAAAAAATCCGTTGATGGAGTGGGGTTGTGTTGTAAGCTACTTCCTTGATAAAAATTAATATTGTCTCACACTAAGGTGAAAGGAGTAAAGTAAAAAAAAAAAAAAAGCTTACTGAATAAAGTTTTGATCGGGAAAGTAATAACAAAACTTCTTAATCACTAAAGACAGGAGACTTTTTTTTCTCTTTCTGCGATTCTTTTTTTATTCTCTCTTGCTTAAAAAGTTATGACAAAAAAAAAAAAAAAAAAGTCTTAATACCTTGTATGATTTTTTAAAATATTAACTTATGTTTTTTTTTTTTTCGCATTACATGTTTGGGTCTGTTTTTTTTGTTTTTAAACTTGTTTGTGGTTGGGTTTTTTGTTTTTGTTTTCTAGAATTTAGTGTGTTGTGATTTCCTAAAAAATAATTCTGTTCAATTGGAAAATGAAATGTTAAGCTTAAAGAATACTAATGTAAACGTTTATATATATTGAAGACATGTTTTTATGAATCACACTATATTGAAAATCGAGATTCTATTACATTTTACAACAAAAATCTGTTCCAAGTCTTATAAATAAAACAATGGACGCGTGTGGAAATCCGGTTTAAAACGTAAACTTTGACAGTATTTTATGAAAGATATTCTGCCTTTACCAAAAATGGAAAATGTCTTTCGATTGCATAGTTTTTGAATAGGAACACCTGTCAGTTTCATGCGTTTCCGAACAAAAGTGAATAAAAAAATGTGTCAAAAAGTAGCTCCTTTAAATTTGAGAGCAGCCTTAAAACTATTATTAATTCAGAATGTGCAGTATAAGGATGCTGTTAAGAGCCTACTTCAGTCAAACGAAAAGACGCGTTCACTAATGCTAATCCTATGGAAGAAATTTATAAAGATATCTCGGTCCCATTTCAATATTTATAAATGATTTTTTTTTTTTTTTTTTTTTTTTTTTTTGTATTGGATAACTGAGATCGATCTGTATGCAGGCCGTTTTTTACTTTTTCGATTTTGATTGCAGATTTTTTTAAAGGATGCTTTTACTTACTTTCAAAACCGGTTTCGAAAATAAAAGTGTCTTCATAAAAAATACCTGTAAAGAAAATCGAAAAAGTAACGGTCTTTGTGCAGATCGATCTCAACTATTCAATGCAAAAAAAAAAAAAAAAAAAAAAAAAAAAAAATCATTTAAAAATATTGAAATTCAAACGAGATATCTTTATAAATGTCTTCCATAGGATTAGCATTAGCGAACGCGTCTTTTCGTTAACTGAAGTAGGCTCTTAATGTCGATTTCAGCTTTCTGATATTTATTTATCTAGTTGGCAGTTTATACCTGACAACATGTATATAACTAAAACTATTTTGAATTCAGAATGTCCAGTAAATGGATAACGTCAATGTTGACTTCATGATGCTGACGTGTGTACCTCGGGGCTAACGAAAAAGACAGGCTACCGCGGTGCATTCCACGTATCTTTTTTTACAGACCGCTGTAGTCACGTGATGCTGGAATGCACCAATGCAGGCGTACGAAAAGAGCATCACGTCACTCTAGCAGTCTGTAAAAAACGACCCTCGTTATGCACGGCGATAGCCTGTCTTTTTCGTTAGCCTCGAGGTACCTATAATGACGTGTGTGTATGCCTAAAGGAAATACAGTAAAACCTGAAAAATACAAGCCTGTTTAAATTGAAGTATCGGGTAAATGGAACTTTTAAAAATTACTTGCAAAACGCAATATGTTTTAAAGAAATTGGTTATAACGAAGTCTGCGTATAACAAATAATTTTCAGGCACCCTTCAGCTTCTTTATATATGGTTTCCATTGTAATGACTTACGTGGGTAGACTCAAATGTTTCTGCCCTTGAATTTCTATGAGACGGCGAGAAAAAAGGGAGACATTTATGTTGAATGTTTTATTTCCACTATCGCTGCTTTGTTTTTCTAAATGTTTTTTACATATTTTACTCAACTGTATGATGTCCATAAAAAATCAGGTGTGTCTTTTTTTTTTTTATGTTGCATAATTGTTACATTTATCTCTTCTTCATCATAAAATACCATTTCATGATACTCAGATTTGATGTTTCAGAGATAGATGACAATCAGTTGAAATTCAATTTAGACTATGGAGGAAGTGATAATCCAAAATTCTGTATCTATTGAAAGCCAAAATTCTATTCTAGTGTTTTGGTAAAGGCAGCTACGATTTTTAATGAAAAAGATATTGTCAGAATCCCATCTTGCAGATATTTTGTCCGTTGAAGGGGTTTATGTGGAATATGCAAAACAGTTTTAGATGGATCCAATCCTGCTGCTATCTTCTTCTCAATTAATCTCTTGTCACTCCATATTTCCTTCTGGAGGATTCCATATCTCTTGTCAGTGCCACCAGTGGTTAGTCTTTAAAAGATATACCTTTAATTATTTCACTATAGAATATAAAGGAGACGCATCATTATAAACATGGTTCAAGTATTATTTTAATTCCTTATAACTGAGGCATTTTAACAAAAATTTAATTGTAGAAACGCAAACTCTTTCACTGACAAAATTTTCAAATTTAATCGTGCCACTACATGTCGGCAAAACGAATTTTTTGCCAAGAGATTTTTTATATGTAAGGAACTTTTGTAAAGTTTTATAAAACTTTTGCATCTTACTACATAGCTGTTCTTGAATTAATAAAAAGACACTGAAATATATCTTTTAAAATGTTCACTAAATTTTCTGGTTCAAAACATTTATTCGACTCAGGGGGGGGGGGGGGGGGAAATAGGCGATAGCTTTATTTGAGAAACAGATGTTATACTGAATTCATTTTAAAAACCCAGAAGGTATGCGGCATACACCCTCCACTTACATCCCTGTCTATTACTTTTATGAATTCAAAAAACACTAAATGATACTTACTTATCATTAAATGATACTGGATTTGTAATGGTATTATTTTGGTAGATTTGCCATTCTACAGCGTGTTTTTTTTTTTTTTTTTTTTTTTTTTTTTCCCCTGTAAAAATGAGCTTTATGGGGGCTTATCTGATGGGGAAGAAACATTGTCGATTCCCATGTTATCCTATGGGGAAAATACTTATCCTTCTTGTTCATTCAAATTTGGAAATTTCAACAATATTTTCTTTTCAGCACCTAGATACGAAGGTTCTTTATCCTTCTGTAACCTTAAAAAAAATTAAAAATGAGTATTTTAAAATTTGTGTTAAAGTTTCAAAAAATTCCGAAAAATATAAAGAGTATTTATTCTTTACTCGTCTGTAACTTATGACTGGAAGAAAATATAAAAATTTTAAGGTTAGAGAGGGATAAGGAGCCTTCCTATCTACGTGGTGAAAATAAATATTGTTGAAATTTCCAAATTTTAATGAACAAGAAGGATAAGTATTTTTCCCATAGGATAACATGAGATTCCACTTTTTTTCTTCTTCTCCGCCAGATAAGTCCCCTTAAGTATATAGTTAAATGATGCAAGAATTCCTAGATCTACTGACCACTTATACGTACTTCTTGCTCTTCCTGGTTGGTAATCTACGTATAACTCAATCTCATAGCCCATGATCACCTCGTGCATGACTCTGGCAAAGACAACAAAATTATCTGTTTTCCGCCTTTTCCCTCTCAAATTCGTCCAAGCATAATTCACTGAAGAATTCTTTTTAACCCTTTCAAGGCTCGCTTAACCCATGTAGGGTTGGATGCTCTCCGAACCATTAGCAGCACATCACTGGCGGTCATCTTCTCTCTCTTCGAAGTAGGTGTTTCTAGTTAGGTGATTTCCGAGAGACACGTTCGTTGCAAAATTACCTAGGCGTGCGGTACTTTTTCACGCATCTTCAGTGTTTTCTAGGCAATAGCTCGGTTGTTCTTACGCCAAAGCTGTGATAGATGACAAGGAAGCGTTTATTAATATCTCATCTCTGGCTGAACAAAGTGAGAGGAGAAAATGAAAGATGATTGAAATCTGCTACACTTGTTTCTTTTTGCTTTTGTCTCGAGGCATTACCCACTCTCCTCCCCCAACCCTCTTTTGAAAATTAATAAATTGAATGTTGTTTATTAACCATTTGGAAAAAGGGTTATTGTTCTCGTCACGATGGGAAATCAAAAGCATATCTGAAGGTTTTTATTGGTTTATTCCGCATTTTATTCGTTTTCTGATGGGTCTATACAGTAATCTATATTTCCCTTTACTTTCAACAGAGATGGATACCTTCTGTTGCCACTATGACAAAAAAGTAATAAAAACTACAAGGAAAAAAAATAACTCAGAAACAAATTGAGATACAGCTTTCAAACAAATTGCATTTAAAAGTACAGTCGTGGAAAAAAAAAAAGTAAACACTCCCTACTAACTCCTCAACAAATTATCGTAGAAGAAAGCTACTGGTACCGAACGATTGGAAATAAAGTCTACTTTTAAGTGATGTATATAAAATTTGCTTAGGGGGCCATCTACATATTAAAACGAACCATAACTTTGTTATTTTCAATAGCAGTACACAATTCTAACAGCATAAATGAACTCTACACCCTTCAATTAGTCTAAAAACAAATTTTTACGCAATTCGTACCATAAGTTTCCGAGAAATTAATTATTTTAAAACGAGCGTATTTTAAGGGCTGTATCCAAATTGAAGTTCCGAACTCGATTGTTAACCGAGAGAGCCCCTTTCTTGATCAAGGCACTTTAAGCGTCAGTCAAGGAGTTAATGAAGCCTGTTAGATTTTTGGCTTATGCACCACTTTACTTCCGGCAGACATTGATAATTAGATTCCCCTACTTCTACTCTTCCATAAAATAAAGGTTTTTTTCTTGTGCTTGATAACATAGGTTTTTGTGCTGTCGGCTCTTGGACTATGAGTGGTTATTTTTTTTTTCGCGCGGAAATTCGGTTCAAAACGCCCACTTTGATAATATTTTCTGAAAGATCTGTTTGTTCCACTGCGTTTGCAAAAAAAAAAAAAAAAAAAAAAAAAAAAAACGAAAAAAAAAAAACAGTTCAATGACTTAGTTTCTGAACAACAACACCTGCTAGTTTCATGCATTTCCGAACAAAAATAAGTTAAAACTTATGTCATGAACCTTCCCTTTTGGATTTGTGAACAGCCTTAATATACATTGCTTCCGATAAATGATTTTATATATGAAAAACGTTTTTTGCCCGAAGCAAAAAATAAGTAAATAAAGATGTTGAACCCCTTGCAATATGAAATAGACACTTTACCTAGACTTTATCTATTGAAACAATTCTTTATGTATCTATTTATCCGTTTGTTCCTCATCCATCTACTCCTCCATTCAGATATCTATTGGTATATTTCTAACTTGCCTGACTAAATAGAGGTGCATACTTGCACACGTATTTGTAGAATTTATCCTATTGGGCGAATTGCTGTAATTACTCTTTACTCAGTTAGCTAGCTGTAACTTCAGTCAGTGTCTACTTGTGCAATAGTGCTCCAATGACAGTCCGCTTTGGCAGTAGTTGCGCGTTGCACGTACAGTCGTGGAAAAAAAAAAGTAAACACCCCCTACTAACTCCTCAACAAATTACCGTAGAAGAAAGTAACTGGTACCGAACGATTGGAAATAAAGTCTACTTTTAAATGATATAGATAAAATTTGCTTAGGGAGGGGCATCTACATATTAAAACGAACCATAACTTTGTTTTTTTCAATAGCAGTACACAATTCTGACAGCATAAATGAACTCTACACCCTTCAATTAGCCTAAAAACGAATTTTTATGCACTTCGTACCATAAGTTTCCGAGAAATTAATTATTTTAAAACGAGCGTATTTTAAGGGCTGTATCCAAATTGAAGTTCGGTATTCGATTGTTGATTGAGAGAGCTCCCTTCTTGATCAAGGCACCTTAAGCAGTCAATTAAGCCTGTAGATTACAGGATAGCGTAGAAATCTCAAAATATTTAGTCACTTCTATCATAGATGGCCCCTTAAAACATCATTTTGCCGTTTTTTAAGCATAATTTGAAAACTACTTGGTAGAAAAACGTGAAATTTTGGATTTCCATAAAGCTTAATAAATCTGAATCCATCAAAAAAATTGTAGGTTACAATTCATAATTTTTTTTAATATTAATTTCATAATTCATATCAGAAAATTATGAATTGTAGGTTACAATTCATAATTTTTTTTAATATTAATTTCATAATTCATATCAGAAAATTATAAAAATTGCAAATTCAACATATTTATGTTTGGGTATATTAGTATTATTACTACACAAAAAATTAGAACATTAGGATCATAATTTCAGAAGTTATAAATAAAAATATGAAAATGTAATTTAACATTAGAAGCACTAAATTTTGAATGTTTATAATTCAAGAACTTATCATTCAAATGACTTGAAATTTGGTGTCTGGGCATAGTTTGAACCAAAGATTTGAAACATCTCATTAAAATTGGGTATTGCCATTGAAAAAATTGAAGTTTGGATTCGTTTTAATATGTAGATGCCCCCCTAAGCAAATTTTATATACGTCATTTAAAAGTAGACTTTATTTCCAATCGTTCGGTACCAGTAACTTTCGTCTACGATAATTTGTTGAGGAGTTAGTGGGGGGGGGTACTTTTTTTTCCCACGACTGTACATTTTTTTCTCTATACGACGGTGTAAAAAGTAATAGTGTGGGATGTTTAGTAGTTTAAGAATGAAATTTCATTTAAAATGGATTTCTTGGAAATCTGACGACGGAAGTCTTCGAAAAAATCATTTTCCAAATGGTCGTTGTAATTTGATAAATTGCTTTTTATTTCTTTATTTTTAGTTTTAGTTTTTTTTTTTTTTTTTTTTCTAGCCTGAATATGGTTCTATGCGAAAACTTTTTTTTTTCTTTAACACTAGAAAGACAGGAATTTTTACTCAAATTTTATGAAAATATTTAATACCAGAATTTTTACTTAAATCTGTTTAACTTATTTAATTAGCAATTTTTTTTTTCCTTTGTGTCTTTTAAACTTATTTTATAAAGAAATTTCTGGTTTGAACTGAAATGTAGGGTAATGAATAGTAGTAATGAATACTGTTGGGGCGAAAATGGCCCCTTACCGTCATTCTAGTGTGAAGGGGTCTCAAAACTCTTAAAGCTTCAAAATTTTGAAATTTCCAATTTTTTTTTTTTTAGATGTTAAACTCCTATTTTTTCTGAACATTTTGATATAATTGTTTCCTTGAAATTCAAATTGGAACAGAAGTTATCGCTGTTAGAATTATACCCGCTCAATAGCTGAAACTGCGTTTCCGAAACTTTCAAGTCATTTTTACTCAAAATGACGCTTTCGGGCATAATGCGCAGAATATTTCAAAAACTTCTCAATATTTTTTTCATGAAATTTTCAGAATATATATTTCATGTTAGTCTGTATAACCTGAACCTAAAATTTCCTTTTTATTGTTCAAAATAATATTTTTATAGGTATACTGTTGAATTTTTTTTTTTTTTTTTTTTTTTTTTTTTTGTATTAGCTGAATATAATTTTGTATTAAAATATTTAAAAAAAAAATTAAATACAAATATTTTTAGGATCAGGATAACTACTACAATCTGAAGTATAATTAGACACTAATATTTCCATTCTAGTGGCAAAATTTATTTTGTAAACCTGCGCATAAGCTGTCATACCAATTTTATGCTCGAGAAATCTCTGACAGTTTGAAGTCCCCCATTTTTGCAACTTGCAATTTCTTTAATATATCAAATGAAAGAACATACTTGTATCTTTCATCCTTCTAAAAACTGTGTCTTAAAATACGGTACATATTTAAAATATTAAATGTTGAAAATGGTCTTTTTTTCCATTTTTTGCAATTTTAAGAGTCCTGAGACCCCTTAAGGGGGGAAGGGAATTTGCAGTTTTTATGCTTCTTATAAGATAACATTCTCGGTAATTATCACTTTTTTACATTCTTTTAATGAACTGTTTTATTTGGGGTATACAGGTTAGAGATCTGCACGGGCCGGCCCGAAGCCCGAGCCCGGCCCGGCCCGCGAGTCGGGCTCGGGCCGATTTTCATTCACGGCACTCGGGCCCGGGCTCCACTCTGTTCGGGCCGGGCCGGGCCTGGTTTCATTCCTAGTCTTCATGGCCCAAAATTTTCCGTCCTAGTTTTGTGCCAGCCCGTATGAAAATCATTGTTTCATCGTGGCCTGGTCCATTTAAAGGTCAGTTAAATTAAGCCTGGCCCAAAAGTTTTTGCAAAAAATGCATACATTTTTGAATCGCCATTATTCTACACTTAAACATTAAAATTTATTATTTTTAAAGAATAGTAGATTTCTACGCGTATTTAAATATAACTAAATTAAAATACAGTAAAATGTGTGAAAAGGAACCTGCCTATGACCGAACCCTGTTTTAAACTGAAAAACGTGTTGATCCATGCAAAATAAATATACTAATAAGTAAGAAAAGAATATATAATACATTTACACTTGCTAAGAAGGGAACTTGTCTATAACGCATTTTTTCTTCTTATCTATGCAATTCCATCTTAGAAAATTTTACTGTATAGCTTTTTTCCGATTTTTAACACTTTCTATACATGGAATATGGATTAACAATATTAATGATAACTGAAACATTTACATGCAAGAAATAGAGATTCATTAAAAAAATAAATATCGCAACCTGCTGCACTTCTATAAAAATAAAGATTATAAACATGAAAAAAAAAATTTTTAAGATAAATATTTTTGGTCAGAACTCCTCGTACGAGATAAATTTTTAACCAATTCGACGTAAAAATCAATGTGTTGTAAAAGTTCACTCGGGCCGGGCCGGGATTTTAACTTTTTTCCGGGCCGGGCTCGGGCCGGGCCCGGGCCTGGAAATGTCGACCCGTGCAGACCTCTAATACAGGTAATTTTGCAATTGATTTGCAACTCACTTTCTGATTTGCTAGAATTATAACAGGGTTCCTACACGACTAGAAAACAGGGAACTGTCAGGAAAATGACAAGTGCTCGAAAAGTGAGAGAAAATTACAATTTGTTTCTAAAACCTGGAAATATCAGGGGGGGGGGGGGAGGGTTATGTGCTATTATGAACCAAGATTCTCCGGAGTTTCGAGGTCCGCCCGCAAAAAAAGGTTCCAATTTTTCTCCTGCAAGTAGAATTTTTGCTAAATTAACAATTTTTAACATAAAGATGTTTTAGCCATACAAATTTGTCGCCAAATAGGCGATACTTCTGTAAAAGAAATGTTGATTCATTTTAATGTGGCTAGGATGAGATTTCATGAATATTTCAATAAGAAAAAGAAAGAAAATTATGATGCAAGCAAAAAAGAAATAGATAAAAGAAAAGCTGTAGCTGAAATTATAATGTGTAAAGAGAAAAAATTGAAACTTACACAACAGACTGCTTCTGAAACAACACAAATAAATGACATGGTTAATTGCGTTTCATTTATCTTTTTTTTTTTTTTTATGAAATCACATATTTTTTTTTTCATTTTCAGAGGCAAGTTTACATTTTATTCTTATTAATGCATCAATGTATTCTCTTTTCTTATATAAGTTTAATCATTAAGATCTAGAATTGTAATTCGTATTTCTAAAAATGCCGGAATTGTGGTCAGGGAATTGTAGAAAATATGGTTTGGAAAACCTGGAAAAGCCAGGAAATTTTATTATTCAAATAGAGATGAACCCTGTATAAAAATTACGTACAAAGGTGTGTATGTGTCGATGATTTTTAATATTTTAAGAATTTAAATATTAACTTAATAATAACTTAATTTTAAGGCATTTTTTCCTTTAGATGGCCGCAGTTGATAAATCGTCAAATATTCTTTATGGTTACAATATATACGAATCACAATAGATATGCATTTAATCATGCGCCCTATCACGCTCACCAGAAAAAGCCAACTGGCTATGAAGCTGCAACAACGAAATATTTTAAACACTAAAAAAATAGAAAATAGAAATAAAAAAGGAAGAATGTAACTTCTACTTCTAAGGCACTGATATCATCAATAGATTTTTCTATGGATACATTGCTGAGTCCCTAAGTACTGAAGCAATTGACAATTGTTTGTGTCTTTATGTCATCCCAGGAACATTTTATCCATTGAATAGTATCAAGTACATTGGTGGATTTTGCAAGTCGTACAAATTTTTGGTATAATCTATTAGCGAAAGAAGCTTTCATAAAACAAAACATCTGTATTCCAGCTTGAAACAATCAATAATTCCCTGAGTTAACGCCTGAATTTTGGATGTGTTAGAAGGGGGAAATTCAAGCTTCACACTTTTCAACTGTGCATCATACAAGTGACATGGAGCATTATCCAAAATAAGGAAATGTTTCTACCCTGTTCGTTCATCTTTTTGTCAAAGTCATGTAACCAACTTTAAAAACTGGTGGATGTCATACATGCCTTTCTGTTAGATTTACAAAACACTCTTATTTTTGTCACATCAACATTTTTTAAATAATGAAGCTTTTGAGCCTTCTATATTATGATTGGTTTTTCTTTCTTTCCAGCGGAATTCCTACAAAAAGCCACAGTAAGTCGCTGTTTAGCCTGTTTTCCTCCTTTTGCTTCAACTGTTTTCTCCATAAGAGTTTTAGTGGGAAAGGCATGTAAGAATAATCCAGTCTCATCCAGATTATAAATGTCAAGATCTGAATATCCTGCGAGAATCAATGGAATACGAGATTTCCACTTCACTAACACTTCTTCATCTACATCGTCCGATTTTCCACAAATAGATTTGAAGTCATTGTTGTTTCTGTGACAAAACTTCTCCAGCCACCCATTGCTCTAACAAAAATCTTTTTCCTCTATAGCTTCTGCAATTTGAATGGCTTTCTCTTTCAACAGAATTAAACTCAATGGGATATTTTTTTTTACCTTGCACACTTAAACCAATGCAATAATGCTTCGTTAAGCTCTATAAAGTTTTCCTTCCCTTTTTCTTTTAATTACGCAAGGTTTGAATTCCTCATACTCTTAACAGAAAATCTTTGTTTTTCAACTTATTGGTTATTTGAGTTTTGCTACAATTAAACTGTGCCGCCAATTTCCTCTCTGATGTCCAATTCTCATTTGCTCTTAAAACTTTCACTTTTATCTTCCAAAGTTAACACAATTCTCTTAGTCATCATCTAAATTGTTATACTAAGCACACAGCAAGAAAAACACGATATGCACTTCGATACGAATGTGCACTGTGTTATAACTTCAACTGTTAAACAAAACTGAGGTGATAATAACAAGTGGCAATCTTTCCAAGAAAAGTAACAGAATTGAGATAAACTGGAATATGGACCATCCCCAACTCTCCCTCTTAAAAAAGACTCCTGCACTTCACAGGTGTCTATTACTCGGCCAATTCCAGGAAAGGGGACCATAGCCCTTCTCCCACCAACTATCCTTCTGTAACCATAGTGACATTAAACGCGGCAATGCACAATAATCAGGTTTTTCCTACTAAAGGGGGGGGGGGGATATAACATTAATTCGCAATGTCTAAGGAAGTAGACTTAGCTGAGCATGTTTTCCAGAGAGAAGTGGAATTTAAGGATTTCCCATTGCAAAGGAAAGTAATCCTACTCTTCGACTGAAAAGTGGTATTTCAGGGAGGGAGACGGGAAATAGTGGTCCTTTAATGGAGGAAAATTAACATTGAGCTTATAGACAAAAATTAACCACAAATAAACGGTCTTTATGAGAAGTGGTCTTCGTATAGATGTGGTCTTTGATGTGCTCGTAAAAAATTATAAAAATTCATGCATACTTACTTTATTATACATACTTCATTTATTTTTTAATTTCTGTACAGTACAAAAGAAGTTGATAAATTTTTCTTTGAACTGTCGTATTGTCTCTTTCTTGTGTTATTGTTCTTCGGAGAAGACTCATGGCCCGAAAAACATCGTCATTTGCACCCCTGGCTTCGAAAAAATTTGAAGTTTTTTTGTGCACTCAATTTCGGTTGATTTCCGAATGTCAACGAAATTTTTCCAAGAAACGATTAGCTGAGCTGGAGAGGTGAAGTCAATAGAAATTTTATGAATCACAAAAATATTGCTCGCTATAACCGGGGCTTGCTCGTTAAAAGCGAGTTATGCTACCATAGACTTAACATTGTACCAACCAAGTATTCTTGATTTCCTCGTTAAATCCGAGTTCTCGTTAAATCAGGGTTTGTTATAAGCGAGTTCGAATGTACTACCATAAAAATGAATTAAGTGAAAAATTATATTTTATCTCCTTAGTGGCGGCGATTTGTGTAAATCTGATTTATCCGAGTTTTTTGCTTATCCGAGGTGAGCTCGGTCCATTATTAACTCGGATAATCGGGACTCTACTGTAACTGCAACTAACCTCAGTGGGAAAGTTTCCATATGTCGCACTTCATATATCAAATATAAATAGACAAATGTGTATTACCAGCAAAACAGAAAAAATATATATAAAAAGCAAACAAACAAAAAATTGCAAAACTAGGTTTTTGTTCTTATTGCCACTCTTGTAAATAATCTTTTCTGTAATGCGCTGTGCTCTACCTAATGGTCTTCTTGTATGTAGAGTATTTGGCATATTCTTGCGTGTGTAGCTGCTATAAAGCATGAAAGGAACTGGACTTCCCTTAAATTATTCCCTACGCTATGCAAAGGAAGGGCCTGAATTTACAATGAACCTGGTAAACGAACCATTTTTGTTTTCCTTATCTGATTTTCTATTTTCATTTTATTTTTTCTCCACTGTTTGTAACAGATGTTTGCTGAGAGTTTCTATCTGGAATCTTCGATAAAATTCATTGAAATAAATGTGCAGCTTTTTTTTTTTAGTTTCATTTTTTCATTCAAAATTTTCATGATAAAACTCGTTTCATGATAAAACTCGTTTCATGATAAAACTCGTTTCATGATAAAACTCGTGCGTATGATAGGGGAAGTTTTTTCTACCGTATGTTACTGTATTGGGAGGTCTAAAGTGTTATTATTAATTTTTTTCCTGACATTTTTTACAATGTTAAATGTAAACATGTATTTTTAAAGAATAAATACTAATTTTTGCGTAATCTCAAAATATGCTCTTGAAAGTCGAAGTGCTTTTATTTATTTATCCAAATGACTGATAACATGCACTTGCACACAAAATAAATTGTTACAGTTTCTGATTTTTTTCCCTTCTCAAAGTTTTGATACTAAGTATTAATTCGTTTGCTGCTGGCTTATATTTAAAAGATCATTTTAATAAATACAACTTTTAAAATGTGAAATTAAAGGTACATTTATAAAAATATCTTTAATTTTTAATGTAACATATAATATGATAGTTTTTATTTGTTTCTTATAAATCAAAGTTTAATAAGAAATTAAAAGTAAGATTTATAAGCATATTATCAAGAAACCTTTATAGTAAGTTAAACGATTGGGGCAAAAAAAAATATTTTATTATTGACGAAAAGAAACAAAAAATATTTTAAAAAATCTTTTAGAATTCTCAATTTCAATAAAATCACATTGGCACTACCTGTCTTAAAAATTTTATATATCTTATAAGGCTTTCAGATATACATTTTTTGTTTCCTAAATAGGGTAACCCAGTCAATAATTCATCAAATAAAGTCAGTGCTACGGGGTTTTTATTATATTTCCTTCTTTTTAAGTTTTTGAAGTAAACTAACAGGATTACTACAATTCTTAATGAATGTCCTATAATGGACAAAAATGAAATCCGCTGAAATTAAGTAGCAACAAAATTATAAATAAATATATTTTTTAATTCCCATTTTCCCACAGTAGTTGATCAGGCGAAAGAAGTCAATCGGAAATCTAAAAATTAATCTTTAAAAAATATCGTCCTTGGGCTGTATTTAACAATAATTCTTATATAAATATTAGTTGAAATAAGCGAGATGGAAGTGAATTATTTTAATTTACCGTAATTGTCTCCAACTAATCAAAAACTAAATGTTTACACTTTCTAATTAAAAAAAAAAAAAAAAAAAAAAAAAAAAAAAAAAAAAATGGCTTCTGACAGCTGACAACAATGTAACAACAGATGCACTAACATTCTAACAAAAATATTATGTCTAGTGCTACTTATAAAACTCATTTGCGCCTGAAATGGTGAAATATTCCAAAAAATTGATCAACTACTGGAAGGGTATCAACTACTGGCGGATACCCTTCCGGGTGGCGGATACCCATCCTAGCAATAAAGTTCATTCTGAGAATAAATGGAAATAAATTCTAGCATTTTCCTTTCAGTTAAATGCAAACTTGTTTCCTGCTTTATTTAATAATGATGACAATGATTCAGGGTTGAGAGTTATGATACTTTGTATGGAATTGAATAGCAACAATGTTTAAATTGTCTAAAGCCCGCTCAATCCTGACAGAGGGCGTGGCACCGAAACTTTGCTAATTAAAGTGCCTCATTTTCCTTAAGGTAATTTTCGTAAAGGTATGCAATTGGTATTGTTTCGATCTGGAAACCTATAGAATAACCAACAGGAAATTTTAAAAGCTGTTTCTTTTGATTCTTTACTATCGCAAGTCAATTTAAATAACATTCACAGGCTTCGGTAAAAACGAATAATTGTATAGTTTGAAGACAAGATATTTCATCGGCAAACTTTTTTTTAAGTTAAGACCTCTACTCTATTTTGATGTTCTATAATTCTAAAAAAATCCATTAAAATATACATAAACAAAAAAATAAAGGTAAAAGACAAAATTATTTATAGGAATCATTTGAGGAAAAGCACCATTGCCGGTGTCATAAAAGCTGGCTTTGTTGTTAAAGATGTTAATATAGGAACAAAACTCAGGAAAATTTCCTTTCTTCGTACATTCGTATCGTAGAATTTTTTTTTTTCCATATTTTAAAAATTCGCGTAAACTCAAATTATTAATATATAGTATATATTAACGGACTGCTGGTGGTTTTCCCCATACGGTAATATAAAATATAATATTTGATGGTGTCCGCAAGAAATAGGTTAATAAAAACAAAGCCGTAAGTTTGGATGGAATGAAGACTTTAAAATAAACTTGCGAAAAATTTAAAAACCGCTTTGAGAATTCAGAATAAACTTTATTGAAAGGAGGATAAAATTTATTATGTTGGGCTAAAAAATTTAATTTGGATTGATTTTTATGAGTTGCTCAAAATTGCCGGCGAAATTGGGAAATCGGCGAAATACGAGGATTTTTTTCCCCTTCACTAATAAATATCAAAACATCCAATAAATCTAAATTATGAGGCTTAGGTGCATTCGGAGCTGTCTTTGGCTATCCGGAAAATTCGCAGAACTCTACGTGCGACAGATTTTCTCCTAGCTATCGTCAATAAACACACAGAGACATACAAAAACGTTCTTTTACTAGTACAGATTATCCGATACTGAATAAAAATTCCTATTTATGTTAATTTAGACGGTACAATTTTTTTTTTTTTTTTTTTTCTCTTTTATATATTGATTTAAATAAGATTTGATATACCAATATTAAAATTTGCCTATTTCCTATCTTTTATGCTTATATTTTCAGATAATATATATGCTCTGAAAGGTTATGAAGCCCATAAACAAAATACTTTTGAATTAAATTAAGAACTTTATTCCAGTTTTCTGCTCTTGATTTTTAATAATTTTTTCGAAGCAATATAAAGAAAAGCTTTTTTATGATGTACCATCACATACTGAAGAGAATTTTTAGATACCGTATTAGTTTAGAAAATAATGGTACATTTTAAATAGATTTTAGTGCAAAAAATTCCAACATCTTGGAATGAACATGTATATTGTATTTCTTCCATGCATGCTCACATCTATTTGTTTCACATCAGACATAATATTTTAAATATCAGTATTCAAATAACGAATATTAAATAGCAATATTATCAATTTTCAAATTTAACTATTTCCTTTCAATGTTTAAGCACCAGTTTAATTTTACTCGTTTTATTTTTTATTGTTTGTTTAATACTTTGTTGATCGTTACGAGTATATTCGGGTTTGGTGTGGTATAACAAAACGTCATTGCCAAGGGCGTATCTAAATTTTTAGCTTCACTTATGTTGTTTTTGTTGATTACGTTATTTGATTTTGTTGGGCTCTTTTATTGCGGACCGGAATGGCGACTCTTTTCATATTTAATCGTTCCACAATTTAGAAAAAAAAAAAAAAAAAAAAAAAAAAAAAAAATCATGAAACTATCATATATGTTTACGGCAGAGATTATTTTTTAAAAAGTTTGCGAACAAAGTTTAAAAAATAGCCCACTATGTCGTAATCCGCAATCAAATGGTTAAATTGTTAGTAAGCTTTTATCAGAAAGAATATTGATTTATGTTAGATCGTATTTTGTTAGGTTATAATAATAGTTTATATATTTGACTATATTTTGTTATGTAAACAGAATTGAATTATTACATTGAAAGAAATTTTTTTATGCATACACTTGACTTCAGAAAAAGGCAGAGTTGTTTCTCTATTTTAAAACTCAAGTTTCACAGAAAATTGCTGGTCAATATGCAGTGATGGAATAGTGCAGCAGTAGACAATCAATTGGCACTGCAAAATTTTATTAGTATTTTTCCGCTAATTTCAGCACAGAATTTCTGATGTTTTTGAAGGCGAAAAATACTATTCAAATGTAGTGGTGACAATTGCCCAATTGCTGCGCCATTGTTCCATCACTGAATGATGAGTATAATTTACTTTATTTCAAGTATTTTACCTGTGACATGTTTAAAAACTAGTATGTTGTGGCCATCACAAAACTTTCTTCTATATAAATCACGTCAATTAAATCATTTAAATAGTACAAGAAATAACAACTATTTAGCACCAATTCATATAAAAGTATATCTGAATTTGAAGTTGGATGAAAATTCGTGCATTAGTTCTTGAGATAGAGCTATAGCGGAAGTTCTGAAAAAAATGTAGCATAGCAGCGCCACCTGTTGAGCGATTTACACCAAAAGTAAACAGCACTAAACGATATCAAGGTATACCTGAATCTCAAGTTTGTTGAAAATCCAAGCATTAGTTCTTGAGATAAAGCTGTTGCGGAAATCGCAAAAAATACAGCATAGCAGCCCCACCTGTTGAGCGATTTGCACCAAAAATTACACAGCACTAATTTATACATCAATTCATGTCAAGGACTAACTAAATCTGAAGTTTGATGAAAATCCGTGCAATAGTTCTTGAGATACAGCTCTTGTGGAAATCGTGAAAAATGCAGCACAGCAGCGCCACCTGTTGAGCGATTTACACCAAAATTTAAACAGCACTAATTTATACATCAATTCATGTCAAGGACTAACTAAATCTGAAGTTTGATGAAAATCCGTGCAATAGTTCTTGAGATACACCTCTTGTGGAAATCGTGAAAAATGCAGCACAGCAGCGCCACCTGTTGAGCGATTTACACCAAAATTTAAACAGCACTAATTTATACATCAATTCATGTCAAGGACTAACTAAATCTGAAGTTTGATGAAAATCCGTGCAATAGTTCTTGAGATACACCTCTTGTGGAAATCGTGAAAAATGCAGCACAGCAGCGCCACCTGTTGGGCGATTTGCACCTAAAATTAAGCAGCACTAATTTATATCAAGGACTAACTGAATCTGAAGTTTGATGAAAATTCGTGCATTTTTTCTTGAGTTAGAGCTATTGCGATAATCATGAACAATGCAGCATACCAGCGCCACCTGTTGGGCGATTTTCACAAAAAAGTAATCAGCACCAAACTATATCTTGGACTAACTGAATCTGAAGTTTTATGAAAATCCGTGCAGTAGTTCTTGAGATACAGCTATTGCAGAAATCGTTAAAAATGCCGCATAGCAGCGCCACCTGTTGGGCGATTTTCACCAAAAACTAATCAGTTCCAGTTTATATCAAGGTCTAACTAAATATGAAGTTTTATGAAATTTCGTGCATTAGTTCTTGAGATAGAGCGCCCACAAAATTTGTGTCACATACAGACAGACAGACGGACGGACAGACAGACGGACAGACAGACAGACAGACAGACTCACAGACAGACATTTTGTAAAAACATGTTTTTTGGAATCTCTGACTCATAAAACGTGTAAATCCGTCGAAAACTGGAAATCGAAAATTTTCATGAAACCAATACTTTCTTCTTGTAAAGATAGAAGAAAGTAATAATAACAATGATAATGACGATAGTAATAAGGGGGGGGGGGACTGAATGCAATTTAATCTAAGCGCGTTATTTCAATCAAAAAATAGAAAAACTATAAAAATAATTATTTTTAATATAAAAAACTCTTTTATAAGCATTTTATGTTTATCTTTAAAATCACGTCAAATTTCATGACTACAATACGTTAATATGGCGTGGACCCCGATTATGAAAAATTCACACTTTGATATACGCTTGGCAGATCTAGTGATTATATTAAAAAATAATATAATTTTTCGCTCTTTTTCTTTGTTAAGGTATAACAACAAGAAATATAAAAAATAAGTGCATCATTCTGTTTAAGACTTAAGATATCTGAATTCTTTTCTCCGCGTAATATCACAAGTTAATTAATATTAAACTATTAATTGATTTTTTTTTTTTTTTTTTTTTTTTACATTGCCAGTTATTTTTTATTATGGTTCGTTTTCTACTTTGTAGTGTTTAAAATATTCCTTTATTGCATTTTCACAGCCAATTGGCCTATTTCAGCTAATGTGGTTTGGGGCATATTTAACTTTTTATTTGTTGGTTTAAGTCGTGCGTAGTTATACGGTATATAGAATATTTTGCGATATATCACCTGCACTCTGCTAAAGAAAAAAATGCTTTAAAATTAATTTATGAATTTATAATTAAGTTCTAAAAATAGTAAAATGTTGTATTGTCACAGGAAACACGACCATGTACTTAATTTCTGTAACTCTAGTATATCAGGAAGCAGGGTGTAAAAAAATCATGATTTTTTTTTTAAAAAATCAAAAAAATCGGATTTTTTTTATTTAAATCGGATTTTTTTTATTTAAATCGGATTTTTTTTTATTTAAATCAGATTTTTTTTATTTTTTCCCCTGTGTTAAAATATTAAACATCTACCAAGAATTAAGCATTTTAAAAATGAATAACCCTCCAATTACTAACATAATCTATGTTTTTTTGCTTTAATTAATAAAATTTTAATTATGTAATTATAGAAATTAAAAAAAAACTGCAAATTAAAAATTTCTTTAGTAACATATAACATTATGTGCACTAATATTTTGTAATAATTATATAAACCAATATTAAATACTGCTTATATTTTAAAGTTATTGATAAATTGCATTTAATTTTAAATTGATGATACAAATTAAGTTTTGTTATTATTAAACAATTAACTGTTTACTTAAGAACACAATCTACATTTTTGAAAAAGTGGTTGAAAAAAAAGGTGATAAATAATCGTTTGATAAATTCATAAAGCGGCCAATAATTTTACACAGGTTCTAAAGCATATGTATATCAAATTGATCAAAAATTGTAGCAATGTATACAGCAAATTCGCACATAATTTATAAATAGATTACAAAAATTGTATTTTGAAATTTAAATCAGATTGTTTCCCCACAACATTAAAATATTTGAATAGTTACTAAATATTATAATGTTTTGAAGTTTTTTAACATTGTTATAATTAACAATAACAAATATTACATTTTTTACAAGTGATTTAGTGATAATTTTCATTCCTGATTATAATGCTTTTTCACACTATTTTAAAAAATCAGAAAATATGTGATTTTATCATCTGATTTAAATCAGTTGATTAAAATCATTGATAGTCTATTGCTATGTTTATTGTATATAAAAGAATGGATAACTTGATTATTAAAAGGAAATTATGACATTGTAAGTTATATTAGATTTAAATATCATTTTTAAATTAAATGCGTTTTATGTTTGTTAGATAAAAGCCATGCTTTTTACAAACTTACTGTACTTAAATTTTTCACAATACTCAGGAATTACGTTTAGAAACAATTATTTAAAGCTTTGTTTTGTTTATTCATAAGTCACAATACCTGTAGAAACTTTCCAAATTATGTTCATCTTAGATTTGAAAACTTTTTTATGTCATTTTAAACATTTAGAAAATTTTTGTTTTTAATCAATGATTTTTTTTAAAAAAATCACTTGATTAAAATCATGATTTAAATCGTTGACACCCTGTCAGGAAGTGAGCGAATCATCGATTGCAAAATTCCATATTTATAATACATGTTTCAAGTTCAGTTAACCCTTTATCTACTGACGATACTTATAAGTACCATTAAAATAACTTGTTCTAAAATTCATTTAATACATCGATTAGTTGTAATACAGTTTAGAATGAGTTATAGATACATTATTTTATCTTGTTCCAAAAGCATTATTGATTACACAAAAAAAATATTTTTAAAAGGATAATTTCTTTTTCCTTTGGATCTTTTCAGCTTTCTTGGCGTTGGGGGAAGGAATTTTTCAATTCGGAAATATTTCTGTATTTCTCTTGTAAGAAAATTATATTTGTACATTTCCTAATTCTACAAAATACTAAGAAAAATATTTAGAATGAAAGATTTCAGTGGGGTTATAAATATTGCACAAAATCCCTGTAAATTCAAATTTAATTAATCGTTCTAAATCATTCTAAAATTTATTAAATGATTATGTAAATATTCTAATGTAGTTTTAAAAATTCACGAAAACTGCTTTAGAAGATAAAATTTTCATGAACTCATAATTCAGTACTTAAAGGGTTAAATGAAAGAAAGAAATAAAGTAAAGTAGAAAAGTAATAAGAGGTATACATTTTCTTTGTTTTGGTTAGCGATGCAAAAACTCGTTCTCGTTGTTGGTAGATATCCATGCAGCCTAAATATTTATCCTGTATTTTCTCTCGCATTGCTTATTTAAATTTCTTCTTTTGGGCGAATAGAACTAATGGCTTTCTGAGAGAAAAAAAAAATACTGCATTCCTTGCGTGTGTAACGTCTATAAAGGCATGTAGGAAACAAGTCTTGGCCTCAATTATTCCTCATACTGCGCCAAAGGGAAGGGAAAAAACAGATCAAAATACTATACCAGTGATGGGCATAATGAATGATTTTGATATTCGAATGAATCATTCGGGCATACGCCAAAGTATAGCTGCCAATCCTCGTATACTTTTTAATCTATTAAAACCAAAAATTTTGTAAAAAACAGATTTTTTTTATTTTTATTTATTTATTTTTTTTAAATAAAATTTTTGGTTTTAATTGATTAAAAAGAATACGAAGGTCCGCAGTTAATCTTTTGCACATGACCGGATGATTCATTCGAATATCAAATATCCTTCACTCATTATGCCCTTCACTTAAGGCTGTTTTCAACTGCTGTGCTCAACAAGCGCAAAGCGTTTTGACACATTTACAAATTCATTTTTTAACGGAAAGATATAAAACTGGAAGGCCCGACTATAGAAGGGATTTGGAATCGAACTGTGTTTTCCATTTTTTGATCAATTAGTTATCTATTGAGTTATAAGCGATTTTGATCACGTGTCAAAGACGTTTCTCACCATTCCTTGATAGTCCAAGAGCCGGCAGCACAAAAACCTATGTAATCAAGCACAAGAAAAAAACCTTTATTTTATGGAAGAGTAAAAATAGGGGAATCTAATGATCCATGTCTGCCGGAAGTGAAGTGGTGCATAAACTAAAAATTAATACCACCAGTGGTTCACTCGTAGGTTTATCATTGTGTTTTCCTGCTCCCAGTCCTCCATGTTTTCATACCTTTGTTTGTAGGACAAACACAATGATAAACGTACGAGTGAACCACTAGTGGTATTAATTTTTGGCTTATGCACCACTTTACTTCCGGCAGACATTGATAATTAGATTCCCCTACTTCTACTCTTCCATAAAATAAAGGTTTTTTTCTTGTGCTTGATAACATAGGTTTTTGTGCTGTCGGCTCTTGGACTATGAGTGGTTATTTTTTTTTTTCGCGCGGAAATTCGGTTCAAAACGCCCACTTTGATAATATTTTCTGAAAGATCTGTTTGTTCCACTGCGTTTGCAAAAAAAAAAAAAAAAAAAACGAAAAAAAAACAGTTCAATGACTTAGTTTCTGAACAACAACACCTGCTAGTTTCATGCATTTCCGAACAAAAATAAGTTAAAACTTATGTCATGAACCTTCCCTTTTGGATTTGTGAACAGCCTTAATATACATTGCTTCCGATAAATGATTTTATATATGAAAAACGTTTTTTGCCCGAAGCAAAAAATAAGTAAATAAAGATGTTGAACCCCTTGCAATATGAAATAGACACTTTACCTAGACTTTATCTATTGAAACAATTCTTTATGTATCTATTTATCCGTTTGTTCCTCATCCATCTACTCCTCCATTCAGATATCTATTGGTATATTTCTAACTTGCCTGACTAAATAGAGGTGCATACTTGCACACGTATTTGTAGAATTTATCCTATTGGGCGAATTGCTGTAATTACTCTTTACTCAGTTAGCTAGCTGTAACTTCAGTCAGTGTCTACTTGTGCAATAGTGCTCCAATGACAGTCCGCTTTGGCAGTAGTTGCGCGTTGCACGTACAGTCGTGGAAAAAAAAAAGTAAACACCCCCTACTAACTCCTCAACAAATTACCGTAGAAGAAAGTAACTGGTACCGAACGATTGGAAATAAAGTCTACTTTTAAATGATATAGATAAAATTTGCTTAGGGAGGGGCATCTACATATTAAAACGAACCATAACTTTGTTTTTTTCAATAGCAGTACACAATTCTGACAGCATAAATGAACTCTACACCCTTCAATTAGCCTAAAAACGAATTTTTATGCACTTCGTACCATAAGTTTCTGAGAAATTAATTATTTTAAAACGAGCGTATTTTAAGGGCTGTATCCAAATTGAAGTTCCGAACTCGATTGTTAACCGAGAGAGCCACCCATCTTGATCAAGGCACCTTAAGAAGTCAATGAAGGCTGCTATATTACAGGACATCAGAAGGAATTTCAAAATATCTAGTCACATCTATTATAGACGGCCCCTCAAACAACCATTTTGCCGTTTTTTAAGCATAATTTGAAAACTACTTGGAAGAAAAATGTGAAATTTTGGATTTCCATAAAGCAGGACTTAATAAATCTAAATCCATCAAAAAAATTGTAGGTTGCAATTCATAATTTTTTCGAATATTAATTTCATAATTCATATCATAAAATTATAATAATTGCAAATTCGGCATATTTATATTTGGATATATTAGTATTATTGCTACACAAAACATTAACACATTGGGAGCATAATTTCTGGAGATATAAATAAAAATATGAAAATGTAATTTAACATTAGAAGCACCCAATTTCGAATGTTTATAATTCAAAACCTTATCATTCAAATGACTTGAAATTCGGAGTCTAGGCATGGTTTAAACCGAAAATTTGAAATATCCCGTTAAAATTGGGTATTGTCATTGAAAAAAATGAAGTTTGGATTAGTTTTAATATGTAGATGGCCCCCTAAGCAAATTTTATATATATCATTTAAAAGTAGACTTTATTTCCAATCTTTCGGTACCAGTAACTTTCTTCTATTGTAATTTATTGAGGAGTTAGTAGGGGGTGTTTACTTTTTTTTTTTCCACGACTGTACGTTAATCTGAAGAAGATTTGAGTCCTTCGTTTCCTTTTCTTATACTGTTAACCTCTCAAAATCTTTAATATCTCCGCTCGACAGCGCGAATCTTTCAAGCTCATTTTTAATCTCATTTCCTTTCCTGTATGAGCAAAAAATGCTAAGTATTGTCATTCAGGTGATAAAGAAATAGACAATGCTTTTCATCTTCTTAAAAATGTGGAATATATTTTATTAAAAGGCAACTGCTACCTCCTACCTGATGACCATTTAATTGGTTACTGAAAGACGCTTCTCTTGTTCAGGAATATGTAAAACGTTGTTTAGTACCTTGGAATCTAAATAAATATATCTGTAAACTTTACGTACAGTAGAGTCCCGCTTAACCGAGTTATTTTCTTCTAATGGACTGGTGGCTTCTATTATTATGTATCAGCCATTATAAATGAAGTGTTAGGTAAAGATGAAAGAGCAGCCGTAAAAAGCTAGAACTCCGATTTTCTGGTCAGAATGGGAAAAACAATCATTTTATTTTTTCCATTCTGACCAGAAAATCAGAATTTTAACTTTTTACGGCTGCTCTTTCATCTTCACCTAACACTTCATTTATAATGGCTGTTTCATAATATAATGGAATCCATCAATCCATCAGAAAAAAAATGATCCACTCCAAAGGTTGACAGTTGTTAGATTCGACGACTAATTAGGCAAAATTTACTTGTAAGTTTTAATGGTAAGAAAAAATCTTAAAAATTGGTAGCTATGCAATAGCGTAATACTGCAGCAAAAATAAATAAATAAATAAAATAAAAAATTGCAGCTAAATTGACATTCAACAAACAAAAAAAACTATCAAGGGCTTTTTGAAATAAACAATTTCATTCCCCGTTTTTCTTAAAAGTAACGGAAATGTACATCAAAGAAATGTTACTAGTACCATAAAAATAAACGAATTAACTTAAAATTTATATTTCATCTCCTTAATTGTCGACTCTTTGTGTAAATACGGTTTATCGGAGTTTTTTGCTTATCCGAGGTGAGCTTGCGATGGCAACGGCTTGGTCCATACTAACTCGGATAGTTGGAACTTTACTGTATTTACAATTAGACATGGTTTTGTGAATGTGTCAGAAAATATAGAGTTTGAATTTTAGAAAAACCTACTTTTTTTTTATGGAGGAGATATACATGAACAAATGTACATTTTTTAAATTTTCGTCTACGCCCAAATTGTCTCTTTAACCCCTTGAGGGACGGTGGAATATATTACATCCCACCTAATTTTAATCAAGATTTGCACCAAAAAACATATAACTAAACTTTACTTTTATAACTTTGGTGGGAAAATGTTGCAAAATTGCTTTTCTTATTTTAAAATAATTTTTCTCGAAAATTCCGGTGTGAATTTAATATTACAGAAACGCAATTCCTTGCTCCTGAAAGGGTTAATATACGTGTATGAGAGTAAAAATTCAAACAACAGACCTATTCACTATTCAGATTCACCATTTTGGTGGTCTCCTGATACGGGATGTAGGTGAGCATCCCGGTGAAACCATCTGGCTTGAGCGAGTAACCTGAGAGGGTCGACACGAAGCAGTTACGTCAGCTTGTAAGCGCAGCACTCACTGCCGCCTGAAATCTGCCTCTTTCAATCAGCAAAAAGTTCATTTGTCAGTCTTCGGGTTCATTTTTTCAGCATTGCTTGGATTCCCGAGGTTGCGGCCTCTCCTACGAGGAATAGGTATTGCAATGAATAAAGTGGCTCTTTAAAGGGATTTATTGGCAATCAACTTTGGCAGCAGATGGTTCATTGATAGAAAGTGTCCCGAATGCCTTATTTTCTTAATGATGTGAATCATGCCGTGAATATTTAAAGGCAATTACATTTAATAGACACAGGAACTGACGCTACCGTGAAACTGGTTCGATTCAGAGCTAGTGGCACCTATTGGAACTCTCTGATCGGAAACACTAGTAACTCAGTATTGCTCAATGAAATTAGATTTCGAAAATGGCACTAGTTAACTCACCAAAAAGTTCATTTGTCAGTCCTCGGGTTCATTTTTTCAGCATTGTCTCGATTCTTCAGCCTGCGATTTCTCCTACGAGGAATAGGTACTGCAATGAATAAAGTGACTTTTAAAACGGTTTTACTGGTAATCAACATTGGCGCCAGATGGTTCATTAATAGAAAGTGTTCCGAATGCCTTATTATCTTAATGATGTGAATCATACCGTAAACATTTAAAGGCAATTACATTTAATAGACACAGGAACTGACGGTCATCCGAATGAAAATTATAACGAAAGGCTTATCCGACACTATGACCGCACAGGTCTGTCCGAAATTTCGGCACACACGTGGGCTTTTCCCACCCGACACTTCTCTCAGATAACAAGCCATGCTCAATGCACGACTAACACCGTTCTTCTCCACGTCTAATCTGATTCTCCTGCTCTGTCGCTTCTCTTCTTCCTTTAAATTTCCAGGGTCTTCTCTCTGTTTTCATGAGCAACAACACGTGTCGCTGTTGACCGCTTGTCCCGTGACAGAAAATCAAAGAAGATTATCTTTTGTTCATCAACTCTTACTTTCACTGCTACCTTCCTGTTGTACTACCAGTTGACAATAACCCCTATTCTGTAATTTCCTTTCATACTTTTCACTCATTCTGATTTTGTAAGTAAATCTATCTATAACTCAAGTACGTAGATAATAGATGAGATAAAGAAAAGAAAATTAATTAAAGAGTAATTTATATTAAGCATATATCTCGGTAACGTCAGAAACCTGACAATGACATTTTACACGTAACAAAACTTTTTTATCCGTCTGATCTTTACAAAAATATAAGTGAAAGTGAATGAACAATTAATTAAACTTACAAAATGTGCGAATCGTAACTCAAAAATACCCCCCCCCCCCCCCAAAAAAAAAAAAAATAAATAAATAAATAAATAAATAAATAAAAAATAAATAAAAAATAAAATAAAATAAAATAAAATAAAAAATAAAATAAGTTTTAACGATGGAGGGAGGAAAAAAGATCCATGGAGAACAACTGCAACTTCGCTATTATCATGCTTGTAATGTCGGCAGTATTATTCGTGAGGCCCTATCTGGAATGTCAAGAATCAGACCTCCATCGAAAGATAGTGGCTTCTAAATTGATGGATAGAATAGCCAGTTATCTGCCATTTTCGTTGTTGGTTCTTGAAACACATCCAAGAATTTTTGCTCCGTTAGCCTAGTGCGAACAGGAAGTGACAATTGAAGCCTGTCAACCAGAGTAACGCTTTCTTCAGGATAATTTTCTTGGTTTTGTTTGCTACAGCATTTTCACCTTCAATGTTGAATTAACTTATTAAGATTCTACTTCTTGAATTTAATCTTATTTGTATAAAATACGTGACGCGCCGTCAGAAAGGAGGTGAGGGTAAGCGCCTTTGCCCCTCCTTGAACTTTCAAAGTTAATTAACTAAATTTTCTTTTTCTTTAGAGATTTTTAAAAAGAAAACAAAAAAAAAACTTTTCTTCTCAATTGATTTAAATTAATTAAAGAGGGAAAACAAAAACTAAGGACTTTTCGTGGTAAAAGTCTGTACGTTTTTGTATAAAAAAACGCATATTTTGAACTTCAAAACCATATTTTGTTCATTTTTATTGAAACGAAAGTCCATTTTCGAAAGTATCTTTTAGACTCTCGTTTTCTATGCTGCACGAAGTGTAACGTTCTGCTGAACACTAAAAATTCTCTTAGTGCTTTCATATGAAAACAATGAAATGTAATGTAATGTATATCTGGATAGACCGATGTTTTTTTGGGGGAGTGGGGTGGGGGATTACTCTCAATTTTACTCTTTTTAACAAAATGATGAACTATCAAACTGAATGTATCAGATTTCTACAAACTATCGCATTCCGCTTTGTTTATCTAAAGAAAAAAAAAAAAAAAACGAGCTAATTAAATATTAAATCTAGCATCATTCAAGAACTAGGGAAATATATAAGTCTTCATTAAAAAAAACAAAAAGCAGCAAAGAAATTGGTTCATCTGTTGCGATGATATTTTGAGTACAGACTTAAAAAAAAAAAACACCATTTCGAGAACATCGCGTTCAAAAGTTTTGTAAATTCAAAGTTTTGTACTGTGCGGTAAGAATCACTATATGTTCTATATGTGTTTAAATACAGTAAAACCTTCCTAAAACGACCACGTTCCGTTCCAATAAAAATTGGTCGCTCCGAGAGGTGGTCTCTTATTGGAGGTCATGTTTAAAACTAGATTTTAATTGTTGAAAAAAGGTAACAATTAATGTTACTAAAATTTATTTTTCACATTAGGAAAAAATATGAAAATTTAAGCATCAGAACAAAAGTTAATTACATAAGTTAATTATTGTAGAGTTTTAAAAATGAATACATTGACGTTTGTTGTGATTTTACGGTTTATTACGGTTACTTTTATAACTTTTATTTCCAAGTCCTTTCAAAGTTCAGTAAATAAATGGATTTTTTTTTTTTTTTTTTTTTTTTTTTTTTTTTTTTTTTGACGGGAAAAAATAATGACGATTTCCTTAATTTATCTATTTCTTTCGGAGTTTCCTGACAGAATAGGGCAGGGGAGTTTATTGACCGTCATTCTTAACTTGTCGTCAGAGTTAAATTCATTGCCTTAAAAGGCACAAAGGAGTTTAAACAAAAGTTTCCGGAATAAAACATTTAAAAAAATTCTAAACTTAGTTTAGAAGTTTGGTGAATAATGCCCTCTCTGGAATTATTTTTCTAATAAAACCTTCTTCAAGCGACCAGGAAAAAACGGAATTTGTTCTTCAAAGAAATGGGTCGCTCATGGAGGGAGTTCAACTGGAATGGCCTCTAAATGGAGGTAAAGTTAGTATCGAGCCTATAGGAATAAATTTCGTTCCATGAAAAAATGGTTGTTCAGGGAGATGGTCGCACTGGGAAGTTTCACTGCATTAAAAAACGGCTTCAAGAGTAAATTTATGAAATGTAAGAAATTCAGAAAACAGTTTTCTCCGTCTGTATCCGTATTAGACATTTTTGTTTATGTCCTTCTGCCTGTGCTCGATATGGCCTAATTCTCTTGACGAAATACGCATTCAATGTGTTTTTTACGAACGTTAGCAGTTTGGTGATGTAATACGCAACACAGTTTTCCATTTCATTTGATTTTTTTGGAGCGAATATTGATCAAGTGCGAAGTCCTACAATAATTCTTGATCCTTCTTCCTTTTGTTCGGATTAGTGAGAATAAATAGAAATTTATTCTTTGAAACAAACGAGCATTGAAACCTGCAATAACTGCAGAAACGTAATTCCGAATTTTTTCACCTGTGACGAAATATGAACACTGTGAACTCAGTTCCTTGTTTCTATTTTTCTTACGATGAATCTCTCCTCAAAGAATTACCCTTTTTAAATATTATATTAGCACTAAAAGCAACTTCTTTAGGTCAGCAAATAAATAAATAGAATGTTAAATTCATCTTTAAAAAGTTAAACTTAAAATTACACTATGTGCAAAATACTTAAAAGATGACAAAATTATTTAAAAAGATGTTAAGTTACTTTAATACTTCTTAGTACTTTCAGCTATAAACACAGCCTTCGTTAGAGAATACAAAAAATACTGTTATTAAGGCTGCTAGTCACTTAGCTTCTGAATTCCCCTCGGTAATGTTATGTCTATGGGCGTTTGATGCCTTCTTATATTTAATATATTTCCCCAGGGAACTAATATTTTTAACTTCTTTTTTCAGTGTTTTATTCTTAAAGGATGTAACTTTTTTTCTTAGTTGTCAAAATATTTCTAAAATCTAGGCTTAATTTATATTTTATGTTTTAAAAACTGACGAACTGGGAGTAAAATTTTAATACTTCATATAAAATTAAGCGTAGATTTTAGAAATATTTTGACAAAATGAAAAAAGAGACACAGAAAGACAGAAAAGAGACACACCTTTAAGAGTACACAGAAAAAAGAAGTTAAAATATTAATTTTCTGGAGAGATATTTAAAATATGCAAACGCATCAAACGCCCATAGACTTAACATTAACCAGGGGAATTCTGAAGCTGAGTGACTAGCAGCCTTAACGTCTTATTTTTCAAATTTCACGTAGTTGGTGTCGAAAGAAGTGAAAGTCAATTTTTAGATCCGGAAAACATTGGGAAAATGAAATATGGATATAAAGGGAAATGGAATATTACATGTTTTATGATTCTTTAAACAAACTGGGCGAAATTACCAATTTATAATTATTATATTACAAATTGCCAACATACCCCAAATTTGGCTCAGTTTGCTTAAAGAATCATAAAAAAATAATATTCCACTTCCCTCTCTATATATATTTTATTTTCCCAATGTTTTCCGTATCTAAAAATTGACTTTCACTCCTTTCGACACAAACTACATGAAATTTGAAAAATAAGACGTTAATAACAGTATTTTTGTATTCTCTGACAAAGGCTGTTTTCATAGCTCAATGTACTAAGAAGTATTAAAGTAATTTAACATCTTTTTAAATATTTTTGTCATCTTTTAAGTATTTTGCACATAGTGCAATCACTTCTTTATATCTGCAGTGGTCTTCCCAGAGTTTTCCCCCTGAGTCATCTTTCTGTGATATTGTGAACTTTGTGAATGCCGCATTTTACGTTTGGGAAAAATCTAAGTCATAATTTTGTGAATTTGAAATTATCGTTATATCCAGATTCTTGCTTATACATTTTTAAGAAGATTTATGTATGTAAAATACATATGTTATGTAAAAGTGACAGGTCAGATTTTACTTTTAAATGATTAAATTTGTGAAAGGTTCAGTTTCGAGATGAGAAAGTTTTGTGAAAGGTCTATTTTTAAGACAAATAATTTTGTAAAGGTTTCAAGGTGAAAAGTTTTGTTAAGGGTCCTGTTTTGAAAGGAAAAATTTTGAAAAAAAAAAAAGTGTTAAGGGTCCCTTAAAGGATGCAATTTTTTCCTAAACAGATCCCTAAACTGAGACTAAAAAAAAAAAAAAAAAAAAAAAAAAATTAACATTAAAGTTTATAAAAGATTCTTAAATCCTCAATTCAGTTAGTAAAAAAAAAAAAAAAAAAAAAAAAAAAAAAAAAAAAAAAAAACGAATCAAACATAAGACAAGAATAAAATGCCCCTCCGGAAAACTTTTCTGGCTACGGTCTTGCCCCCGCTCCATTCCCTTCACCGCCCATTCCAAAACAAAATCCTTGGTCCTCAACTGCTTACATGAGTTTTTTTATGTGATTAAAATGGGTACAGCTCTCTGAGGATTGTTTTTCAATATTAGGTTATCATGCATGAGGTGATTCAAATATTCTCGCTTTGTGAAAATCAGGGCATCGTGTTTTCGCTTTCATCCGAAGATTAATGCTTGGTAATGTAAACCATTCTGAGCTTACTTCAGTTTTCTAGAATTAATATTCTTTTTCCGAATTATTTATTTATTTATGGATAATTTTTAGAACGTCCCTGCATATCCTTACGCCGCGCAATGCTTTAAAATCCAGTAGATAGATCCTGATGACTTAACGTTGGAAACCGGTCTTCGCCGGCATAAAAGACAAACAAAAACTCGACCAAGAAGCTAAAAGTAGGGGGGTTGATTACAGTGATAGGGTCATCGAAATGATCAGCCTTCTTAAATCTGTTGGACACACCCTCCCCCTACCAGACAGACAGACATTCTTGAACGTCCATGGGTCGTCTCCGGGGTCACAAGGAAGTTTTTCATTCTAGATTTGAAAGTTTTTCTTTATTTTAGCCAGGTAATTCATTTGTTTATACAGAAGGGATTTGTAATGTTATCTGTTTTTCTTTTTTCTCTTTTCTGCGACAGCTATTTAATTCAAATAGATTTTTCGTAAATAAGCATGCATAGCCATAAAATATTTTTTTTTCTTTAGAACAGCGGGCACTGTTCCAAGAAACACTGCTTTTAGCAGGATTTTTTCCCCCTTTCTTTATGGAGCAATTATTTGCATTTATTCTTCTTCCTGAACACTGGGACTAACATAGTTAATGATCTTGCTCTAATATAAATGTTTTTATCATGTTGTTTTTTTATTTAATTTGGGACAAATAAACATTTTTTTATATCTTCTGCTCTAGTTTGTTATGCGCATGTAATTTCACATAGGGAATTATGGTGTGTAACATCCAGAATGAATATCTTACTAAAATATTCAATGTGGTTGCTGTAAAACATAGATATTCTTGTTTTAAACAACACTCTCTATCAGATTAAAAAAGTCGGATACTTGCAGTATAATCAAGCAATCCATTTAAAATTTAATTTGAATTAAATTCTTAAATTTCCATATCTGTTAATATGAAATTTAGAGATGCGTTGGTTAAAGTAGAAGAGGAAGAATTTTTATTCGGCTTATAATTACTTTTGTCGAACTTTAATTGCGATTACTTGTTTTATATTCTAAATCTTAGATGTAAAAAAAAAATTGCAAATGAGGGGGGATCCTGCCGGGTCGGCCTGCAGGCAAAAGTAGATTTCGAAGTTAAGTACTAATTTCACCAACGAAAACTAAATCAAGATTAGAAATAAAACCAGCTTAACAATTTTATCTGGCCGCTTTTGACGAGTTTTAATTTCACTTTTCTGAAAGAGCTGGTTTTATTAGAATCCTGTGAATACGGTAATTTTTTCTTCAACCCCTATTATTACTTTTTTGCTGTAAGAGTTGGCGCTATCAAAAACTTGTCAATATAAAATTCAATTGGTAAATAAATCAATTGAATAATTGTTTTAAAAATTAATCTATATAATTACGTATGCGGTGTTTACTGCAGTTCCAAAAACAACCTTCGATTTATTTTGTCGAGCTGATTCAGATATCAGACTAGATGCTCTGATCGTTAAAGGTCGGTTGGGTGAATTAGTCCTCCAGATTCGTCCGGGATGGCTCAGTTGGTCTCGGCAGAGCAATGGCGGCTTCAGCCAAGACATCCCACTAACGTCTAGGGACAGCACCCTCACAAAATGCACAAGGCACAAGTTTCTGTTTCTATCGCTCTTCCGACAGGTTTTCCTCCGTTTTTCGACCATTGGCTTTTTATTGCGCATATGCTTTTGGACATAGTCGTTTTGTTACTGTGCGTATTTCACGCAAATATTTTAAATGGATACCCATACCGCATACTTTCTCTCGCGTATGTAATGTTAATGTTTTCGTCATTCAAGTATTAATGTGTTACGAAATCTTATGTTCATATTGTGAAGCTTTAATGTTTATGTTATGAAAGTTTACAAAACTGTCATCTTGTCGGCAGGCTTGTGTTTCGAGCATGAAGCATTTCCACTCTCTTAACATGAGTTTATGAGCTAAATAAAGAAAATCTCAATGAATAAATTTCTTATATGAGGATTAAAAAAATCATCCTCTCTTTAAAAAATTGATTTTTCTTTCTTTCTTTACTTTTGGAAAGTGATAGATTTCTTTATGTTTATTACCTATAACATAGGATAAGTAAGTAATTTTAGAACCTTGTGAAAATTAATAACTAAACTTTTAAATGTATATTTTTATTATCAAAATACTTTTTATTTTCTTTTTTTTAAATTGTTGATAAGTAAAAGAAAATTATGTAATGAATATGATGAAATTATGTGCTTATTCATAACAATTTAATAGATAATGTAAATTTATTTTAGGAACATGCGCAAAACCTGTTTCGGTAATTCTATTTAAGAGTTCAATGTGATAGTAAAATCGACTTGTTTTGGTACAATACTCATTTGCATTCTTAACGTGATGTAGTACTGCTCCACCCGCCCTACTTTATCATATGATAATATGAGCAGCCTTTTCAATTTTCAAATATTTGAGACTCCAAAATTTAAAAGTAATCTGTATTTATTCCATCAGGCTGTTTTAAGTTGAACAAGGACACAATGAGGGTGTGTGTGTGTGCGGGGGGGGGGGGGGGGTTACATTGAAAAGAACACAATAACCTGACTTCAACTTCTTTTTTTATTGCATTCATTGGCTACTTTAATAAAAATTAAATTCATTCACTATGTAAATGTAGTTTTTTATTCTTATATTTACGCGTATAATAGCTTATCATTTATTATAAATTGTACGAAATATTTTTATTCTCATCAGCAGTGCCTTAACTTTATTCGATCGAATGAAATTTTATGTGAAGAAAATTTCATTAATTTCCAATAAATCGTTGTAGATTAATAAGAACTTTCACAATGCATCGAAATTGAGTTTGTAATATTTCATAATACCATCACAGATATGTGAATATCAAACATTTATGTTAATTATTATTATTAATGTTTTTCAGGGAACTGCTTTTCACGCGTATCCCATTTTTAAGTGGATCCTGTATACAAATGTTTTGATGAAAATTCATTTTACAGCTTTCTTTAATTTCAAAATATCCAGGTTCAATAAATTGAAAACATTAGATAATATACATATACAAATAAATAATCAGTTAAAATTAAAATGGAGGAAAGAAAAAATAAATTACATGCCCGGCCTCTCTCCCTTACGAAAATATTTACAGAAAAGGTCATTATTTATTAAATCCATAATCGCTAATTTCTGACCTGTTCCTAAAATCATTTTCATTAGTAAATGCATGAAAATAGCTGGTATTTTTATTTATGTACCAAGAAATCAAACAGCTTTTTCACTATAAAGATAAATATGTCTTTTTCAAAAAAAAAAAAGGTTCTAAATTTTAACATTGAATCTAATTTTCAACTTGAGAGCAATAAAAAAAAAAAAAAAAAAAAAAAAAAAAAAAAAAAAATCAAGATGCAAAATAATAATGACAGTAATTATTTACAATATTTTTTCACATAAATTAAAGTTTTAACACTTATAATGTGCTACTGATATCATGTTCTCATTATTTTCAGATGTTATCATATTAGTCCCGTAAATATCGGGTAATCCGTATAATGCTTGTCCATGTTTTGAGAATTATCCTTATTTTGAATTTTTAATTCATAAGTCACTATTTTAAAAGGAAAAATGATCTAAATTTTTGTTAACTCTTATTTTGGTAATTTACATATTTTGTACTAATACTAACTTATGATAGTACTAATAGTTTTCCATTTTCATTTTTTAAACTCATTTAAAAAATCATTGACCACATCGTAGTACAAACTGAACAAAGGAAAAGATAAAGCAATAACATTTTAATTTTGAAGTAATAATAAGGGAAAGGGAGTTGCAGAAACAACTAAAAAAAATTCTGAAGTGTTCTCAAAATCCATAAATCTACATTCTAATAACACTTTATTCATTATCTGTTAATCTGTAGTGAATTTTAAATACATATGAACTGCTTTTAAACGTAAAAATGAGTAAAGTATTCATAGCCAACGCAGAGATCATCTTGTTGTCAGCGAGCGCTCATGCTATACTCCTCTTTCCTCCCGCGAAAACCGGTTTTCGCGTCAGAGAAATCAAAACTTGTGCTTGGTGCATTTTGTGAGAGTGCTGTCTTTAGACGTTAGTGACATCCCTGGTTCGAATCCTGGCCCGGACTTTTCCACCCACTTGGAAATTTACAACTGTTATGATTTATTTACCAATAATTGTGTTCAAAATTAATCTAACTAACATTCAACATAGTTCTGTAGAATAGTTTTTAAACTGGTGCGCCACTGTGCTTCTTCTTAAGAAAATCATCAGTAATTATTGTATAAATCCATAATCAATTCAAATTCAATGTTTCTCATTTACTGGTAAATTCCCGTTTAAAAGTGATCTGTAATACATTCTTGGTTGAAAATTAGATACCATGCTTAACTCCCTTTTTTAAAAAATTCAATTTTATTGTTTTTGTTGGTGCATCATGTTATCTTTTGAGTAGTGAGTTAGATATTTATGAAGATTTGCCAAATTCGAAACCCAGCTCAGTAGTTGTCCAGAGCCACCGAATGCATTTTGAACTTTAGGTCCGGCCTTTGTTTAACATTATTGGGGGGGGGGGGGAGAATGCAAAGATAACAAAACAACTATTTTTCTATTATTTTATTTGCAACGCATCACTCTTAATTTTTCAGTAGTAGAAAAATTACGTACCGTATTATTATTATTATTCATTTAATAATGTATCATATGGTGAGATACAACACTAAGGAGTAGGGACTAGTGACCGTATTAAAATCCAAATTAAATCATATTACTTTCTATTATGCGAATTAAAAGTCAATGCAAATTAAAACTCAGTGTAATGCAATGCAAAGTAAAAGTGTATTACTTACGAAGAGTACCTGTAAAATGGTTAGTGTCTTCTTCTTTCTTGTAATGTAATAAAATCCTAACCAAATGCGCGCGTACACACATACACACACACACACAAAAAAAAAAAAAAAAGAGGGGTGGGGGTAAAGGTCTGCACGGGCCCGAGGCCCGTACCCGGCCCGGCGAAAAAGATAAAATACGAGCCATTTTCAATGAATATGATTTTCTCGAGAAGTATAAATGATGCGAGCCGATGCGAGTTTCACAACATCAGTACAGAAATGTAACATGTCCATCGTAGAGATCGGCATCGTACAGTTACAAGATGTCTGATTTCGAGTTTAATTTTTTTTTCAGCAGACTCGTGCCGGGACGGAACTGGTCTTAATCGATCTCAGGATGTGTAGAACAGTCATTGTGTTTTGTAATATTAATAGTAATAATGAACTTTTCTTAACAGTATCTTTGGAAATATACCTTAAGGTGGTTCTCATATTCACTGCTCAGCAATGCGAAGCTTTCAGACACATTTTCTGACAAAATTTTTAACTATAAAGGCATAAAATTGACAGGTCTGCCTATTGAAGGCATTTGGAAACGAATAGCTTTTTCCATATTTGATAAATTACTTACAGAGATTCCTGTCACGTGACTGTACGTTTTGCTCCTTCCTGTGCTATCGCTTCCAGAAATTCGATTCAAAACGCTAACTTTGACAGTATTTTCAGAAAGATATATTGCTTTTATCTATTAAAAAAAAAAAAAACGACATTTACATAGCTTCTGAATAAGAATACCTGCCAATCTGACGCGTTTCCAAAAAAGAAAAGAATTCATAAATGTGTCGAAATGTAGCTCCTTTAGATTTGAGAAAAGCCTTAAAATTGAGAGAAATGTTTTCACAAATCTACTTTTTATTATACAGCTTCAAAAGTTATCATGTTTTTAATCCTTTATTCTGAACTACATTAATCTTTTAATGAATCCTTATTTCCATTTTGAAATGTCTGTAGACACGATGACTAAAACACTATAAGTAATCGTTAATGTTTACTATTGTGTGTTTTCTGTTTTGCGAACATCATAGTAATGTAAAATATACTGTAAAATGATCCCATAAATATGTATGTAGTATTCATTAAAAGAATCTTAATTGTATGTTGAGAAAAAAAGGATTTTTTTTTTAAATAGAAATTGTGTCGGGCCGGGCCGGGCCTGTTTTCACTGATTTTTTGTACGGGCCGGGCCGAGAACTGTAAAAATGCAAACGGGCCGGGCCGGACTCGGGCCGAATTTCCAATTTTTACACCGGGCCAAGATAGCTTTTGTTCGGGCCGGACCGGGACCGGCCTGGAAATTCCGGCCCGTGCAGACCTCTAGGTGGGGGATCGAAAAAATTACATGTTCGACAAATAATAAGTATTATTATTGACATCATCATCATCATCAGTTATTTATGTGGTTAAATATATAATGAAGAATTGTATATTGATCGATTTTATTTTGTATTTTTATTGTAATAAATATATTTTGTTATATATTACAATGAATCGTAATCTCTCTTTTTCATTAACAATACCCAAATTAGTACCTTGAAAGAACCCAGCATCCATTAAAAGCATTTCATAAGAAGAAATAGTTTTACGTGAAAAAATTTCTACCGGAAATATTTCTCAGATAATTTTTATAAAGTATAAAGCCTAGTTGAATGAAAACACATATAACAAAGAAATGTAATTAAATCGAAAACGGAATTCCATCCAACAGAATAAAACTTAAGAAGCAGTTTTTCCTCCCTCTTTACTGAACTTTTCCTTTGCGGTAAAAGTTAGTAAGCGAATGCTTTAAATGAACAGCAAATTGTTAATTAATTGAAAGATCAATAATGCTTCTTTTTTTTTCTTCTACTCCGGAAATTTAATTAAACTGCAGAAAAATCGGCAAGTCCGATTTAATGAAGTCAGATTCCTCTTTTTGGAAATGGGAATTTGATTTATCGTGATCTCACTGTTTTCTAGGAATTCTCGACTTTTCTGACACTTGATTTTTTAACCTTCTTCCACTTTTAGAAAAGTTTTATAAGAGAAATAAGGTTCTCACATTTTTCTTTGCTGTCTATCAATTTAGTTGTCGTGTAGACGTCATTTCTTATTAATGCCCCCCCCCCCCCACACACACACACACCACCACCACCACCACCCCTTTTTACTTAAGAAAGTTAGCAAGTCTTGAAGGAATATTTTAATGAGATGTTTTTAATTACTCTCGCATTAAGCGCCTTATCTTGTTTTGCGATTAAAATCGGATGAAGATTAATTAAGCATTCCCCCCCCCCCTTTTTTCTTTCTTTCAAATTTCTTTTATTTTTTATTAGAAGGAAAAGATGCAGTCGATTTATTTTAGGTATATTGCTGTGTTCTGGCCATTAAAAAACTAAAAAATTATGAAATATGGCTATAACTTTATTTATTGTAACATACTCGCATGTTGCCATTTTTTCTAGTCTTTGTAAAAATGGCTACTTTTGTAATAAAATTTCAGTAGTCTTTGTAAAAATGGTTACTGTAGTAGTAAAATTTCAGTGCTATTTGTAGCGTATATGCCAGGATATTCCTTGTGGGGTCAGGTACTTTTAAATCGACAATATCGAATTATTATTATTATTATTATAAGTATTAGCTACACATATTAAATATTTAGTCGATTTGAAAATTTTTAAATAGGACCGCATTCAAAGCATTGTGATAGAGATCTGCACGGACCGGCCTGTGGTCCGAAGCCCGCTCCGGCCGATTTTCATTCGCAGCACTCGGGCCGGGCCTGTTCCGAGCCATACATTTTTCTGAAGGCCCGGGTGGGGCCTAACTTATTTTTTCTGTACAGAGCCGGGACTGGTTTCATTCCTAGTCTTCACGGCCGAAAATTTTCAGTCCTAGTTTTGACCCAGTCCATATGAAAATCATAGTCTCAGCGTGCCCTGGTCCATTCAAAGGTCAGTTAAATTAAGCCTGGCCGAAAAACTTTTGCAAAAAATGAATACATTTTTAAATCGTTATTATTCTACACTTAAACATTAAAATTTATTCTTTTTAAAGAATAGTAGATTTCTACGCTTATTAAAATATAGCTAAACTAACATATAGTAAAACATGTGAAAAGGATCCTGCTTATGACGGAATCTTGTTTTAAACTAAAAAACGTGTTGATCCATGCAAAATTAATACACTAATACGTAAGAAAAGAATATAGCATCATTTACACTTGATAAGAAGGGAACTTGTCTATAACGCATTTTTTTTCTATGCAATTCCGTCTTAGAAGTTTTTACTGTATAGCATTTTTCAGTTTTTTAACGCTTCAATACATGGAATATGGATTCAAAATATTAATGATAACTTGATAATTGAAACATTTACACACAAGAAATAGAAATTCATTAAAAAAATAAATATCGCAGCCTGCGGCACTTCTATAAAAATGAGGATTATAAGCATGAAAAAAAAAATTTTAAGATAAATATTTTTGGTCAGAACTCCTCGTACGAGACAAATTTTAAACCAAATTGATTTATAAATCAATGTTTTATAGAAATTCACTCAGGCCGAGATTTTAAGTTTTTTTCCGGGCCGGGCTCGGGTCGAACTTTTAAGTTTTTTACCGCGCCGGGGCGAATTTGGGCCGAACTTTTAATTTTTGTATCGGGTCGTGCCGAATTTTTTTCTATGAGTCGGGCCGGGCCCGGACCTAGAAATTTCGGCTTGTACAGACGTCTAATTGTATATAAGAGCGGTAAAAAGGTCCTCTACTATCGCCGTATACGACACAAGGAATGATCATTTTTAAAGTCATTTTAATCAATCAAAACGATGATTATTTTGCAACTTTTGCACAATCTCGCGAAAAAAAGCAAGCCAGATTTTAATAAAATTTTAATATGCAGGGTGTTCCAAAAGTCGATCGACGAACGGAGAGGGGTGGGTAGTAGGCATCAAGAGGAGGAAAAATTTCCATGGAACAAAGGGTCCCAAACCACTTATTTAGGCACAAATACAGAGTGTTTCATCCTAACTGAACTTGCGTTGACGGTAATAATTTCGAGAAAAATAAAAACATTGTAATGAAATTGCAACGATAGGTACTTTGTTTTGTGTGAAATGTGATAACATCACGAAAAGATCAGGAAAAACATGTTGCTCAAGCAGTCGATGATACCGTATGAACTGATAATCACAGACCAAAATGCTACAGGCATACTGCTGGCGCGTATAATGCAAACTTCTACCACTTTTTTTTTTTTTTTTTTGGTGTTATTACATTTACAACAAAGGTGAGAATGCCTGTTAAATAATTTATTATAATATACTTTAATTCTTTTAAAGTTATTACCATCAATTCAGATTGAGTTAGGATGGAAACACCTTGTATTTTTGATTAAATAAGTGGTTTGCGATCCCATGTTCAAAGGTAATTTTTTCATCTTCTACTATCACCCCTCTGAATTTGTCGACTGAATTTTAGAACAAACAGCCTGTATTCTGTAGTAGATAAATGTGCATGATTTGATCTAAATGGTTGATCCTTCAAATTAATATTTTAAAAATATGGTTAGTGATATTTTAAAAAAGTTTTTGGATTTCCAATCTTCTTCCTTTTTTTTTTTTTTTTTTTTTTTTTTCATTGTTCTAAAAATGGGAGTTTTGTTTCGATAGTTGGTCATTTTGATTGGATATTTTTGTCTAAATGTTAAAAAAAAAACTAGCATTGATTGGTGGATGCAGAAATGATTGCATATTATTGAGGAATTAAAGTGCGCCGCTAAAAAAAAATTAAGAATTTTTCCTCCGGAAGGAGGTGGTTGTGGAAGTAAATTTTTATTACTATTTTTTACCCCCTTCCCCCCATGCTCCTTACAAAAAAGTAAAAGAATTCAATTGAGGACACCGAGTTTCAAAGCTCGCTTTATCCAGAAAAAACAAAAAAATCTTTGGTAGCCCAAGTTTTGATCCCAAAGGGCTATAAAAGGCCAGTTTTGAAAGAAAGCGTATATTCGTCGCCTCAGAACAACTGTAGGACATCTAGTAATAATCGAAAATGAGATGTTATGAAACTTGACTTACTGTTATGAAAAATTGTGCCTGTATATAGTGGAACAGTAGGGAATTTTTACAAAACACATCTGAGATATAGTAGTAAACATAACTTTGTGTTTCAGAAGTTGTTCCACTAGATGCAAACATAGTTATTCTCATTAATAAGTCAGACATCTAATTTTTTATTATTACTAGATGTCCTCCTGTTGCTCTGAGGCGAGGATTTTACAATGTCAGAAATACACGATAATACTAATTTTGTTGAAAATTGTGGTGTTTTGACGGTGAAGGTTTACTAACAGAATACAGAATAGATGAAAATAGATAAAACAAGATTTTTTTTTTCTATGAGTTTTGAAACTAACGTCCTCAATTTTTCTTTTTGTGAAAGAGTGGTAGAAATTTATTTTTATGAATATTTTTAAATTTTTAAATTTCTGTATTACTTTTTATGTTAACATGTTTTAAAAATTACATTACCTTTCCAAATCGAGACTTCTGTTAAATCGGTCAGAATTAACAGTCCCTCTGTTTTTAATCCATAAAATCTGGCAGCGAAAATTCTCAGGAATCCAGTGCTTTCTTCTTATGATTATAAAAGAAATTAAAACGATAATAGGGTTTGGAATACAGTCTATATCTTAATGACCTACAAGATTCAATAAGTAAATAAAACGAAAATATTATACACCATTCTTCTTTTGCATAAATTATTAGCCCGAATTATCAAGAAAAAATTCGAAAGAAATTCTTAGCGTCAGACCCATTTAACTTCCGGGCCCCCAGGCCTCAGTCTACTCAGCCTAATGGGTAATCCGCCTCTGAGCGGTATTCCTTTTGGGAATCGTAAACGTTTTCACTGGTTTAACGAATGTAGGCTAGCGAATAGTATTTTAATAAATGAAATTTAAAAGAATTTGAACAAAAAAGAAAAAGGAGGACTATTGGAGTCTCGCGCAGTGGTTCCGCCGGACGGGTCTTATCCCTGAAAATAGGAAATCTTGATAACATTAACCCTTAAATGCCTGATTTTTCAAAAACATTGTAATAATGTTTTTCAGCTTTCATTTTTTAAATAAATCATGGGAAAAATACTTTAAAAAATCATATTTTGTTTTAAGTATGGTTTACGGCTAAAAAACAGTTTGTTACTAATCGGCAATACTGGTCTTTAATTGAAAAAATAATTTTCCTTGAAAAAATTCTATAATATTAAACACACAAGAATTTTAGGAACTATAATAAGAAATAAATTTTACTTGCTCACTGCAGAACAAAATAGGGTATTTCGCAAGCTTCCAAACAAAACAAAAAGAACAAGTAGCAACAATTGAAAAAATAAATCTATCTTTATTCTTAAGGGTGTATTCGAAAAAATATTTTTCCACCCTCAACAGCTCGAAATTTTCTGAGACATTTTCAGACTCATTTTTAAAAGTAAAAACATGAAACTTGCTGGGGTGATTTCTGAAGACATGTTTAACATGCCGTGTGATTTCATTTTCAGCTCAATTAATTAGAATTTGATTTTTAAACAATTATTTTCTCAGTATGACCATTTTTTTCGTTCCCAGATCGCCCGCTTCTGAAAATTCGGTTCAAAACGCCAACTTTGACAGCGTTTTTTACAGTATTTTCTGCATTTATCAAAAAATTAAGAAGCACCGCACATTATATAGTTTCTAAATAAGAGAATTTCCAAGTTTGATGCGTTTGAGAGCAAAAATGAATTTTAAAATGAATCGGAAAATAAGCAGTTTGGATCGGAATACACCCTTAAACAGCACAAGTGTTACCAACTACATGTTGAAAATCGATTTAATAATATTTTTGGAATGTATTTTATTGGCGTTATAGCTTCAATATTATTCTAATAGTATTTTAGAGCCTAAATTGGGTATGTTACCAAAAAGCAACACCCGGCATTTAAGGGTTAATTCCAACCTTACCCCTCCTTCGATTTTATACAGCCCATAGATGGATTACAATTAGATATATTCTATCTATACCAGCAGTAAATCCGTAAAAAAGCTAAAGAACAACATTTTATAGCATTTGCACCAGGGTTGTAGTGGGTAGCTGCCCGGGTACCCGCCCAGCTGCCCGCCCGGGCTGGGTTTTTTTGTAAAAAACCCATTTAAAAAGCCCAGGTTTTTTAAATATATTTCTGGAAAAAAAACAAATGATGTATTTGTTGTTTATGGTTATTCTATTTTATTTATGAATCTTAGAAAATATATTTGTACTAATTTGCTTGCACTTTTAGATTGGGAACCCTATAATTTTAAAACGTTTTAGCTTTTAATTTAAAATGTAACTTTAAGCTTTTCAGTTAGCTTCAAGAATATTATATTTACTAAACTTATATTTATTAAATTATTTTATGTACTTTTTACTGCTGAATCCGAAAATGACTTTCATTTTTAACCATCACGTAAGGAAAATTAAATAAAAAAAGTTTTACATCTAATTTATAGTACCGTTTTTTACTGCTGAATCCGAAAATGACCTTCATTTTTAACCATCACATCAGGAAAATTAAATAAAAAAAGTTTTACATCTGTTTTACAGTATCAGATTTTTGCTATATTTTAACTTTGACATTTACGATTTGCAAAAAAATTATAATGCAATCGTTAAAAATGAAGGTCATTTTCAGATTCAGTGCTAAAAAGTACATAAAAATCAATTATCAAAAGTTTAAAAAACTTAGCCGTCTCCTCTATTTTATAGTATTTGATTTTTGTTATTTTTTAACTTTGACAATTTATGATTTGCAAAACATCCTAAGATGATGGTTAAAAATTAAGGTAATTCTCGGATTCAGTGCTAAAAAAATGCATAAAAGTTAAAAAACACAACCATCGCAGTCTTTTGTTATCTAATGTAAAACTTTTTCTTAAACTTCTTGGCAGTAATCTATCCGAAATTTTTTGTGTTAACCTGTAAAATAAGTATGAAGGGTAACCACTGAAAATAATAATAATACAGTAGACTCCCTTAAATCCACGACCCTAAAATCCGCGTATTTTTTCAGATGTAAACAATGAAATTTACAATTAAGTTGCAGGAACAAAATTCAAGATGGCGCCGAAATCAGCGACTGCCGCACAGGTTTTTTTTTTTACTAAATTCTTTGTTAATCACAGTTGATTTATTACTAAATAAATTTACATTACTTTTGATTTTGATATAAATTAGCATATCTATATAAAAAATTTCAGGATTTGAAATGGAAAAATCCACGAACCGGAATGCTATTTTAAAATTATTGTTCGTGGATTTTTGTTTTAATTATTGACAAATTTATTTCTAAACATACAAAGCAGTATAAGAAAAGAATTCAAGACTCTAATTAACAATGAAAAAAGTTACAGAGAGCACAATAATCTATGTATACTGATAATAGCATTATGACGTATCGATCTTACCATCGCTTTACCACTAGATGGCAGCATAGGAGTTTTGGAATTGAATACAATAGATTCCATTGGTAATAATTTAATATGTTTTTAATTTTTATTTTACGTAATTATTTTAATAATTACTTACTTTTAAACTAATAAATTATTTTATTTATTTTAATGTTTCCTTTTATTGTAAGCATTCATTATAATTTCCCTTGCTTAACTACCAATCAAATTAATGTTTCAAAAATGTAAACAAATCAATGACCAGAAATCTGCAAAATTCTAAAATCCACACAACCTCTGGTCCCAAGCTGTGCAAATTTGAGGGAGTCTACTTTATTAGATTGTTATCGGATTTACGTCAGTATGCATGTAAAATGCAATCTCGATCAGATATTTGAAAGTGAGTTAAATTTTGAACTAGGAAAACATACATACGATCGTTGAAGTTAAATAAAATAACATAATATTTGTTAAAAGAAATCATGAAAAGAAAGTCTCAAATTCTTACAAAATAAAACATATGTTAAAATACAATAATTTTAGCCAATCTGAAACTTAATAAAAGTTAACTATGAACGGGACTTTTTTTGTCTGTCTTGTCAGTGTAATAGGAAAATTTTTATAAATATAACTTAAGGACTGGGGGCCGTATAAAAACTTAAATTTCGTAATTTTTTAAGAAATGATTATATTGACCCAAATCACTTTTAAAATATTTCTTTGCCCCAAATTAAAACATTTTTGTAATTTGAACTGTCTATGACTAACGGTTTAGGAATTAGCCATTGACCCGTTGAGAGTGGACACCCTGTATATACATATAAGAAAAAATTTTGTTGTAAGATATTTTTTATCAACATTTGCTAATCTTATGATAATTTCAAAGGAGCAAGTTTTTTTAAGTTATATTTATATTTTATTATTAAATAACACACAACTAATAGCTTTGCAATTTAAAATTTGTTTGATATTTAAATTAAAGGGATCATATATATATATACATATTTTAAGAACAGAGAAAAATATTGAGATCCTTATTAAAACTATGAAGTCATTCCCATCTATTAGACTATGAAGTGTTCACAAAGATTGTATTTGAGATTAGGATTGCCACTTATTTCGGCAATCAAATTCCTTGTGCTTTCCTAAGCAAAAAATTAAATTTTCCCTGAGTAATTCCTCTGAGAATTTTCAAAATTTCAGTGGATAAATTTTGCAAAGTACCAGAATTTAGTAACATTTCTTGTTTTTAATATTCATTTTTAAATTCCCTCACTTTTCCAGTTTTTCCTATACAGTGGCAACCCTGTACATTATTATTTGGGAGGAAGGTGGAATCATATTCCACATTTTGGCATTTTAACCCAATTTACCCGGGGAAAATTTCCCATTTAACACGGGTTTTTTAATAAAACACACCCGGGCTGGGTTTTTAACAAAAAACCCGGGTTTTTTACAACCCTGATTTACACAGCAAATGATATTTCTTTATCTTCTAATTCGCACAAAATTGCCATTTTTGTTATTGAATTATGCAATTTTACTTGAAATTCGGATGCAGCATTACATAAAAACTCTACTTCAGACAAAGAAAAAATCTGATTGCATGTTTGAATGCAGCACACCAGATTTATTTAAAATCACCTGGATTCATTTAAAGAACGAAAAAAAAATGTTATTTATTTGTTTTGCAGTGTTATTTATGTCTACGAGAAAATCGTCTTGCCATCACATCTGGGATCCTAAAGCTCAAGGATTCTTTCCTTTGAAGAAATAAAAAATAAAAGAAAAAGAAAAAGTCTTGACTACGTTTGATTTATCCGCCAGTATTAACGCTCGTGATTAACGGCTGAGCAAGACTTCCAGCTTGTTGGAAAACTGTCAGCAGAGCCTCCGGGATTCTCAAGCCTGGATATTTTATTGAGACGTCCCATGTTTTCTGGCACCGAAGGAGTATATGTCATTCTGTAGCGTCCACTGCAAATTTCGCAGTGATTTAGGGCTGAAAAGAAAAATTCAACGAGAAAGTATGAGGTACTGCAAGATGCATCCTGTTTTATTTATTATTTTATTATTGTTGACGTTGTTTCTGAAGCGAATTAACAAGAACATTCGGGATTTGTTATTAATTAGTGGCAATGGTCTTTCCTGGGGCTATTTTTTCTGACCGACAGCTTAATAAGTTACCGAAAAATGAGATAATAATCTTGGAATGAAGTTTGCATTTTCACTGGGAGGCATGTTATTTCTTCACACGCATACACACACACACACACACACAAAAAAAAAAAGCACAAAAAACTACTTTTGGAATTACCCCAGTATTTACCCTGTTTTATTCATTACTAAATGTTAAATGTAAATAATTATCTAAGCTAATCTGTTCATTTGTTATACACTATACACTAGATGAGAGTAGGGTTGTTTAAAACATTCGTGGGTCGTGGGACTCATTACTTTTGGAGGGTGAGAAGAAGGTTACTAATTTTCCTAGGTGTATTAAAGTAAGGCTATTCTCAAATCCAAAAGGACAACTTTATGACATAAGTTTGAATTTATTTTTGGTCGGAAATGCATGAAACTGGCAGGTGTTGTTGTTCAGAAATTATGTAATCAAGCTGCTTTTTCCGTTTTTTTGCAAACGCAATAGATCTTTCAGAAAATAATGTCAGAGTGGACGTTTTGAGCCGAAGTTCCCGAAGAAAGCAGAAAAACCAGTCAGCGAAGGGAGAAAAACGTCTTTATTACGTGATCAAAATCGCTTATAACTCAATAGGTAATTTATTAATCAAAAAATGGAAACCACAGTTCGATTACAAATCGCTTCCGTAGTCAGGCCTTCCAATTTTATATCTTTCCGCGTTAAAAAGTGAAGTTGTAAATGTCTCAAAATGTTTTGCTCTTGTTGAGCAGAGCAGTTGAGAACAACCTTAACAATAGGACTATTTCATCAACATAATCTTGACCCCTACCTTATTTTGAACTCTTTCCAATTTACATTGCCGTATTACACTACGTATTTTCAACAGGTAAAAAAATTAAAGCATATTTCATCATTTTTGGCACGCCCTGTATAACTTTGAAAAGGGGGTGAAAGATGAGCTGTGTACATTAATATAAAAAGTTTTGGTTTAAAAAAAAATATTGAAATTTTTACGTTAAAAAAATATCTTTTTTTGTAGAATGGACTAGATATGGAAATATCAAAATGTAATTTGAATAATTTCATCTACATGAACCCGACTGAATTACCCGTTAAGACAGTGCAGGGACCTAACAAACTTGATGGGTGAAAACATATTTAAAACTAAGTTAAATTATAATTTTCTCATTACATTTACTGAAAAGACATCGAAAATATCAGATTCACACACTAAAAAAAATGGGTTCTAAAAATTGAGTAGAAAATATTCACTGTTAAATACGCCACATACTCAAAATAGCTCCGACTGAAATGTACTAAAAATTGAGAAACACGTGTACTCATTTTCGATTTCATGGATGTGTTCAAATATGAAGTGTTTATTACTCATTTTTAATCGCATGTATGTATTCAAATATGAACTTCTAAAGTAAATGGTCTCTGTTGAATATTCAATACATTTTTATTATTATTATTTTTTTTTTTTTTTTTTTATGCAATCAGCTGCATTTTCTGTAAATATGACATCAATTCAAATATTACATTATGCACAGTACTTTAAAATAATTTAAAAGTGTTTAAAAATTGGAAACAACGCTCGTTATAAAAATATGTAGTAAAACGGCGCCTAAGATACCGATTAGTAACACGTACGAAACCAAAATAAGATACTGAGCTAAAAGACACACATTTTTAATAAAGCACTTTCAAGTTTCAAAACTAAAATAAAATAAAATAAATAGGAAAAAATATTTTTCTTGTCAAATTGAATTTATATATTACCAACTAACTAACTATAACCAAAATATTTATGATTTGAAAAACTAATCATTCTTATAAATATTTTATTAGATATTGATAATCCCAATTGTACAATTACAGTGAAACCTCTTTGTGCGACCACCTCCATTAAGTGACCACCTCCCTGAACGACCATTCTTTTATGGAACGAAATTTATTCCCATAGACTCAATACTAATTTTACCTCCATTCAGAGACCATCCCAGTTGAACTCCCTCCATGAGCGACCCATTTCTTTGAAGAAAATGAAACAAATTCCGTTTTTTTCTGGTCGCTTGAAGAAGGTTTAATTAGAAAAATAATTCCGGAGAGAGCATTATTCATCAAACTTCTAAACTAAATTTAGATATTTTTTAATTCTAGTAACTTTTAAGTATTTAAACCCCTTTGTGCCTTTTGAGGCAATGGATTTAACTCTGATGACAAATTAAGAATGGCAGTCAATAAACTCCCTTGCCCTATTCTGTCAGGAAACTTTCAAAGAAATAGGTAAATTAATGAAAACGTCATTATTTGTTTCCGTCCAAAAAAAATTGCATTTATTTACTGAACTTCGAAAGGACTTGGAAATAAAAGTTATAAAAGATAAAACCGCAAAATCAAAGCAAACGTCAATGTATTCATTTTTAAAACTCTGCAGTAATTAACTTATGTAATTAACTTTTGTTCTGATGCTTAAATTTTCATATTTTTTCCTAATGTAAAAAATAAATTTTATTAACATTAATTTTTACCTTTTTTCAACAATTGAAATCTAGATTTAAACATGACCTTTATTAAGAGACCACCTCTCGGAGCGACTAATTTTTATTGGAACGAAACGTGGTCGCTTTACGGAGGTTTTACTGTAATTTGAAAATGACTAATTGCGTCCCGCCCAGGATTTTTGAATTGCTAACTCGCTGATTATTCTTACTCATTTCCTGTGTCAACTGTAGAATCAAATATATATATATATATATATATATATATATTTCTTAGTCTGAGTAGCGCATTATTTCTCACTTTCTTTCTTTTTCTTTGCGCTTTCTTTTTTTCTTATTATTGACCCCCCCCAAAAAAAAAAATCTTGTTGGTTTGATTTAATCGCTGGGTGTTAGAAAATTACGGTAGAAGAGGGGCAATCTTTCTCCAGTCTGGTGGAAAAACTGTCAGCGCCGCTTCCACAATCCTCTGGGAATGTTTTATTGGAACTCCCCAGATCTTCCTGACACGATGAGATGTTGTCAGTCTGTACTATTTTTTTTTTCTTCCGAATCCTCTTTATTTTTACTTTCTAACTGTCAACATTGACAGGAATTTGAATGTCCCCAGAGAGCAAAGGTGATTGTGTTGCAGATCTTGAAAAAAAAAAAAAAAAAAAAAAAATGTGATTTTTCTTCGATTTGAATGTTGTTTTTGGTTTAAAGTATTTTGTAAAAGTTGAATGTTAAAGAGTTTTTACAATTAAAGAAATAAAAAAGAAAAAAAAAAAACGATAAACGCAATTCTATTTTTCTGCGAAGTTTCGGGAACAGAAACTTGTTGAATTAGAAAAAAAAGTAATAAAGAAAACAGTTAAACCTTCCTCTTCCCTTTCTCTAGCATCAAATCTGCGATAAAACAGGAACAAAGTACCGATACATACCACCTTATACATCAGTAAATAAATAAATAGAATGCTAAATTCATCTGGAGTATATTATGAATTAATTATCCATGAATAAATAGAAATTATTACTAAAGAAAATACTGTTTGTAATGACGTTTTATCCTACAACATACACAGAATTTGTTCAGTTTCCTTAAAGAATCATAAAACAAGTAATATTCCACTTCCCTCTATATCCATGTTTTATTTTCCTAGTGTTTACCGAATCTAAAATTTGACTTTCACTTTCACTCCTTTCTACACCAATTACGTGAAATTTGAAAAATAAGACGTTGATAATAGTGTTTTATGTATTCTCTGACGAAGGCTATGTTTATAACTGAAAGTACTAGAAGAATTCAAGTAATTTAACATCTATACATTTTAAAAGCAACGTTAAAAACGCCAGAATAAACGAAAATTTTCGCAGACTAGTTTCGGTAGCGTTTAGCGTACCGCCCTCAGTGCAAAGAATAACGGAAAGTTGAATCCGCTTCTCCTCTATATAAATGAGCAAGTTTCCGTTGTTCTTTGCACTGAGGGCGGTATACGCTAAACGCTACCGAAACTAGTCTGCGAAAAATTTTGTTTATTCTGGCGTTTTTAACGTTGCTTTTAAAATGTATATCATTCTGCGCCATGTAGCATCCTAATAATTATTTATTTTAACATCTTTTTAAATATTTTGTCATCTTTTAATTATTTTGCACATAGTATAATTGTATGTTCACCTTGTACGTTTACTAACTTTTTCTTTTAATTCACGAAACTGAAAAGAAAAATAATAATGTACTTCTAACACACTAACTTTAATTAGTTTTTTTTTTTTCTTTTTTTGCTAAGGTTTGTGTAATTGTTAATATTGGCAAGTATTAAATGTCTCCAGAAAATAAAAAGCGATTGTTTTCCAGATAATAAAAAATCATGACTGAAAAAAAAATTAAAAGTTGTTCTGTGTTAAAGAGTTTTGTAAAAATTGAATGTTAAAAATTTCTTTGTAAAGGGGAAATAAAACGGTGAAATCAACTCTATCTTTCTGCAAACTTTTTGGGAACAGAAACTTGTTGAATTAGGGCAAAAAAAAAAAATGTTAAAATAGCTGAACTTACATCTTCTAATGACAAATGCGAGAAAAACTTTCCATTTACGTAATTTAAGAAGCCTCAGAAAAAACAAATGTACAAACCAAACTCTGTTCGATTAAGTTTTTTTTTTTCTTTTCGTACTTTCCAACTGTCAATATTGACAAGTATTTGAACGTCTCTAGAAAAAAGCTATTGTATACCAGATCATAAAAAGCAGTGATTTTCTTAGTTTAAAAGTTGCTTTTGATTAGCGTATCTTCTAAGATTATTGGAGAACTCTTAAGAAAAGAAAAAAAAAAGAAAGAAAAGAAAAGAAATGCGTAAAATCAGCTCTGCAAATTTTTAGAGCAAAATTGAATTGAAATAGAAAAATTGTCAAAGCATAGAGGAGAGTGGGATGGAATGGGGCAGTGGGTTTTTCTCTTTATGCATCATTCTAAACATTTCATCAATCACGCACTAGATGAAGCAATGGTAGCCCAATCTTCAATAGAAAAAAGTTAATATTCTGCATAAGCTTTCAACTATATAAAAAAAAGCATCATTTCAAGAATCAAAAGTAAATATGCTTTTTATACTTTTTATGCTTTCTTTATATTAATGACTTGTTTATGCGTAGATGTAATAGTTTCCCTATTTATGGAACACTATACTGCATATTATCCATAATTTAAACTATGCCTAAAAGCAGCATTTTTGTTTATACAAGAAGTTTAACATAAAAGAAGGTAGAGGGAGAAATGGGACATGCCAGCAAAAGGAGGAATGGGACAAGTCTAATTCCTTCTTTTTAATAAGATGAATGTAAATTGCTAATATTCAGATATTTTTAGAAGGTAGTATATTAATTATAACATTGAAAATGTATTCATTTACCTCAAAATGTAAATAAATTGAACTGGTGATTTTTTAATGTCATTTTTGACTGACAATCTTGAATTTTTCTTCCAGCGATGAAGATACTGGAATTTGATATTTTAGCACAGACATTATCCACCTACAATCTTTGTAAGACTGCATATCTAGCCGACACTAGACTATTTGTGCCTTATCATACATTGTTTTATAGCTGTCTCATACCTCCCTTTTAGTGGGGGAAGTATGGGACACATTTTGAAACCTACAATTTTTTTAATTATAAAATTGTTTCTGCAAATTATGTTTTTAGTATATTGTTTAAGGGCAGTGAAAAGTGTTTCATTTTGTATTCTATAAATTAAAATTTTTGTTTTTGTGTCAAACAAAGTTGATTTTCTTACTTTTGTAAAAAGCGTCCCATTCCTACCCAATCTCCCCTACTATCAAAATTTAAGTTAAGAAGTAATTTTGAAAAATGAAACGTGTAAAAATTTTATTCTTTAGAATGTCTATTTTCATCGAAATCTTAAGAAGATAAGTATGGTTCCGTTAAGAGGCTACTTCAGTCAAATGGAAAGACCCGTTCGCTAATGTTAATCCTATGGAAGAAATTTATAAAGATATCTCGGTCGCATTTCAATATTTTTAAATGATTTCTTTTGCATTGAATAGTTGAGATCGATCTGTATGTTTTTTACTTTTTCGATTTTGTTTACAGGTATTTCTTATGAGGACACTTTCATTTTCGGAACCGGTTTCGAAAGTAAAAGCATCCTCATAAAAAATATCTACAATCAAAATCGAAAAAGTAAAAAACGGCCTGCATACAGATCGATCTCAACTATTCAATGCAAAAGAAATCATTTAAAAATATTGAAATGCGACCGAGATATCTTTATAAATTTCTTCCATAGGAATAGCATTAGCGAACGGGTCTTTTCGCGTGACTGAAGTAGGGCCTTAATACAATAATATTGCTAATTTTGTTCCTTTCTTCTCGCATGTAAAATGTTATATTTAATTCAGACTTACTATCCAAGTATTTATCTCCGTACATTTTTCCTCAGCAGTAACTTTTTTTATTTAGAAATCTACCTCATTTTGACATGGAAAAATCGTTAAATTTCTGCTGCGTCCTTTTTCATAGCCCGCAGCAGTTCTTATCCCTGATGTGTCAACGTTGAATTTTCGGTGCTTTTGTCAAAACTGTTGATTTAGAATTGTGTGAAGGAATGGAAGGTGGACAAGTTGGTAAATTTCAAAATATCGTCCGAGAAGTTTTTTGAAATCACTTTTCCCTTGGAGGGATGCATTTGGGATGTGCATATTTCTTGTCATCATCAAATCGTGTAGGTGTGTTTCAAATGCGAGATAATTTTGTTTTCCCCTGCCTTCTTTTATATCAGTGTTTCTTAAACATTCTAACTAAGGATCAAACGAAACAGGTTTTTAAGACCGAAACCGAATATCGGTAACCTTCCTATTTTCGGCCTAAAACGAAAATGTCTAAATTTTTTTAAAGTAATTAATGCATGCATAAATATACATAATTATTAATTAATTATGCATGTTTATTAAATATACATAATTATTAATTAATTATACGTGTGGACCAAGTTGGCACTCACAAGGGAACCACTTTTGGTGCTGCTCGCACCTAGGATCGAGACTTGGTGCATTTTGTAGCCCTATACATAAAAGTTAGAGAACCGATAAAATTTCTCTGTTAAAATCATATTTTATGTACTTTTTTATACTTTTAATTTTTTATTATTACATTTTTATTTGTTTATTTCACGCCAAAAGTGAGTTAAGTCGCCAAATATGGCACTTCAATTTTTCCGTCCGCTTTATCTAAATAGTAAATGTACAGTACATATTACTAGAATTATATCAGATTGTGATTTGTTTGATAATAATTGATAGCATAAAAAACTAGAATTTTTTTTTTTTTTTTTTTCTATGCAAACGATAAATATATAAATAGTAAATATATTTCAATAAAAGCTTTCAAGATCATTGAAAACTATTTTTACTGAAATACAAAAAAATGCCAACTTTTTTCTTTTGAAATCAAATAAATAGAATAAAGTTTCGAATGTTTAAAATGAAATGTTGCTGTATTAAATGGCCCCTTGGTAAAAGTAATCATAAAGTAAATTAATATTTTTTACACCATTTCTAGTGAAGTTCCTCTCCTCACACAAGGGAAACAGCTATGACGTTTGGTTAGGGTTGCCGGAAAGCTCTACGTTTGAAAAAAAAGCGCCAATCTTTTCCCCGCCAAAAATGTGACTATAATGTTGCAATTTTTCAAAATCAAATTCGTGGGTTTTTGAGGGAATTTTTAAACGTTTTTCAATATTTTATACTTCTTATTAACTAATTTTTATTTTTAAATGCTTTTCTTTAAAAAAAACCTCAATGTTAATAGTCCGATAAGTGGTCTCGAAAATAGCATTTTCAGAAAGTTATGCTGCTGTAAAATCAAGAAATATTATTTTAACAAAAAAATTTTATCGATTCTCAAACTTCGTAATATAGGGCTTTAAGGGTGTATTCGAAAAAATATTTTTCCACCCTCAACAGCTCGAAATTTTCTGAGACATTTTCAGACTCATTTTTAAAAGTAAAAACATGAAACTTGCTGGGGTGATTTCTGAAGACACGTTTAACATGCCGTGTGATTTCATTTTCAGCTCAATTAATTAGAATTTGATTTTTAAACAATTATTTTCTCAGTATGACCATTTTTTTCGTTCCCAGATCGCCCGCTTCTGAAAATTCGGTTCAAAACGCCAACTTTGACAGCGTTTTTTACAGTATTTTCTGCATTTATCAAAAAATTAAGAAGCACCGCACATTATATAGTTTCTAAATAAGAGAATTTCCAAGTTTGATGCGTTTGAGAGCAAAAATGAATTTTAAAATGAATCGGAAAATAAGATTTTTGGATCGAAATACACCCTTAAAATGCACCAGGTCTCAATGCTAGGTGCGAGCAGCACCAAAAGTGGTTCCCTTGTCAGCGCCTCTGATCAAAACTTTTTATATTCATTTAACCCTTAAATACCGAGTGTTGCTTTTCGGCAATATACCCAATTTAAGCTCTAAAATACTATTAGAATAATATTGAAGCTATAATGCCTAATGTTGCCAATAAAATACATTCTGAAAATATTATTAAATCGATTTTCAACATGTAGATGGCAACACTTGTGCTGTTTGAGAATAAAGATAGATTTATTTTTCCAATTGTTGCTACTTGCTCTTTTTGTTTTGTTTGGAAGCTTGCGAAATACTCTATTTTGTTCTGCAGTCAGCAAGTAATATTTATTGCTTATTGTAGTTCCTAAAATTCTTGTGTGTTTAATATCATAGAATTTTATGAAGGAAAATTCTTTTGTCAATTAAAGACCAGTATTGCCAATTAGTAACAAACATTTTTTTAGCCGTAAACCATACTTAAAACGAAATATGATTTTTTAAAGTATTTTTCCCATGATTAATTTAAAAAATGAAAGCCGAAAAACATTATTACAATGATTTTTGAAGAATCGGGCATTTAAGGGTTAAAATAAAATGTAACTAATTCATCAACGACTCAGAATGATTTTCGAATTATACGAATTTCACCTCATTTAAAAATGTTTTCAGTATACATATCTCAATTTATCTTTTATATTGATTTTTGTAAATGATGATCTGTTATACTAGAATTTTCTCAAAGAGTATTCGGAACACTTCTGCGGTTTCTAAAAATTTTCTATTACTATTAAGTCTGCAGCTTTTAATGAGCACTTGAAAAGCGTCTTCTAAGTTTAGTCCCATATGCATTTCTTTTCGTATAACTAGTACTCACGTCTTGAGTCAGTTATGACTGATAATTATAAACAGTGCAGTTCAAAGCAATAAATAGCCTCATTTGGGCCGATACAGTTGAAAATTTCCGAAGGAAGAAACGAGGTTTTTGGAATATAGATAGTTTCTGTCGAGTTTCGGTCCGAATTTTCGGCGAAACTCAGATTTTGGGCCGAAAACGAAAGCCAAACCGAATTTTCAGTCGATCACTATTTTAATCTCGTTGCATGTTGCACCCATAAACTGGTAGGTGAACTGTCTGAGAATACTAAAATTATGATGATGAAAAAAAAAAAAACATTTACAGGGCGTCGGCGTGTCCCTTTTTACCGTTTGCCAAATAGTTAAATCGTTAGTAGCGATAGGCAACAATTAAAATGTCGTCACTAAAAAATAACGTTACGTTACATATTCCAGCCGTAAAACGAAGCAGATGTATCATTGTACTGTTAAATACTGATAATCTCTACTGCAATATATTTAACTTCTAAGCACCGCACATTTTCAATTTTTACACCTTCGTATAGAAAAAGTACTTTTAACTGCAATTTGTTTGAAAACTGCGTCTCAGTTTATTTTTGAGACATTAAATTTTTGTAGTTTTTAATGCCATTTCTGTAACAGTGGCAACTGAAGTACTCCATTTCTGTAGAAAATAAAGAAAAAATAGTTGGAAAATAGTAGATTACTATAATTTTTTGTTGCCATTTTCTCTTAACAACTGAAAAAAAATTGTAATTAGAATACGTGCTATTTTGAAGAAAAAATATAAAGGAATGATTTCTGATAAAATATGGAGCTATTATAAACTGTATATTTAATTTTAAGTATCCAAATTAATGTTACAAACAAATGAAGGCATATAAATCCATTAAATAATCGATTTTTTTTTTTTTTTTTTTTTTTTTTTTGTCGAGTTTACGACATTGCTTTTTACTGCGTTTGTGTATTATTCCGTGATAGTGACGTCATATGCGTACTTTTCTGTAGATGTTGATCCAATCTTACGATCCAATCTTAAGCAAGATTGGATCGTAAATTTGGAATTCTTCAGCGGATGCAAATGACGTCATTTTATATAAAATAAAAGCGGGTATTTTAAGTCAAAACTGAAATAAGTGTTGTAAAAGAACATATTTTTACTCCAGCGGTTTTGAAATTCTTTACAGGTGGAAATGCTTCACTTTTGAAAATAACGCAATTGAAATCACGCACTGATTAAAATGCAGAGTTTTACAAAAATTTAGAGTGTCTTTATAGAAGATTAGTGGCCGTTAGGTTAAAATAATGTTTGTTTGAGAGTTGGACTAGCCAATATAATATGCATTTTTTTTTTTAGTAACTAATTTTGTAGGTTTATTATGAATTAATAAAACAGTTCCTTAAACATCTTCTTTCGTCAAAATTCGACGGGTTCCACCCCCGTATTAATAATAATAATAATAATATATATATATATATATATATATAATATTACAAAATATATATTTTCTCTCTCATCGGGACACTAAATTCTGAAAAAGCAAAACTCCTGCTTGTTATTATAAATTATTTGTTCGGACATGCAAACCTTACTTTTAAATTTTAAGAATGAAACACATTTAATTGCGCTGTTTAAACAGTATATTAAAATGATAAAGAAGATAAATTTGTGATACTAGTTTTTAAATGCTTGCAAAACTGTCTCTTATAGCCCTAAAATTTTCCTGTGGCACGAAGTTAAAAATTTCTAATGCATGATAAACCACCGTTCAGTACGAAATAAAATTTTGAAATAAAACTGGATTGCGTGTAGGCACTTACTTCTTCGCACTGTTGAAAGCGTTTAAAATTAATGGTCACCTTGCATGCCACCCGAATATATTTGCTCCTCTTTACATTTCAAACAATTTCATGAAATGTGTTTGTCGAAAAATTTCCCGCAAGATAAGGGGTGAAATGATCTTTTTTTTTTTTTTTTTTTAAAGATAATTTCCAATCAATGATAAAGTTCCAGAATTGCATGAGAGTTGGCCGTTTTTATTCCTCTGTGAACTTTTGCAAATCGTTAATTGCAACTGTGCCCTCAAAAATGATCATAACTTTTGTTTCATTTTTCGGATGACTGTTATGGATCATGTGGCATAGCAATTGAAAAATCATGGGAAGGTATCCCAAATAGTCATTTTCAAATAAGTTGAACAATTAGAATTATCAATAATTAGTGAAATATGTATGAGAATAATTAACTGTTAAGCTAATTACTATTGACATTGTCAGAAAGTCACTATTTTGATTACTTTGAATAGAAGTACTAAATGTACTGAAAATTATAGAAATACTGTCAAATTAAGAGAAAACCAGGTGTTGAGTCCCTTATCATATGACAAGTTTTCACGCAAAATAAGAATGTCAGTGTATGTAATTGTATTTAGCGTCACAATTCGCAATGTTTGGAAACTATTCAGCAATACTAATATGAAAATGAAAGAAATGAAATTGCGGATAGAGAGTTTCAAATTTTAAATAAAATGAGTTCAAAATAAAAATTAATCTTGCAAAGAGGCGTTGGGGCTTCGGATTTTCGGATTTACATGTTAGAGATGCAATCCATCTTTATAGTGTGGCTTGACCCCCTCCCCCAGCCAGTGTCGAATTAAGACATTTTTCAACATGACGGATTTCTGCAGGTCCGGGAGGGGAGGGTTGACAATACTAAGTAGGAAAGTGGACTGCACTTCTAGACCCTTAATTAGTATAAAATCTTAATTATTTGGTGATGGAGGGGGGCATTTCGAAGCTCCGGGAAGGGTGTCCCCTCGTGCCCACCCCCTGAATTCAACACTGTCCCGAGCCCCTCCCTTTCCTACGATCCTGTTAGCGACCGTGTTCTGGGAAAATGGTCATCATTTTTTTTTCCAGACCAGATGACTGTTTTAGCGCGGAGCAAAGTTTTCCCTAGATTCTCCATCGCAGCATCGTGAGCGGAAGACATCCCTTTTAATGAAACAGAATCGTAAAGTGGAACTTTATGGCAACCAGAGGAATTGGGAGAAAAGGGGAAATCCATAACGTTGATAGATATAATGAATGAATTTGCGTGCGAAGGAACGGGATTTTGCGAGCAACCAAGGTACGTTGTTGGGGGCGGTACATAAAATGAGTTTTGTAAAGTTTCAATATTCATATTAAGGGTCCCTCCCTGAATTTTGAAATTTAATTACCTAAATTTTCTTTAAATCCGATGATTTTTTTTTTCTTTAAGTAAAAGTTATTCTTCCAAAATGACCCAAAACATTTAAGCATTAAAAGACACCTCGGGAGGTTCTGCCCCTCTGAATGGGGGATACAACACAAGTGTGAATTATTTTAGATTTATCCACATAACAAAATAATCTTAAAAAATATCTTACAAAAATAAGACGTAAAGAAAATGAACTAAGTGCTTTAATGTAGATAATATGCTAAAATTATATAACGATAAACAAACGTTTTATAGATCCATTCTAATAACAAAATGTTCAACAAATTTATATCATTCTTATTAAATTAACAGGTATTTTTAGGACATACTTACAAGCTTAAAATTCATTTAGTACATTCCTCAGCATACAATGTATATACACTAAACCTACAAAGATCCAAAGACAAAATTTTGAGAAATCTATGCTTATAAATTTGGAAAGAAAACCGGATTTGAGAAATATGTATTCCATATATGTAAGTGTATTGCATATTTGTAATGTAATGCACATTAATTCTCTAGGATGTATATTATTGTTCTTCCTAACTAAAAGACATAACAAACTTCTTAAATTGGATACCTAGACAATGCTGGACAATTTTAATTTTTTTATATTCCTGGTTCCTGGACAGTTTAACTTTATTAATCTTCGATTTTCCATTGTTCATCAATAAGCTAACATCTGTATTAAGATCAAACTTCTTCCTTCTTTATCTCGTTTTATGTCAACATTTACCTTAGATCTGAGATGTCCATCCGCCTCTATAAAAGTACAAATAAAGACTCATTTCCTTTAAATGATGTAACCAGAAGTTATATGAAAGACAGTGCATCGATATGATATAATAAAAAAGACTGTTATCTTTATTTCCCGAAAGTTACATACATGGTGTCTTCACAAAACCTCGGTTGTAAAACTAAAAATCGAGTCACTCCTCTGCTTGACACCGGTTTATACATTAAAAAAATGAAGCTACGCCCAATGATGAGTAGTATATTTCAAAACTTTTTACGATAGATATAAAGCATTACACTAAATTTTCAATCAAAAAGAAATGGATTCTGTTTGCCTGTTATGATAAAACTCTAACAGGCAATGTCTTCAATATTGTAGACAGTTTGGAGCTTTAAATATCTGGTGTCGCTTAAAACTTAAGTGATCATAAAAGAAGGAATAAAGTGTATATTCATCCTCTGCCCCTCTCCACTTATCTCTCACAACCTAATTTTTTTTTTTTTTTCTCATTTCTTGTTCTTTTTTCAATCAATGAAATTTCTTTGAAACTATGGCATATTATGTATAGATATAGAGTTTAACTTCCCCTCATTGGTCGCGCCGTGAACATTTCTCTCATGCTTCACTCAAAAAACGTGTATTTTATTTAGAAATGGCTTTAGGGTCATCTAGTTTTTCTTTCCCTTGTTGTTCGTTAAATATAAATTACACTGTATTTCAACTAAATTAAAAAAATTATAACTATTCTCACTATACGCACTTTTTATGCAATGGGATATTTTAGTGTGAGAGACCAATGGCGTGTTAAGATATTTTATATTTAATATTTTTTATTCTAATAAATATTTTGTAAACAATATATACAATGTCTATATAATTTATTGTCTTTTTATCACCTTCATGAAGGTTCATAAAAAAACAGATCCTATTTTTATAGTTTAAGAGCATGACCGTTTTTAGCTAATCTGTCATAAGCTTTAATTCATTTTTGTTCGAAAATGCATGAAACTAGCTGGTGTCGTTGTCCAGAAACTATGTAATTAAGATGTTTTTTTTTTTTTTTTTTTTTTTTTTTTTTTTTTTTTTTTTTTGCAAACGCAATGGATCTTTCAGAAAATAATGTCAAAGTGGGCGTTTTGAACCGAATTTCCGCTCGAAGGAAGAAAGAGACTCAAAAGCGGGCGAAAACGTGTTTGTCACGTGATCAAAATTCCTTATAACTCAATAGATAATTGATTGATCAAAAAATGGAAAAAACATTTCAATTCCAAATCGCTTCCATCGCCAGGCCTTCCAATTTTATACATTTCAGTTAAAAAATGAATTTGTAAATGTGTCAAAACGTTTTGCGCTTGTTGACCGGAGCATTAAGAACAGCCTTAAGGGGATTCTTCACCATTCTTTTGGCTATCGCGAAATCCCATACTAATCTATGGGAAAATTTAATTAAGCGATTACTCATTACCGAATATAATTATTAGAATACATATTTCACCATCAAAAAGTAAATTTTCGAGGTCGTTGTTGTGCGTGTTTAAAAATTGTTTTCTTAACCCTTAAGTGGGAGAGGGATTTTTTTATAATGTAAGTGGTGAGGTAGGGTGTATCTGTATGTAACCCAAAATTTTGATTCCTTGTCCACTCCACAAAATTTAGCGAATTAAAATAAGAAAATTTCCTGTGAATTTTGCGTTATTTAATTGCATAAAAACAACTGAAAAAGTTCTGTAAGTGTACAGTCCATCTCGTAATGTAAATGGCAATATTTCATAATTTAAATTTTTCTGGGGTGCAGAACAACCCACCTCACCAGTTAAGCGTTAAATTTGAAGTATTTTTAAGTAGACGATAAATTTTTAAAATTTTGCTGAAGTGAAAATTTCCAGTCAATCTTTCTTTTATGGGACTGTATAAAGTTATCATTTTAGGGGGTAGCGAGGGGGGGGGTGTCTGACACTTGATATTGTAAGATATCTCTAAGGGGACGGGGAGGATTTGTTTTTTGATATCGTTATCATTTTTGATCCAACCAAATTTTCTTTCCATCAATGTAGTCTGTTATGTTTTTTAAAGTCTGATATCTATTTTTATGAAAATACAAAGTTATTATTAAAACCATTAAATGATTACAAAATCATTTCATTCCGAAATATGGAATATCCCACCATTCGCCATTCCTATTCTTCTGCCACATATATAATTCGTTGTTAGAGAAACGAGGTTCGAAATGATACTTGTTATGTTTACTAGTAAAAAATGGGGAAGATTATTGTCCACCTGTTTTGTTGACAAGAAGCTCTGTTTGATCCCTTGCTGGAGACAAATGCAAGAAAGCATTGTTGTTGTTGAGTGCATTATGTAACAAAGAACTATTATTAAGTACTTTTTATTTATAAAATACCGAATATAAACATAATATAAGCTAAACTATAAATTATTTTAATAAAACACACATACTACAATACATATTAAAACACACATACACACATAAATAACGCCTGCATTCGACAGTTAAAGGTATATATAAATAAATATTTTACAGACATACATACAATAAATACAATGACCCAACTGGAGTGAAAACTTAGCCAGAGCTAGGAATCGAACCCGGGACCACTGCATTACAGGCAGTCGCTCTAACCACTGAGCTACTCCGGGCGATACCTGAGTCTGCAATTTCTCACTAATAAACCAAGTTGGGGAAGCCACCAGTTAAGTGAGAAATTGCAGACTCAGATATCGACCGGAGTTCAGTGGTTAGAGCGACTGCCTGGAATGCAGTGGTCCCGGGTTCGATTCCTGGCTCTGGCTAATTTTTCACTCCAGTTGGGTTTATTGTATTTATTGTATGTATGTCTGTAAAATATTTATAGATACCTTTATAAATTATTTTATGAGAACTCTCCGTCCAAGTCAATTTTTAAACAAAACAATACAAAATTTTAACAATTAAAAGGTATTGTATATTCAAAGGTAAGTTTCTATGAACATTTTGACAATTTGAAATTGAAACCGTTTATCCCTTTTTTCTTTCTTTCTTTTCTTTTCTTTTTTCTTTTTTTTTTTTTTTTTTTTCGCCAGGGATATCTGCCCCTTTAACCTTCCCGATTAAAATAAATGTCAAACACATGGCCGTAAAAAACAGAATTATAATTTTCTCTTACGGCATGTTCAGAGGGGCATAGCCCTCCTGATAGAAAATTCTTAATAAATGAAAGTTAAAATTCTAGTGCTATATTCAGCTTGAGTTAAATAATTAAAATACATATAAAAAAGCACAAATAATTGTACAAAAATTTACTTTCAGGCCCTTACATATAATATAAAGATATTTAAAATACATTAGAAAAATCCCGAACGTTTTCAGCCATTACAAGGCTGTCATCAGTGGGACTTAAATGTTGTTATTATTTTCTTTGCGCTTATTCGAGAATTGTCCAGAAAAAAAAATAATAACATTGTAATTTAAAGGTTGTACTGTACGAGGTGATTTAAATCCCACGATGACGGCCTAGTAATGGCTGAAAACGTTCTGGGTTTTTCTAATGTATTTTAAATGTCTTTATATTCTATGTATGCATCTGAAAGTTATTTTTGTACAATTATTTGTGCTTTTTTACATGTATTTTAATTTTAAAAAATCTTAGTTTTTTTTTTTTTTTTTTTTTTTTTTCTCGTAGTGTTTTATTAGTCTAAAGTCAATCAATCAGAAAGAAAAAAAAATAGTTAATTAAATTTCAAACTCCGGGGAGGGTCAATGACCCTCTCATACCTCTTCCCGATGCCTATGCTAAGTACCAACTAGGTATCACTGTACGCCCATGTTTGTATCTCTTTTTTCCTCCTTGATTCGGATTTAATATAATCAACGGCCCCTCCTTAAGATTCAATCTGACTTTCATGTTTGGCAGCTAATAATTAATTCATGATAAAATATCTTTTCATTTGAAACAAGAGTGGGTGAGAGATGGGGAATAATTAAAAGCTTCTTGCTTCTCTATAAATTTCACTTTCCACTTCAGAATACGAACGTCTTTGAAAGAAGCTAAATTATTAAAAGGAGGGAACTCTGAACAGAATAACTTTTTCCAAATCAAAGAACTCCGTGTCCTTGAGGAATAAATGCCGGCTGTTGGGGTAAAAGCACCCTCTTTCCAAAACCTGTAATCTTTGTGAAAAATGTGTATAATTATGTTTTAAAAAACCGTTTGGCCACTGAAATAAATATCGCATTTTTTTATTTATTTTTTTCTCCGAACTGTGTTTTTCTGCTGCACAGACATTTAGGGGATTTTCCCTCCTGAGACGCCCAATTGTGGTATTTGATTTATCTTGTATGCATTGTATTGTCCTTGGGAGATTACACCATACAAATATAAGCTTGTACAGTGTTATTTAGCAATTGTTTTAACGGCTATACTGTATTTCACACGCACTATGATATTTGAACCGGAAATACTCTAATCAAGTATTTCAGTTTCTCTGTCCAAACTGTTCATTTAACATAAACACTTAGATAATGATTGTTTCTTGACTTTGCTTGTTTAGGAGGATTTCGGGTCTTTGATGGTCTAAAATTATTTTTCTCCCTACGGTAGCAATTACTTAACCTTTTTATGGCAGCTAAAGAATGACAAATTGCTCTGTGAAAACATCAAAACCTAACTAAACGTAACATTTAGCATTCAGTGTAAGGACTGCTCCCTTTTTAGGTATGCGTCGATTAGCTGGATTGTTTATACGGCATTTATGGTTATCGAGTTATGGCGATATTTTTAAGGCAAGTTATAAACAGGAAAGGAAAATCATGCGTCAAGCATAGGTTATCGGACACTTTCCAACACATCCAGAATACTGTAGCAAAACTTCAACGTATAATAACGTAAAAGGTGATGTCTAGTAAATAATTTTGAACCTACTAGAAAAGTGAATTTCAGCAATTGAAATCTATAACCGGAAAAGCATCCGAATTCTTTTGTCTTGCCCTGTATATGGCCTATAAGTATGTATATGCATTATATAGTATTTAAAAATTTACTTCAGTTTGGAAACGCATAAATAGTTGAAAATTCCCCTTCAGCAATTTCCGTCAATAATCGGAAATTATTTTGTGCAGCCCTGTATATTATCTATAGAATTTATACACACCAAGTAATATGGACAAAATTAGTTAAATTTAAAAAGCATACAACAATTGAAAACGCACTTCCAACAATTATTGCTCTTCGACAGTTCTGTGTAACCGAATTCTTTTGTGTGTTTCTGCGTTTAAATGCACAATAAATGTTATGCACTCTCTATTCTATAGTAAGGATCTTGTGGTTCACCTCAGTAATGTATAACTATTTCCATACGTTTGAAACAGTGTAAAGTCACTCAAAAGAATTACGTTACATTATGGTCTATGGTGAAAAATTGTTTAAACTGTATTTACTTTAAACTAAACGATTTTTCCCCATATTCCATAATGTAAAGGAATTCTTTTTAGTTCTCCTGTAAATGTTACACAAGCTATTTTCAATACCGAGCATGCCGTGGTAAACCTCAATAACATATATATATATATATATATCCTCTTCGGTTCTGAGGTGTCACATGTGATATTTCCAGACCGAGGAGGATATAAATTAAACTATTTGATTTTTTTACATTTTTATTTCACTTCTATATAGCTGAATGTTTTTGGCTTTGGATCAAAACCAATAACTGGCAGCTAGAGGTCTGCACGGGCCGGAATTTCCTGGCCCGGGCCCGGCCCGGTGTAAAAATTAAAAGTTCGGCCCAGGCTCGGGCCCGGCCCCTTTACATTTTTACAGTTCTCGGCCCGGCCAGGCCCGTAAAAAAATCAGTGAAAACAGGCCCGGCCCTTCTCAATTTCTACAAAAAATTCCATCTTTTCTCGACATACAATTAAGACTCTTTTAATGACTACTACACACATATTTATGGGAACATTTTAGTGTATGTTTTAGATTAATATGTGTTCGCAAAACAGATAACACACAATAGTAAACATTACCGAATACTTATAGTGTTTTGGTCATCGTCTCTACAGACGTTTCAAAATTCAAATAAGGATTCATTAAAAAATTAATGTAGTTTAGAATAAAGGGTTAAAAACATGATAACTTTTGAAGCTGTATAATATAAAATAGATTTGTGAAAATATTTCCCTCATTTTTAAGCTTTTTCTCAAATCCAAAAGGGGGAAATTTCGACACATTTGTGAATTCATTTCTTTTCGAAAACGCGTAAGATTCGCAGGTATTCTTATTCAGAAACTATGTAAATGGCGTTTTTTTTTTTTAGATAAAAGCAATATATCTTTCAGAAAATACTGCCAAAGTTAGCGTTTTGAATCGAATTTCCGGAAGCGATAGCACAGGAAAGGAGAAAAAAGTACAGTCACGTGACAAGAATCTCTTATCTCTGTAAGTAATTTATCAAAAATGGAAAATGCTATTCGATTCCAAATGCCTTCAATAGTCAGGCCTGTCAATTTTATGCCTTTATAGTTAAAAATGAGTCAAAAAATGAGCCTGAAAGTTCCGCATTTTTGAGCAGTGAATATGAGAACCACCTTAAGGTATATTTCAAAGATACTGTTAACACAAGTTCATTATCGCTATTAATACTTTCACAAAACATAATGCCTGCCCTACACATCCTGAGAACGATTAGGACCAGTTCCGTCCCGGCACGAGTCTGCTGAAAAAATTAAACCCGGGATCAGACATCATGTAACTGTACGATGACGATCTCTACGATGGACATGTTACATTTTTGTATTGATGTTGTTAAACTCTCATCAGCTCGTGATGCACATTTATACTTCTCGAGAAAGTCATATTCATTAAAATGGCTCGTATTTTATCTGTCTTGCTTAAATTCTTATATTGGGCCGATATGCCCGTTTATTTTGTCTGTCGGCCCGGCCCGGCCCGGCTCGTTTGAAAATTCGCCTTCATTTCACCGGGCCGGGTACGGGCCTCGGGCCAAGCCCGGGCCTGTTCAGACCTCTACTGGCAGCTCGATGCTTACTTCCTCACTAAATACGCGTTATTTCCATCTGAGTTTGCAAAATGCGTTCTAGACAGTGTATCTAAGAAAGTAAGAAATTTTCATAATTAATTAACTTAAACGCTTTACAATAAAAATTTTTGAAGATTTGTAAACCATCCAAAAAGACCTTCAATTTGATGCTGCGTAATTTAGGTTATTGATAATAAAATTGACATTTTCAGGGTGTTAGTAATTTTAGGTCAGTATTTGTGAACCTAAATTACCAGCCCTCTAAAGTATCAAGTTCAGAAAAAGGGCTCCTTCTATGGTGTTATTTTGTTTGTACAAAATCAATGAATTCGCAGCGTAATTTTACCTTCGGGTCTGAAGAGGTTAAATCAATCATATGGTAATCCGAGTATATTTACGTGAATTAGAGCATGGACAAACAGACAAACCGAATTCATAAACACTTTTCAACTATGTTCGAAAGTTATAAAACATATAAATTGATAACGACAGACCTATTAACGCTCGACCTCAACCATTGAGCCTAAAATCTTAAAATTTGGGAGATAGGTTCATTTTGCAACGTATGTACTCACAAAGCAAGGATTTTGAAGAATATTAAAATTAAAAGAGAGTTAAAAATGAAAATGTATTTGTATGCTGTTTATCTTAACTAATCTGGCGCCATACATATATTACATATTCACTTTTTGAACCTTCCTTCATACAAATCCTACTGAATGCCAACTTTTAAATCATATTATCGAAAACAAAACAAGACTCACACTTTTCCCTAATTACATTTTTAGAACCCATTATCTCCATAATTATTACATTGTGAACGAAACATAATGAGTACTTTTAAAAAAGAAATTAATCCCGTGAAACAGAAGACTATTGCAAAAAATTCTGCGAAAAGTATTCAAGCAAATTTGATTTTTATCCCAGGCGGATCAACTAATAATTAGTTGGGATTAGTTCTTCAATGGCAAAATAAACGGAAGAGGCAAAGTAGCTATTATTTAAGTGCAAGATCCTCAATCCACTCTGCTGAGAGGATACCCTAGCGCTCGAAAAGTCATTAAAGTTTGTTGGGTAATAAACCGGAGGTACATTGTCGCACACTATTTATCTAGTAATTTCGAGCAGGTGCTGCTGCCTCTTCGCCGTTTCGTCTGCTAAATATGAACTTCCGCCATTTTTAACTCGAAATCTCCTGTGTGGAATTAAAATTCACCTTAGCACGCGCTCGTAAAATCATATGAAATATGGCCTGATAAATCACAAAGCAAGCGATGGCCATAAAAGCGATTCTATGTTCGATGCTAAAATAGTTTTAATGTTTAACGCCCTTTAGGACTCATCATTTAGTTACAAGCTGCTTGCTAGACTAGAGTGCTCTAATATATATATTTTTTCTTCATACGAATCATAGAATGTTTGTCTCTTTTAATGGTTGGTTTATTGTAAATTTTTAAAGATTTTTAAAACAGAGCTTATTCAATTCAATAAAGTATGTGTGTGTGTGTGTTTGTCTTCACGCATATACCTGGCGATAGGTATGAATGGATGATTTTGCTAATTCTTTATTTATTTATCTTCTTTCAAAAAGTTTGTTTCTTCTATCATTTCATGTGGATTTTATTTGGATAGTAAATATAACGCATTTGGCTTAGTCCTCTTTGCAGTAATTTGTTAAAAATTACTTTCCCTTTCAAGAAGCTTTGAAAGCATTATTGAGGTAGTATTTTCTCTTTTGCAAATAGCCATCATGTCGCATGTAGATTTTTCTCTCTTTTTTTTAAAAAAAAAATGCTGATTTAAAAAAATTAACATTCTGTATTCTGCAAAGATCCTCAAATTGCGATGAAATTGAGTTAACTGTTCGGGTAAAATGCATGGATTAGTTTAACTTTTTGTAAATATTCAATAATCTAATAACGCAACTTAAAATTACATTATCAGAATTTTTTTTTTTAATCCAATTTATAAATACCACAATCCAAAAGTCAAAATGCAGGAAGAAAAAAGAACCTTTATGAACGTCTAGAAATAAAAAATATGTATAAGGAATAGATTGTTCATGATACAGTGACTCTTTACAGTTTCCAGTTTGTTAATAAAAATAAAAAGTCTAAAAAATAACATTCATTATATCAAAACCCATCATTTTAATGAAATGTTTAATAACATTGAGATTTAAACCGTATTGCGTTATCAATATTATTTAAAAAAAAAAAAATAAGCATCGATTAAATTTAAATCACAAAATTACAGAAAATTAGTTTAACATTATAACAAAATTTACTTTATATCATAAGCGTATAATTTGTAATATTATTTATAAATAAGTTGTGTGTCTACCTCAAGGTGGAAAAGCATCTAGTATGCTACCAGATTTATATGTATATTATGTTGGGAGAAATATTTTAGCCAATAATTGTACCTTTGACGGATATTTATATATAATATTTAAAACTATTATTATTATTATCATATAAGACAACTTGAGTTGATATCTGTTTAGCATCGCTAATCATTCTGACACATTATGGTGGTCCTATTTATACGCAGTAGTATGAAATTTTCTCACATTGCTGTTCAAGAAATTTATAATTGAATAGCGTCTCCATCCTCTTTAAATTCATTATAATTTTGAATTATTGTTCTTCGATAATGACCTTTCACTAACAGCTCTCCCTAAAATAGGCTTAAATAGCCAACACTGATGTCAATTTCTGAGAGTTGCTTTCCCCTTATAGTAAAAAAGCAATACGATGAACTAATATCTGAATACGAATGGTTACAAATTTTATGCATTTAAGAATAAAAATGCGTCGTGAATGTATCAGTGAGTAATGAGTTTGGATTTCATAACAATCTTAATAATGTGATAATGTTTATACAAAATTCTTTGAAACTGTAACCTGTATATCATAATGACACTAAGATTAAACGGTTCTTTTGTCATGATTATACAGTAGTCAGCTACATATTGAGAGTTAAGGTCTTGAGTAGACTCCGTTCAGAAAGGAGAAGTACTCCATGCCATGGTAAAGCAATAAAATGTGGTTTTGAACGAAAGGAAAAGGAATTCAACAATGGGTTTGACAACGAAAAGGAGATAAAGAGATTAGATCGAACTTCTCCCTCTTGCGGGATGTTGCAGGACGTCCAGAACTTTCCCAGTAAAGTCATAAAAGATTAAAAACGCCGCGTAATCACTAGAAAGCGCCGCCCGACCAGAACAAAAAGGCCTCGAGTAGACTGATACGTCTATCTGGAGCTTAAGGCTCTATATTATGGACTAAGGTAAACGCACCAGTAGTGGGCCACTTAAAGACATTTATCCAATTATTATTAAAGTGTTTGTGAATTCCAAAAGATATACAGTAGCCTCCCTCTTAACCGGCCTAAACGGGACCGAGGGTTAGCCGGTTAAGCGAAAAACCGGTTAAAAGGGAGAAGTAAAAAATTTTAAATAAGTAACTGCCTATTTAATTAATTAAATGCGTAGAATGCATTTAGTTTTTTAAATTTGTGTAGTCTTTAAAAAGTACATATTTTCTATATTTTGTAAAATGAATACTAGTTGTAATTAACTGAATTGAAATAAAATTTCCACTAATAACAAATAATGAACAATATTTAATACAAATTAAATTGTTGGAAATCGTGCCACATACCTTTACAAGAAGTTGAAATTATTCTACATTATGAAAATTTGGGTTAATTAACCCTTAAAGAAACCAGAACCGAAATTTTCCTTTCTGAATTTTGCCTGTTGTTGGGAAAAAAAGTCGGCCGGTTAAAGCGGAGTTCCGGTTAAGAGGAAGGCTACTGTAACATCCAAAGTTCCAAAATATATTCTTCCGAAAAACGGGGAAAAAAAAAAAAAAAAGTTACCTTCCTCTATGCTCCAGTAGTGCGCCTAGTCAATTTCTGATGCACGAATCTTTCAATTTTTGGCTTCTCCAACAAATTATTTACAATGTAATAGAGTATATCTACAGTTGTTTAATTTAAAACAAAACATAATATTAAAGAAACAATCTTTTAAATAAAAACTTATCTCTTAATGAAATCTTTAAGAATTTGCCAAAAAATCTGTTTTAAAAAGCAATTATTCCAAACAGTTTATGGAAAGTTAACATTTAAGGATGCTAGTGAATCACATTTCTTTCAGTCGTTTTCAAGAAATGCATTTTGGACTTGTTTTTAAACTTTAAAAATTAATGGCCCACTTTAGGTGCATTTACCTTACACAATACTTTATAATACTCATCTTTATAATGTGTTATAAAAGAAAAAAAAGGGGCGGGTGGATTTAAAAACATGATTACGTATATTTTAAAAATAATTATTCTTAAAATAGACTGCGTATAAATTAATTTTGTATTATTGTTCGTCTCATTGTGATATTTTCCCAAGAGGTAATTGGTGTAACTTTCATTTCTCGTATCATCACACGTCAAGCGATGTCTTCTTAAGCTGAAAAAATTTACCTCTGTTGAATCTTTAATCCATAATTTCATGAGTCTGGAGGCCTGACATGAGGTGATACATAATATTTTATCATAAAAAAACAGATGTTATCGGGTTTCTCTCTCCTTGCTTCCCCCCCTTTCACCACGTGTACGAAAGAAAGATCTTGTCGTTGAAAGAGAGAAACGAGCGTACTGTTTCAGGAAGTTCTTCCTAATCCTCTGTGAAATTCAGTAAAAGTAACCAAAAGATTGTATTTTCTTTCTCTCTTTCTTTTCTTTTTTTCTAATTATCTCCTCTCCACTCCGAAGTTGAATGACCCCAGTAGTATTTTTCAATTTATTTAAGTTAGTAAAAATTAAGTTATTTATAGATTAGCTTAAGTTGATTTGCTTAAGTTAATCAAGTTTAAGTTATTTATAAAATAACTTAAGTGAATTTATTTAAGTCAGTCAAAATTAAATTATTTATAAATTTATTTTAGTTAGCTTAATATCAGTCGTAGCAGTTGTTTGAATAATCCCTAAAGTATCTTTTTTTTTTTTTTTTAGTTCGTTTAAGTTAGTCAAAATTGAATTATTTTTACGTTGTTATTTATACATTTACCAAATTCAATTTATTTAAGTTGATCCAAAATGAAGTTTTTATAAATTAACTTAAGTTTATCGTAGTACTATAGCTAAATGATCCCTGTAATATTTTGAATTTATTTAAATTAGTCAAAATTAAATTATTTATAAATTATTTTAAGTTAGCTTATTATATCAGTCGTTAGTCGTAGCAGTTGTTGAATAATCCCTGAAGTATTTTTTTTTTTTTAGACGTTGTTAATTATAAATTTATCAAATTTATTTAAGTTGATCCAAAATGAAGTTTTTATAAATTAACTTAAGTTTATCGTAATACTATAGTTAAATGATCCCTGTAATATTTTTTATTCATTTATTTTAATCAAAACTAACTGATTAATTTATTTGAATTAGTCAAGCTCTGTGTGAAATTCGGTTAAATAACTGAAAGATTTGTTTTCGTTATTGTCTTCTCTCCAACCGTAACTTGAATGGCCCTGTAGTATTTTTTAACTCTTTTAACCCTTTATGTACTGAATTATGAATTCATGAAAATGTTATCTTCTAAAGCATTTTTCGTGAATTGTTTGAACTACATTAGAAAATTTAAATAATCATTTAATAACTTTTAGAAGGATTTTAGAAGGATTGAAGGATTTAGAAGAATTAATTAAATTTGAATTTATATGGATTTTGTGCAATATTTATAACCCCCACTCAAATATTTTATTTTAAATATTTTTCTTAGTATTTTGTAGAATTAGGAAATGTACAAATATAATGTTCTTACAATAGAAATATTTCGAATTGACCCCCCCCCCCCTCCCCCAACGCCAAGAAAACTGAAAAGATGCAAAGGCAAAATAAATCATCCTTTTAAAAATATTTTTGTTTTGTGTAACCCATAATGATTTTAGAACAAGATAAAGTAATGCATCTATAACTCATTCTAAGCTGTATTACTACTAATCGATGTATTAAATGAATTTTTTAACAAGTTATTTTAATGGTACTCATAAGTACCGTCAGTAGATAAAGGGTTAAATTATTCAAAACTATGATATTTAGAAAATAACTTAATTTATTTAAATCAAAATTAAGTTATTTGATTTAAATTAAATTATTTGAAATTTATCTTATGGATGACCGTTGTAATATTTTTTTAAATAATTTTAAGTTTGTCTAAATTAAATTACTTTTAAAATTATCAAAACCGCCGTAAAATTCAAAAAGTTACGAAATAAGGTAAACTATACATATAGCTATTCATCCTGTATTGGCATTTATATCCATTAATAGTAAGAATTGCAAATGTTTCATCCAAAGAAAAACAGCAACACTATTGTCGTATGTTTTTTAGTTTACATGTTCTAAATATTTTTCTTAAAACTTTTACATTATCTTGAAACTGCTTTTCTTTAATGTCTGTTTATCGACTCTATAAATTTTCTAATCGATTATTTCTTTTTCTTTCAGGTAAGTGATAGAAACAAGAGTCTATATTTTTTTACGTAAGTTGACTGATTTTAGCTACTACGAAATATCTGTCACAGGGCTGCCACAGGTGACTATTTTTCTATTCTATTCGCACCACTATTTAAAATAATAATAATAATAATTTTGTAGTCTATTTCTCTTGCAAATGTTGTCAAACTGTATGACAAAGATTTTTGTTTGGAGAAAGTGGTGTGACGTAGAATTAAAAAATAGTCACTTGTGGCAGCCTTGCTGTCATACAAATTTTATTATATTACAAATAATACTCCAAACATACGAATCTTTACATAACATTTTAAAGTAATACCAATTAATTAACCCTTTAAGGATTGAATTATTATTTTTTCTTTGAATTTTAATAATCTTAGTTTTATTGTATTGCAAAATAATTTGTATCATTAAATAAAGCAAATATTTCGATTCAAAAATAGGGGTATTCAAGAAGCAGAAGGGCTATCAGCTTTGCTATATGACCATATGATACCGCTAGTCCTTAATGGGTTAATGCTTGTCTGGTGCTGGCTACTGGACAAGATGCGCTGGTTATGCTGGCTATGTGCCTTTTTTTTTTTTTTTTTTTTTTTTTTTTTTTTACAAGATGTGCTGGATTTGAATAATATTCAGGCATGAAAATTTGTAGCGGATCGGATTAAACTTTAAACTGAGGTCCCGGTCTGTTTGGCTCCTGTGTGAAAAAAGATGATCGAAGCCTTAATCAACCAACTACCCTTGATAAGTTCAATTAGCTAAACAAGCGGATGATGAATCTGTTGATAACCATTAATCGGAAATCCACGTGTAATTCCGTATGAATCTAATTCATTTTAAATTTTCTTTCTTTCTTTTTTTTTCGTTGAAGTTAAAAATGCTTATAAAAAGGGACTCCAGCTTTTTTTATTACTATTTTTTAAAAGAATTTTTTAAAAGTATAATTCGCGTATGTTTAATCTAAATAAGTCGCTCTTTTCTTTAAGAAAATATAACTTTTTCATTTCCAACTGGATAGGAATACAAATTCCGGAAATGGTTTCATTTTCCATTTACGTTCTTTATTCTTCTGAATAATTAAATTGGTATAGAATTGCCTGATTAACATTTTGGAATAATAAACAGAAAAGTCCGAGTGCCCTTCGGTCAATAACCGTTTTTAAAAATAATAAAAGAATGTGAAAAGTATCAAGAAAGTTTCTTTCACCACAATTGTTTAAAGTTTCTGTTATTATTGTTATTATGATTAACGTATGTTTAGGCTAAATAAAAATATTTTCTCTAAAAAAAGTAACACCTTTTATTTATTTGAAAAAGACACGATATGCAAATTTTAAAAACAGTTTCACTTTCTATTTATATTTTTTATTCGTCGAATTACTAAACTGATACAGAATTATCTGATTAGCTCTTTAGAATGTTAAAAAATTCCGTGTTCGTCGATCAGAAAACGATTTTAATAAAAAAAAAAATTCTATCAAGTCTTTTTATTATTGTTGTTGTTTTATTTTGTTTTCTAATAGCCGTAAACCCGAAAAAATGAGATCTAACCCGAACCGCAGATCGGATTAACGTCGTCGACCCTGAGCCGCGGGTTACCTGGCCCTGTACTCGTACAATAACCTGGAGTTACCTGAACTTTGAAGATATTGGGCCTACAAAAGAAATCGTTTTAAACCAGTCCTGCTCTCCCAGTGTTGAAAGTATTGGCATAACCCAGCAATACTCCATGAATCACGTCAATATTCTCAATAGACTAGGACTGATAAAACGTTTTGTTGTTGTAGTTCCAAGTAACTCCAAGTTAATGTACTATTGCTTGTTTTTAATTTATTTGTGTATTTTGTAATTCTGATTGGCTTATGTTTAAGCTAAATTATTCCCTTTTCTGTAATTCTTTTTTTTTTTCTTTTCTTTCAACTAGACATGATTACAAATTCGCAGAGTTTCACTTCTTATTTACGTTATTCTTCTATATTATTAAACTAACGTAGAATTATCTAATAAACTTTTTATAATATTAAACACCTGTGTGTTCTTCCATTAGTAGCTGATTTTGTTTTCTTAATTTTAGAAATGTAGTTGAAAAAATCCGATTAATTATAATACATCCGTTTAGAAATCCAATTGGATCCACAATTCCATTAACCATTACATTTTTGACGGACAGCCTAAAAGACTGCGTGTTACTTTTTGTTGCTTAAAAAATATCGGACGTACTACTTCCCATATGAGACTTTAAAGTCGGTAAAGAATGGCCATTGCCCCTCCCAAGATTTTGAAAATTAGCTAACTAAAAGTGCTTGTTATCTGTTGATTTTGAAAAGAAAACAGTTTAATTTATTCTTTCCAGGTGATTTAAAACTATTAAACACACACACACAAAAAAAAAAAAAAAAAAAAAAAAAAAAAAAAATGTAGCTAAGAATATTTTGTTACAAAAATTATGGTACTAATTCGGTTATTCATTTTGAAAAAATGCTGGTAGAATTTATTTTTGAATATTTAATATTTCTTAAAGGGGTCTCAGGACCCCTGCATTACTTATGCATTACTTAAAGCTGCATTACTTAAAGATTCAAAATTTCCGAAATTTTTATTTTTTTTAGACGTTAAGCACCCATTTTTTCTGAACATTTTGATATAATTATTTCCTTGAAATTCCCATTATAGAACAGAAGTTGTGGCTTCTAGAATTATACCCGCTCAATAGCTGAAGCGTCGTTTCCGAAACTTTGAAATCTTTTTACTCAAAATGACGTTTTTGGGCATAACGCGCACGATATCTCAAAAACTTCGGAATATTATTTCATGAAATTTTCAAAACTTATGTTTCATGTTAGTCTGTATAAACTGAATCCAAAATTTCATTTTTACTGTTTAAAAAAATATGTTTTTAGATGATTATACTGTTGAAATTTTCAAAATTTTGTATTAGTTAAATAAAACTTTGTATTAAAATATAAAAACGATTTAAATCCATTTTTTTTTTAAGTTCAAGATAATTATTACAATCTGAAGTATAATTAGGCACTAAAAATTTTATTCTAGTTGCAGAATTTATTTTGTAATCCTGCGCGTAAGCCGTCACATGAATTTTCTGCTCGACAAATGTCTGACAGTTTGGAGCCCCCTTTTAATACTAATTCTGCATCTTGAAATTTTTTAAATACATGAAATGAAAGAACATATTTATATCTATCATCCCGATTAAAATTGTGCTTTTAAATCATATACATTTTAAGATATTAAATGCTGAAAATGGTCCATTTTTTTCATTTTTTCCAATTTTAAGAGTCCCGAGACCCCTTAATTGTTAAATTCCTGTATTTTTTTTTTTTTTTTTTTTTAATCTTGATATGCTTAAAAATTATCTTACCAGAGGGGAGACGGGGGACAGACGTCTGACAAAAAATATTATTAGTGTAGCTTATTTCATGTTTATATTCTCCATTTAAAAAAAAGAAAAACGCGGCCAAGACTGGGAATCAAGGCACATCTGTTTCAAAATCTTGCTCTTCCCATTTCGTTCTGACGGCACCCATGTTTGAAATGTACTAAACAGATAGAATTAAGGTAAGCGCAACAGAAATGGGCCACTTAAGGGCATTTATCCAATTATTAAAGCGTTAGTGGATTCCAAAAGATATATCATATACATTTTTATCCTAGCCCCAACCTTCATGTATCAGAATAAACAATCAAAGTTTCAAAATATATTCTTCAGAAAAAAAAATGAAAAATAAAAAATGTTACCTTCATCTATGCTCCAATAGTGGGACTAGTAAATTTCTGATGCACGAATCTTTCAATTTTTGGCTTATCCAACAAATTATTTACAACATAATAGAGTATATCAACTGTAGTATAATTTAAAATAAAACATAATATTAGAGAAACGGTGTTTTAAGTAAAAACTTATCCCTGAAGGCTGTTCTTAACTGCTCTGCTCAACAAGCGAAAAACGTTCTGACATATTTACAAATTTATTTTTTAACGGAAAGATATAAAATTGGAAAGCCTGGCCATGAAAGCGATTTGGAATGGAACTGTTTTTTCCACTTTTTGATCAATCAATTACCTATTGAGTTATAAGCGAATTCGATCAAGTGACAAACCCGTTTTTCGCCCACTCTTGAGTGCTCTTACTGCGGAAATTCGGTTCAAGACCCACACTTTAACATTATTTTCTGAAAGATCTATTACGTTTGCAAAAAAAAAAAAAAAAAAAAAAAAAAGGAAAAAAATAGCTCAGTGACATAGTTTCTGAACAACAATACCAGCAAGTTTCATGCATTTTCGAACAAAAAAAAAATTAAAACTTATGTGAGAAAGTTGCCCTTTTCGATTTGAGAACACCCTTAATGAAATCTCTCAGAATTTGTCAAAAAAAAAAAAAAAATTGTTTTGAAGACACCCTAGAAAATAAACAAATATCCCACCAGGGAAAAAAAAATCATTCCAAACAGTTTATGGATGTTATAGTCAATCAGATTTATTTCAGTCGTTTTTCAGAAATACTTTTTAGGCTTGTTTTTAAACTTTAAAAATTACTGGCCCACTGCTAGTACGTGACCCACTATTGGTGCATTTACCTTAACTTTCAAGTTTCTGTTGCTGATAATTGTCAATGGATTGGAAATTTTATCCTTTTGTAGTTTTATTGACTCTCTTAGTGAATTATGCTGATTTTTTTTTTTTTTTTTTTTTTTGCAATTGTAGTTTTTTACTGTTAGTCTCGGAATTGAATTGAAAATAAAAGCAAATATTCTTGAAAAGTCACGAATGTTATTACATTTTTTGTTATTTTTAAGCAATCGTACTGATTGCAAATAAATATTATAAATTATAATTTTTTCAACTGATGGGGAAAGTTTTCAGTCACGGGAAAACACAGTTTCTTTCAACTGAAACATTACAACTCATATGATTCTTCGCCAGTTAATATAATTGTGTTAAAAATAATAAAAAAATGTAAGCATGCATCTCTCGTTTGTTAAAGTTCCTTTATCTGTGGTTTATTCTGTTGAAATGTCTCAAATAGCTGACACGGTGTTATTGCCAAAAAGTTGTCTGAGTGAATTTTGTCGGCTGAATGTCATCCAGCTAAATTGGCAATTTAAGCCAGGGGTTCTGGGTTCTATCCCTGGCCTGGACACTTTTTCAGTCTACTGTAAAAATTGCAAATCCTACGAATGAATTTTTTTATTATTATTATTTAGTTACAAAATTTATAGAGCTTTTAATTTTTTTTTTTTTTTAATTTGTTCATGATTACGACTTTTATCCACACTATTCCAGTTATAAATGAGAATATGGTTTTAAAAAAATTAAAACTTTCTGGAATTTAAGTATTTGACAAATATAATTCTTCAGATGCTCCCCTTCTTGCTAATCCCAATAACTATTTTCCTGTAGATTTCCTTCTATATCTTACTTTCTGTATATTGGTGCGTTCAGTATTATTGCAATCTCTTACCTCTTATCAAACATGCCGTGACCAAAACGATTAACCAGGCCCGTTCGATATTCCTGACGTCACCGGTTCCATTACCTAGGAGCCGATTCTCTCCCTCTAACCTCCCACCTTTGGCTACGAGAATTAATGGCCCTCCTCTGACATCTCGCGGTTGTTCTTCTTTTCCATCTCTATGAAATATACTTCTTCCAATCTGACCGATTTAGACTTTGTAACGTTTATCCGCTACCATAATCTGCATTATAGGCTGCTCTTTCAAAGCAGCCAAAACGAATCTTATAAAAATATATTGTATGTTTGTTAAGGAGACTTAGGCTGCCCATTTTTTACTTCTTCGGGTTACATATATGGGTATAAACTGAGAATTATGTTTGATATGAGTTGATTGAACCTAGATTATGTAGTTATGCAACAGAACTGTTAAATAAGGATTATGCGGAAGACGGTATTCCTTGTGTAAATTTATTCAATGGAATTTGAGGAAATACACCCACCAACTATATTTTAGATTATTTTATCTAGGTTATTTTTTTTTTCATTTCGTATTTGTTTAATCAATATATATATATATATATATATATTTGATTACTCTTTTATGCAAAGTTGTACTGCCTTTTAATGGAATCAAAGTTTAATCCAAGTTCTATAGCAAATATCTTATTAGCTGTTCTACAACAAATCTCACGTAGAGCATGATCAATGAGAAATAGCTATGCAATGTGCAAGATGATGTTTTAGCTGTTATTTGCTGTTTCATTCTCAGGTGCCCAACTAAAATCGTTATTTCTATACCGCTAGAGAACGAAACTTTCGCTTGATCAATCAGAGTACCGACCTTTCAGTGTTAAAAACAGTTTCCATGTCACCTTGAGGAAGTTTATTTTATAAAAGGTTAATATGGTATAACATTGACTTTAGAAAAATTAAGCTAAACGATACTGAATCTTAAATCTGTCTTTTGAAACGTTGTTGAAACAGCAAGTTAATATGAAATCATTTGTTTATAACTCTTTTGTTACCACTATATTTTAAAAATGATCTTCGCCTTATCGAAGATTTCTGCGATTAAAAGAGGGGAAGATTATTTTTCAAAAATTCTGGTAACAAAAAAATATATATAAGAGTGGGCAGCTATGAAAAGACGAGTGTATTTGTTACCGGTCAACAATGTGTTAAGGGGACCGGGAAAGCCCTATCTCCGCCATGTTAAATTCACCAACTTTATGTACCTTTTTCTCAGAAATAGTGAAAGACAGAAGTCTAGATTTTTTTAGAGTAGTTAGAATAACATGTTTTACGTATTTTAACGGGCCATTTTATTTCTAAGTGAAACTGAAAATTAATTATTAATTATTTATTGAAAGTCATTATAAATTAGCATTTTTGGTAAGATTTCACTGCCTAAAATAAATAATTTTCTCAACAAATCATTAAATCCCTGCGTTAAAGTATAAAATATAACATAATATAAGTATTTAAAAAAAAACCCCGAGTTCATAAGTTTCATAGATATTGAAAAAAAGGAACGCAAACATGAAAAATCCAAGTTTTGGAGAAAAGTCAGTTAAAGATTTAAATGGCCATTAAGCTGTGAAGTACTCTTAGAAAGAATAAATAATTCCAACACTTTTTTTTTTTTTTTTTTTTTTTTTTTTTAAACACGTGTGATACATCATTGGAAAGATAAAAGTTTAAACTATTTAATGATATAAAAAAGTAAAAATCGATTTCTCCCCCCCCCCCCCCCCAAATTTCGCTTACCCGGTCCCCTTAACAAAATGAACGCTTTGCTATATCAGGGAATCACCTCTCATATCTAAAGTAGTTATTAATGCTTACAAGGCAGATGTAATTACTCAAAATAATTAAATTAAACATTTTTTTCCACATTAATATGAAAAAAAAAAAAAATCGCGCACTGATTGGCACAGTTTCCAAAATTTCCATACTGATTCATTTTCTTACGAATTGGATCAGGGAGGTGGTGGAATCAACACATCAGTAGATTATCAACTTTACAAAAAATCTAAATTATTTGTGACGATGCTACTATAAGATTTAGACACATACACATATCATTAGTGGTATGTACTGCCATAATCCTGTCAATTTAATTTCTTTCCAGAAGGCTATAACTGGCCATCACACAATAAAAGTTTTAAAAGACTATCTCCACCATCCACATCGCCATCGCATCCTATAATATTTAAAATCTTTTAAGACTTGAAAAGCTGCTTATGTGCACAGCTGCCGTGACGCTGGTGATTAGAAGCGATCATCTTTTGCATGCGCAAACTAATGGACTCGCGAAAAATTTCTGCCTGCTGATGACTTTTACTATCAACCAAAACGGATGATGCTCGTTCGCGAAGTGATGTGGAGATGGTATGACCGCCGGGTTGTACCTGGAGATTAATGGACGAGGGGCAATATCTTCCGAAATGATTGTAATCAAGGAACATTCCCCGCAAGTTCAAACCCGGTGTTTACAAACTCGGGTGATATTCGTTTTAGCCGCAGGAATGCGCTGCTGTAGTTCAAAAAACGGGAGTTCGATAAAATTTCTGGAGGTGATAATTAGCCGCACTCTCTTCTGCAAGAGATGTCTATGATTTGGAATAAAATATGGCTACACAAACGTCTCATTTCCAAAGTCTTTTTGATTTATGCACGAGTCTTGTGTCTTCAGGATATCAGACCTGTTAATCAAAAAGTGACTTGAAATTGACGAGCGATTTTTGTAATTATATATCCTAGATAATATTAAAAGAAAAAGTGGCATTGATGTTCATTTTGCTAAAAGGGCTTTCCAAAATTAAGGTTCAAAATCTTTTTTTCCCCTTCCCGGTCAGGAGAGAGAAAATTAATGCTTAAACCGAAAGTAATCAGAATTCTATTTCGGTAATATTCATGTCATAAAACTGAGATACGTTGTAAAAAAACTAAATTTCCCAATTAATTCCTTATGTTCCCTTCCTCTATAATTATTCAGATATTTGTTTTTAGAAACATAATGAAACATGGATGATTGAAAGTAAATAAAAATTAAAAGTATGGGGCTATCAATCCGTTAAAATTTATCCTATCGAAAAGAAGCGCAGATATAAATACGGATTGTCGGATGAGATAAAGTACAAACACTTTCTGATCTACTGTATCAACAGCAGTTTCCGCTCATCCATATTATTATTATTATTATTTGTGTGTTTTCTGATTGCATTTTATTAAGTATTTTCCATATTCAAGAATCTTGCACACACAATCATTTTGAAAGGCTTAAATTGAAACAGTAAACATGCAGCAGTCTCCTGCAAATAATGAACGCAAAATTCAAGATTAAATATCATAATGAAGGAAATTGAAAGTTAGTGTTTTCATTAATAATAATAATAGTAATAATAATCTTACATTTTTGGCATGTATTTTTCTATGTTAAATCACCCGAATCCGAATAAGTTAAAAGCAAATCCAATAAATGACTACTAAATAGTTTTCTCTTTTTCAAAAAATGAATTCAGCTATTTGAAACAAAAGAATGATTTAGGTAATGGATTTTGACCTTCTGACCTTTGATTATATATATATATATCTGTTTTCATGTTATTATTCAACTGAAGCATTTTATCTTTTTAAATATAGATTATAAAATTTAGAAGGGGAACAAAACCCTCAAATGGTGTTGGGAACAGACGCTTACAATTATGAGAGTAGAATAGAAATAATGATTTTTCTTCCTTATTTTTGCATGCAAAAAAGAAATGTTATTCATGGGTATTGGTAATTACTTGCCCCGAGCGCACCAAACTTTTAATATCAATTTTAATGTCCCTATCGAGTCACGTTGTGGTTTGAAGCTACTTTTCATTAGCATCTTCGTTTCATTGAAGAATCGGAGGAATTATCCACAAAACGGATAGTTTTGCATAGCGTAACAACCACTTTCATTCGAACTCTTATTATTCTGCAGATTCCGAATGACCATTAATCTTCGTAGCATCCTAGGGGTTTCTGCAGGCAGCTAGCTCATAAGCCGTCAGAAGAAAACTTGACAGTTCATTAGTTTTAACCTCGAGATAGGTAGGCAAGAATGACGTCACGCTATCAGACATCATCACTAAACGGTCTCGCCAGACTCGCACAATTTATGCAAAAGGCTTACTACTGAATTAGAATGAATAAATTTAAGATAATCTTTATCTTTACTTTTATTCTTCTTCTTTTTTAACACTTTCCAATATAGTTTAAAAGTTCTTATAAATTCTGTTAGTCTGTGTCTGTCTGTCCATCCGTGCAAACTCGCATAAATATACTCGTATACCATGCAGTTAATACATGTTACTGAGCTTTACCATGGCATGTTCGGTATTGAAAATGAAGCGTGTAGCATTTATAGTTCGTTTACAGGGACACACAAAATAATTCCGTTACATTATGGTATAGACGGGGTCCCATCTCCCGGTCCCAGGCCCTTGCAGGCCCATGTGTCTACGTGCGAAAAGACCACCGTTCCAAACCCCGCGGCTCGTCCCGAAGGTCGCCGCCAGGAGTGGCCCGTTAGGGCCGATCCACACGCAAACTCCGGTCAAGCCGGTGCACTGCCCAGCGCACGTCACACCGGTTATTCCCAAGAGGACGATTGGTCGCGTGCGACAGATCCTACCACTTAGCTAGAGGAGCCAAATGGTTCCTTCTCTTGGTTCCCGACCCGGGACGCCCCGATAGCCCGCAGGAACCGAGCACCTATAAAGGAGTCGGGCCCACGAACCGGTTCGAGGTTACCGAGCCGGAGTTGATGTACGAGGGCCCTCAAGATCGTTACATTATGGTATATGGGAAAAGTCGTTTGCAGTGTATTTTAATGATGTTACTCTATTTCAAACATATTGAAATGGATATACATCACTGAGATGCACTACAAGATGCTTACTATAGAATAGGATGTGCATTTATAGGCGCATACAAAAGAATTCGGTTACAGTATTGTGTATAAGCAATAATTGCTGGAAGTGCTTTTTCAATTGTGGTATACGTTTTTAAATTTAACTAATTTTTTGCCTATTACTTGGTGTGTATAAATTCTATAGATTATGCTTTTTCGGTTACAGACGGAAGTTGCTGAAGGGGAATTTTCAATTCTGTTAGTCTTTCGTTTTCTAACTGAACTAATTTTTTGCATATTATGTAGAACAGGCCTGCCCAGCCTTTTAGTTACGAAGGGCGCCTTTATTCACCTGGTTGGAAACATACAATGTTATCTTAAGTCGGTAGAGTTAGCGACAGAGCTGCGGAGTCGATGGGGAAAATGGACGACTCCGACTCCGGGAATTTTAACAGATCCGACTCCGAGTCTTTCGTTCAAAAATGGGCCTGACTCCGACTCGACTCCGCAGCCCTGGTTAGCGACACATACTCGTCAACTGCGATGCACATAGATCTCACAGCAATAACTATGCCCATGTAAAAAATAAACTGCAGCGGAAATGTTATGCTTAGTAAATGTAAAATTGCATTTCCCTGAGAGTGGCTTATCTCAAAAACTTTTGTAGGATAAGGGTCCAAAACCTTAACGCTGCCTACAATAGAAAAACATGGAAATGTTAAAGAAAAAAACATTTTTTTAAATAGGCTTTTTGGTTTAAAAACAGCTAGTAACAGGAAACATTCAAAAGGCATTCAAAGGCCTTGACGCTGCATGCAATACAAAAAACATGCAAATATTAATGATTTAAAACTTTCAAGCATTTTTTAACACGGATTTCATATTTACAAAAAGTTTGTAACAGGAAGCATTCAAAGGGTGCCAAGAAATCCTCCTAAGGGCGACTTGGCGCTGGGCAGCCCTGATATAGAATATATATACAGTAGAACTCCGCTAAATCCGAACTAATTGGGACTGGTGCCTGTTCTTATTATCCGGAATTCCGATAAAAATAGAAAAGGAAAAGACGCATGCTACAAAAAGGAAGTTATAAGTCAGCGTTCGAAATCCTTGGTGGTCCGCTGGTCCGAGACCACTAAAAATTCAATCGGACCACTAATTTAAAAAATTTAGTGGTCCGCAGGACCAGTAACTTTTTCCCTCTCTGACAGGTAAACGTAAATTTTCCCGTCCCTGAGAAAACCGCAACCAAACACAAACCACATAATTTTATTTTATTTAAAAAAATAAATAAAAATTGCATTAAAACTTAGTCAGTTGAAATAAATAATCGGAAATAAAATATATAATTAATAATTTTATAGTTTTTGTTTATTTACTGTTTATTTAATTTTTAGCAAATTATAATTTTAAATTTTATTATGCCCAAAATGTTGGGTAACTGAAAGGAAGTTTGGTTTATATTCTAGGAGGAGGAGGGGGGATGTCACTCAAGGGGTTAAAGGTACTTAATAACTTAATAGAATTTTATATAGCGGGCCAGTGGCGATGTCTGCGGACCAGTAAACCCTGATGTTTACCGGCCCTTGGGACCAGTGACTTTCTTTTATCAATTCTACCGCTGTAGTACTCAGTAGTATAGTAAGAGTAAACATCAGGGCCGAAACTAAGGGTGGGGGGCAGAGGGGGCATGTGCCCCGGGCGCCTGTGGCAAGGGGCGCCAAATGAAAGATTATACGTTTGGAATCGATTATTTTCAATCAAAAAAATGGCCATAATTTTTTTTTTGCAAAAAAAAAAATTATAGCCATTTTTTTTCGCATTCTGACCAGAAAATCAGAGTTCAAACTTTTTACGGCTGCTCTTTCATCTTCACCTAACACTCCATTTATAATGGCTGTTTCATAATAATGAAAGCCATCAGTCCATCAGAAGAAAATAACTCGGTTAAAGTGGAAACTCGGTTAAGCGGGACTCGGATAATCGGAACTCTACTGTATAAACAAACACTGTAAATAGCCGGTAATACATGCAAATTCTTTTATGTGAGCGAACTATAATTGCAACAAATGTCACATTCAATTTTTGTAGTTCAATATTACATATTTTAAATTTTAAAATAAGTCGGCCATTAAAAATTAGTAAAATTCTCTTTGTAAATGTACTTTGAGGAAGAAGGGGGGGGGCACCAAAATTCATGTTTGCCCCGGGCGCAAAAAAGGCTAGTTTCGGTCCTGGTAAACATCCTCTAAACCGGCATCCTAAGGTCCGGCATACTGGATAATCTGGCACGACTTTCGGGAAAAAAAATTCCTTGTTTAATCACTCCTGATGTTTATAATAAACCAATGGAACTTCAGAATGAGGAGTTACGTAACAACCAATTACAAACGGTTCAAAATAGCTCAGTCACTACGTCGACGAGGAGGGAAGAAAAAACATTTCTGTATATAATTTGCGAAATCAACCTCCTGAAAGGAAAAATAAATTTTTATCGTCTGAATCAAACACTTTTTGCATTTTAGAAAATAATTTTATAGTGACTGGCAACAAACTTGTATTCGATTTTTTTTTTTTTTTTTTTTTTTTTTTTTAGATTTTTAATTCATATCCAGGCTGTTTAAAGAATGAAAGACATGCTTTACTGCCATTTTTTGTTTAATTCTAACTTTTACACGTTTTTCCGACATTCATCCTGTAATCCAGAAAATTTCGTAATCCGGCATGGTTCAAATCCAGAACGAAACTAAAGTCGAAATAAATCAAGTCGAAAATAAAATCTGTTTGGATTAACCGGAATTTCGGATTATCGGGGTTCTAGTGTATATATGCACAAATCTGTAGATCGTATACGGATTAGATTGTATCTATAGTCTAACGTTGCATCTTTTTGCTTTTTCTTCTTTTAATTTTTTCTGCAGTTTTATTCTGTGGACACTTCTAATCTTGGAGAAAAAAAAATTTGATCGGTTCCAATAATAAAATTTTCCACAGAATGAAACTGTAACAAAAAAAAAAAAAAAAAAAAAAAAAAAAAAAAAAAAAAGAAAGAAAGAAAAGAAAAAAAAAAGGAGAGATATACAATGTTAGACATCAGATATCCTATCCGGCAATCTTTCCTAATCGGACTGCCCTATAATATTTTAAAACAATGCTTTTTCACCAAACTAAAATAATAGTAATTCTGTCACTAATGATGCAAAATAAAGTCGAACATTGCGCAGGATAAATTGCTGAGGATTAAAGTGTATTTGTTCTACCATGAAACACCATAATCATCCTATAATAATAACAACAACAACAACAATAATAACAATAAAAGGCACCTATTTCCCTTTATGTTCTGGCTGGCTTGGTACTTTCTCGGTATTAAAGTATGTTTAGAATTTACTCTTTCGTGATGAAATTTTTGCAGCATTTTCTCTTATTTTTTCTGTAAATCATTTGTACAATCTACTAGGTTGTGGATTTCCAAAATATCACATTTTTTATATGTATTTTGCAAGCTTGCTCAACTTTTTTTCGTAATAATTCTGGCTAGATGAAAAGTGACTAAAAATCCCAGCTTAATCCTGAAAAATATTTTACTTGACAGAAGACATCACTAAAATGACAAAGATGGGAAAGGAAAAAGGGGGAGGGGACACGAGAAGGTTACGTCGTAATATTTCTTGACTTCCAATAATGGCGACATCGACATTTTGTGTGCTCGAGGATGTCTTGATAGCTTCGGTCACGGCATTTCCAAAAGTGTCTCATTTAGCTGGTGACAAGATATTCCGTTTGTAGAAAGTAACAAAGGAATCGACTGATGACACAAAACGTACGAACAAAAGGACGTGCTCTTTCAATGGTCGCGCAATGAGAGACAATTACAGACAACGAAATCTCATAATCATAATTTAAAACACACACACAGGATGTCGTGAGACATAATAGCAATATTTAACTTATAGTCAGAATTACTGGAAATACCTGGTGTCTAATATCTCGAGATATGTATTTAAATAATGTGTGTGTTTGGGAATTTCATAGAGGATTTAATATCTGTTCAGCGATGCTTGAAAAAAATTGTTAATGTATGGGAAGCAACATCTATATTTTATCATAGTAATTTTGTTTTAACTGATATATATAGCAGGCTTCTTTTTTCATTTCTGATATTGTTAATTTATTATGATTACTTATGTGTAGCTGTCTTACTCCTGCTTTCAAAGTAGAAGCACGTGTTCTTTGCGCCTGATGAAAAAAGACTGTGTTCTTTCAAAAGGCCTTGCACATTTCTGTAATTTTATGGTGTTTTCAAGAAGTTATTTTCGATCTTATCGTATCACAGCTTATTTCGTTATTAAATATGTGTAAAAAGTTGATATTCTGATAATTGCTCGAGGAGGGGGTGGGCCGTTTTCGTTAAAAATTTAGTACTTTTTTTTTTATCAGTGTTTAGGTTTTGTAGTACCATTAGATTTTACTACATTCGAGCCTACTTTGCTGCCACACTTAAACTTTGAATTAAATTAATTTACTTTTTTGATAGTGTATTTTATTATTTGTGTCTTATTTAAATGATGGACTACGAGAAATTTTTTTCGCTGTAATAATATCTCGGTAAAGGTAAAAACCCTTTTACAGGATAAGATCTCGCTACAATAGTTTACCTGCAAACTGCTATATTGATTCAGAGTTTGCGTATTCTTCTTTAAGTGCGTTTGAAAAATGAATTGCAGGTTTTTAATTAAAAAAACTAGTAAAAACCAGTTCTATTAGTTTTCTAAATACTGGCCAAATTCTCATAAATTGATATTTTAGTATAGCGTGTCTCATAGCCAAAAGAAAAGTATATTATTAAACATGCTTATTGTTAGTCGAAGAAAAATCTTGGCTAATGATAGTTGGCAATTGGCGCTAGCACCGCATTTTTAAACAATATTTTTTTAACACTTTCGAACATAGTTGAAAAGTGTTTATAAATGCGGTTTGTCTTTCTGTCTGTCTGTCTGTATTCTAACTCGCGCAAATATAGTCAGATTCTCATGAAATTGATATATGTTATTGGGATTTATTATGGCGTGTTCGGTATTGAAAATGAAGCGTGTAGCATTTCATTTACAGGGACACCCAAAAGAATTTCGTTACATTACGGCCTGTGGGCTAATGGTGCATTTTAGTGATATTAAACTTTTTAAACACATTGAAATTTATATATATATACATAACCATTAATTAAACATTACTGACCACCATCAATAATTGTGATAGTATGAATGAATTTACAACAATACAGTGTTATATCATCATCATCATCATCCGCTTTCAATCCACTGCTGGATGTAGGTCTCCCGCAGATTTTTCCAATGTTTTCTGTTTGATTTTTTTGCATATTACTGGGTCTGCATAAATTCTATAGATCATATATATAGGGCTACGCGAAAGATCTCAAGTACATTTCCGTTTATTGATGGAAATTGCAGAATAGAAAATTTCAACTGTGCTATGTGTTTAGTTGAGCTAAATTTTAGCATACTATATAGTATACATACAAATTTTTAGATCATATGCTGGGCTGCACCAAAAATTCGGATATTTTTCCGACTGTTGATAGTAATTGCAGAAATTGGGTTTTCAGCTGTGTTATGCATTTTCTAAATTGTTTATTTCGACACCTTTCACCTTAATAAAGTGTAAGTTTTATTACAGTATTATGAATGTGTTGGAAAGTTTTACATAATCTATACTAGACGCATGATTTTTCGTTCTTGTTAGTTATTCATTTCTTTAAAATTCATTTATATTATCTTTATCTCTTTCTCTCTCTCTCTGTGTGCGTATGTGTGTTTCTTTTTCAACCAACCAATTGTTTGATTTCAGTTATTATAAGAGTTAAAATGTTTTACACATACTATATAAAGTCTTTATATTACAGGATGCAACCTTTGTATAGCACAACTTATTTTCAGAAACCTTTGAATTTTGTGTGCTTGAATTTTTTTTTTTTCATTCTGATCTAAATAACTGTATGCATTACATGCTTGGACATAGACGAATGACATTTAGCGGGGGGAGGGGGAGGGGATCACAAAAATAGGAAAGTTATTTTGGGTTACATAAAATATTTATTTTTTGCTTTTATAAACAAGAAAAATGCGAAACCGAAGCATACTGAATGCTTCAAAAAGGGGATACAAAACAAGCTTTTCATGATAGATTACAAATTACATAGAAATTCTTCATTCACTGATATATTACGCCCGAACAATTTGTGTCACAAATGGAAAAAAAAAATGTACATTTACTTTTACAAAAAGCACTTTAATGTCAAGAGAACACTCATTATTTTCTTGTTCTAAAACACCTTAACTTGAGATCACCCACTTATGCTTTCATTTTCATTTAACATCTCTGACATTTTGAACCCGTAAATCAAAACCATCTCTCGCACACCCCACTTGAGCCAGGAAGTGAAACAAGGCTGAAGCGCTGTGTAAATATTTTATCCCCACAATATGTAATTTGCTCATAAAACTTCCATTTCGTTTCGATATGTTACGCCGAGAATGGGGTCATTTCTCTTCAGAATTATTGTAAAATTATGTAAAAGTTTTCAGTGGAGAAACCTTGTGCAACTGGTTTTTGTAAGTTAAAAACAATCGAGTACTTAGATAATGTAGGTTCCAGTTTAATATATTTATGTATTATGATGATGGCGAACTCTGTGTTTCACTGATTTTTTTTTTCTCCGTATTTGACTTTTGAAACAAGGAAAACTGAATTTTTAAACATTGGTGATATCACTATCGAAAATTTCCTTTTAACGGAAAATGACAGAAGCTTTTATTACAATTAAAGTGTGATACATTTTTTAGTGTAGTATATTTTATTACAGATAGGTTGTGTTAATTACTTTCCGTATACATATAGTGCAAGGAAAGTATTGTGATCATGATTGTTAACACGATTATGGAAGTATAAATAAGCTTACAATTCGATTCGTCTTCTCATAGAATAACTCTCTTTTGCATACCTTTTTATTTTAAGTGTATACTCAAATCCGAACTGCTTATTTTCTGACTAATTTTTAAATTCATTTTTGCTCTTAAACGCATCCAATATGCAGGTTCTCTTATTCAGAAACTATATAATGGTAGAGTTTTTGATAAAAGCAGAATATATTTCAAAAAATGCTGTCAAAGTGGGCATTTTGAACCGAATTTCCCGAAGTGATAGTGCTGGAAACGAAAAAAATGGTAGTACTGTGGAAATAATTGTTTATAAATCAAGTTCTAATTAATTGAACGGAAAATAAATTACACAGGTCGCTTATAAAATCTCTTCAAAAATCACGTCAGCAAGTTTCATGCTTTTACTTTTAAAAATGAGTCTGAAAATGTGTCAGAAAATTTCAAGCTGCCGAGCGTGGAAAAATATTTTTTGGAATACCACCTTAAATGCAGAAAAAAAATTGTTTCCGGATTTCAAAAAATACTTATTTTTAAATTTTTAATGAATCTCATTCCCTTAGTCAAATTTAAGAAATATATAACTGAAAATTCTGTACAAAATTTCCCAGATTTCTTTTTCATTCAGATAAATCTTGAAATATACGCTAAAAAAAAGATAACTGTTTCTTAATCTTGGAAAATATAATATAGCCATGAACGCAAATATATACAATAATCTCTTTCAAGTTACCCATGATTCCTAATAGTATACTAATTTATCTTTAGAAATCTCAGAAACCATACATTTTCGAGATTCAATGAAGCATTTTCAAGCGTTCTTTATCTTTAGAAATCTCAAAAACCATACATTTTCGAGATTCAAAGAAGCATTTCCAAGCGTTCTTTGTTTTTATAAATCTCAGAAACCACGCAGTTTCGAGATTCAAATAAGCATTTCCAAGCGTTCTTTATCTTTAGAAATCTCAGAGACCATATATTTTCGAGATTCAAAGAAGCATTTTCAAGCGTTCTTTATCTTTAGAAATCTCAGAGACCATACATTTTCGAGATTCAAAGAAGCATTTCCAAGCGTTCTTTATCTTTAGAAATCTCAGAAACCATGTATTTTCGAGATTCAAAGAAGCATTTTCGAAAACAAAGTTGCTTTTGGTGCCATGGATTTTAGGAAACGTGTCCGAGTAATTTTTATAGTGTATTAAACAGTTTTCTCAACCCGTAATATAGACTTTTCGAATAATGTCCATCCTGAAATAAGCCTTTTCAGTTTCAACAAACAAATGTTTTACAGGCAAACATGATAAATTATCCTTATTAGCATTAAAATTAATATTATTTTGTTATTCTTGCATGTATAAATTCGATTAAGCTGCTGAAAACGTTTAATTGAGAATGCATAGCATCCTAAAATCTAATATTCTGCTTTCAAAAAACTGATTAATCCTTGCCGTCCCAAATTATGAATTCATGAAAATTTCATCTTCTAAAATATTTTTTGTGAATTTCTGAAACTGCATTCGAAGATTTAAACCATTTAATAAATTTAAGAAAGATTTTGCCAATTAAAATTAATTAATTAAATTTAAATTTATAGGGATTTTGTACAATATTTATAACTCCACGTAAATCTTTTATTTAAAATATTTTTTTAGTATTTTATAGAATTGGGAAATGTACAAACACAATACTTTTATAATAGAAATATTTCCGAACCGAAACTTTTCCTCCTGCAATCTTTCAGCGTCAAGAAAGCTGAAAAGATGCAAATGAAAAAGAAATCATCCTTTTAAAAATATTTTTGTCTTGTGAAACCAATAATGCTTTTGGAACAAGATAAAGTAATGCATCTATAACTCATTCTAAACTACATTAATACTGATCGATGTATTAAATGAATTGTATAACAAGTTATTTTAATGGTACTTTAAAGTATCGTCGGGGCATAAAAGGTTAAGCAGCTGAAAACGTTTAATTGAGAATGCATAGCATCCTAAAAACCAATATTCCGCTTTCAGAAAACGGGTTAATACACTATTAAAAAAAAAAAAAAAAAACTATTCGGAAATGTTTCCGAAAATCAGTAGCAGCAAAAGGAACCTTGTTTTTATAAATGTTTCTTTAAATAAGTACTAAAAGATCTTCTTAAAACACCATCAAAAACTTTTAAAAGGCCTTTCGAAAGATCTGAATCTTTCTTCGTCAGGCACAAAGAAGACTTGCTTCTACTATGAAAGCAGCAGCAAGACTTATTTTCCTTGTTTAATTAAATTTTTGTTTAATTAATCAAATTTGTTAAGTTTCTGGGGTTTCTAAAGATAAAGAAAACTTTTCGCAATCATGGGTAACTCGGAAGCGGTTATTTCATATTTTCGTCTTAGGTTTTATTATACTTTCCGAGATTAAAAAATATTTCTCTTTTTTACAGTCTCTCTTTCTCTCTCTCCCTATATATATATATATATCAAGACAAACGAATTTAAGTCTTGGAACATGATGTAGCAGCTATAAGCAGTACAACATAATCTTTTAGTCTGATTATAGCATTTACATTCAGTTTGTATTATTTAATTCAAAAAAATTCCAGATTAATTTTTAACTCAAAGGATTAGAAATGTGGCATTCTTTTTTTAAAATATTTTTGTATTCGGAACCACCATAATAAGCTTCCCTAAAAACATAGGAGGGGGGGGGGGATCTTTTAAATTAACCAAAAAGTAACGTCCTTTGCTTAAATATTTTTTCCTTAGTTATGCTTAGTATTATTTTGTCGTCGTCGTCGTGATTTTATGTAAGAATTATGATTAAGTCAAAAGACATATTTCTTCTTTGCGTTCATTTTATTAATGATGTAAATTACATTACACATTTCCACATATTTAGTTACTGTGTTTCAAATCCCGCATTTAAACAAACATGCATCTTTATGCATTACTATTTTTATTTATCTAACGCGTACGCTCTAGGGATTACACTGCATGTTTAAACATGATATGTTTCGGAAAACATTTTCTTTTAAAGCATATCGTTTCCCAGAGGTAATTCCGAATTTCAAAATTTATTGAGAAAAAATATTCGTGCCGCATGCGCGCAGTAATTTAAATTTTACGTGAAAAGAAAGAAAAACTCAATTTCGTATTGCACACAAACACATATATATTTCAAAATAGTATGCGAGCTAACATAGTTCTTCTTTGCCAAAAAAAAAAAAAAAAAAAAAAAAAATCTACATAAAAAAAAAAACCCTCTTTCCTTCTTTGCTTTTTTTTCTGCATATTCCACTAAGCATGCTCATTAATAAAAAGGATCTCTCCAGAGTTATTAAGAATTTCTTTTTCGATGTTACTAAAGCATTGTTTCTCGTTGCTTGCTGAGAAAAATCCAAATAATAGAAGAAGGGAAATGGTAAAGGAGGTTCGCCAAACCTATTTCTCAACGAAATAACATTACTATGTAGAATCCTCTATTAGTATTTTTTTTTATATGAACATTTTTTCCCATATTTTTTTTCCCCTCCTCAGAAAATTGCATATTGATGCAAAGAGAAACTGATCTTCAGAGCAAGATAGTTTATTTTGCTTTATTTATTTATTTTTGTTTGTTTGAAATTTAATTGCGTTATTAGATTAGTGCAATTTCTAACACTGTGTTCTTAGTTATTAGTTACAAAATAATAAAATAATAATAAGAATAATAGAATTACAGACATGTTTAACTATGCTCTACAGACCACGTCTGAGCAGTTCAGGTCTGAGGAGTCTTAATTTTTTGACTGAAGGTGCATTTTAGTATCATGTCCCATTTAATTTTATTTTTGTTTCCCTATGAAACTCAAATGCATAAAATTTTTACCACTGATAGCTAAATCTCTGTTCTGAGTAGCATAATTATTTCAATATTCTACAATTGATATTTCACTATTTTTTTATGTTTATTTCTGATAAAAAATTTAAAATTGCTTTTTTTTACCTACATCTACTGCGCGCAAGATTGTAGCGAAACTATTGGTTGTAGAGTCCCGAATAATATTGATAATGATGTAAAACTGATGTACTTTGAACGTATACTTCAATTTTAAGCAATTAAAAAATTATTTTCTTTAAATATAAATTTAAATGATAAAATTTTGAAAAAAAAAATTTTTTTGGTGAAAAAATGGTAATATTTAAATAGCCAATACAAGTATATTATTAAATTTGAGGTATAAGTTATTCCTTGTGTCAAAGTGAATAAATTTTTCAAGTTTTGTTACAAATTGCTCTATTAGTTCTTGAGAAATGTTGCGCGCAATGAATGCAAGTCAAAAAACAAATTTAAAACTTTCCTCAAAATTAAATATTTTAAAAAGTGTAAAATAATACTTATAGAACATTGAAATAACTATGCTATATATAGAACAGATATTAGTCTGTTAGTTGCAAAAATTTTATGTATTTCTGTTTGATAGGGAATGAGAAATAAAATTAAATATAACAGGATGATCAATGAAAAAGTAACACTCCTGAGACCCCTTAAACATGTTTAACACTATTTCTACCGGTGTCAAATGCACCTTTCAAAGTTTTGATTTATGTTTATTTCGCTTTCAATTTTTAAAGCAAGTAAATATTAAAACAAGTCTTCAACGTATTAAAAATGTTTTGTGATTCTTTTTTAAATCTAAAGATTACAAATAAAATAACCATAAATCAAAAACTTTAAAAAGTGTCATTTGACACCGGTAGAAATATTGTTAAAAGAAATTTTCCGAATGTTACAAAATTTTCTTTTTCAAAAATAGTCGTTTACTTTTATCATTTCTGCAGTTTAAGAAATAATTATTTAAAAAATATATATAAAACCGATTTCAAATTCTTTCCCCAATTGAAAAAATATATTTTTTAATGTAGTATGTGTTATGTCAGTGAAGAAATACATTTGCCATCCCAGAAGCTTTTTATGAGTGGTTATTAGTCACTCTGTGTTTCTCTCATCGAAAACAATATACTGAAAATTAGTGGTCATTGCTTTGCTAAGCTGCAAGGAGCATTAAGTTCAGCTGAAGATCCTTCAAACAGATAACATTTCTCCCAGCTCTCTGTCTTTGCGAAACTAATAGCTAGAATCTCTTCAACAGTTTCTATCTGACCACTTTTAAAATCCTTTGCCATCGTCACAAAATGCCTACCATTTGTTTAATGGCGCGATCAGCTGTCAAAAACAATGAACCAATCTTTTTGGAAAGACACTTACGTGTTCCTCTCATAGCATTTCCTCCAAGTTAACGCACTGCTGAATGGTTGTCCATCACGGAGTTAATTGCCTAGCAATATTGCAGGAAGATATTTCTTGCCAACTGATTTTGTTTTTTCCGGATTCTGCTTTAGTTTTCCGATTCATTTTCCTTCCTTTGTTAATGGAATTCTTTATTTTTGTTGCAAATTACACCATTTGAACTTTTACCTCCTCCCCTAGTGATACAGTTTGCGTCGATTACGTTGTCATTTTTACTCATGATTTGTTATGTTATATAAGTTTAATTTTTTTCGAAGAGGTGTTTATGACTGACTGTAGACAGTTTAAAAAAAAAAAATCCATATAAATTGAAATAACGCCGCAGAAATCAGCGAAACACTTAAAGGGATTCTTCACTCACTTGAAAACACACGCTCCGTAATGTTAATCGTATGGGCAGGTTATTTTCGAATTTCTCGTTTCAATTTAAATATTTTTAAACGATTTTTTTTTCTTTTCATAGGATAGCTGAGCTCAATCTTACATAGGACTCTTTCTTCCTTTTTCCATTTTGGTTGCAGATTTTTTTTAAAAAGTACTTTCCGTTTCGAAACCGAAAGTACCTTTTTAATTATGGCCAAAAAAAATTATGGCCATTTTTTTCCCCCATTCTGACCAGAAAATCAGAGTTCTAACTTTTTACGACTGCTCTTTCATCTTCACCTAACACTTCATTTATAATGGCTGCTTCATAATAATGGAAGCCATCAGTCCATCAGAAGAAAATGATCCATTCCAAAGGTATAAGTTCGATTGAAAAAAACTATTTAATACTTTGAGCAGAAAGAAGAGGCTACACCTGCAATTTTCATGACACTAACTGCCAATTTGTACAGTTTTGTTATCTCAAAAATTTAATTCAAAATTCTGCCATATTTAATCGTTGACAATTATTAGATTTCGGCGATTGAATTAGGCAAAATTTACTATTAAGTTTTAGTGGTAAGAAAAAAATCTTGGAAATTGGTACTAATGCAGTAGTGTAATACTGCAGCAAAATTGACATTTAACAAACAAAAGAATTATCAAGGGCTTTTTTCAAATAAACTATTTCATTCCCCATTTTTCTTAAAAGTAACGAAAATGTGCATCAAAGAAATGTTACTAGTACCATACAAATGAATGAATTAAGTGAAAATTTATATTTCATCTCCTTAGTTGGTGACGATTTGTGTAAATCCGGTTTATCCGAGTTTTTTGCTTATCCGAGGTGAGCTTGTTCCTTATTTACTCGTATAACCGGGATTCTACTGTAGTTGATTTTCGAATCTTGACTGCGTTGAGTGACAGTTAATGGCATATTTAAAATCAATTTGACAGAAATTTCGGAGGGGGATCAAACCCTGGTGGCTACGGTCTTGGCTCATGCCTTCTGTGCCCCTGTGATAGTCAGACCCTGACGATAACGAACGCTTATTGGAAATTGTGGGTATCTCGGAAGATGTTATTGTATATTTTCGTTCCTGGTTTATGTTATTGTTTCGCAAACATTTGTCTTTTTTACCCGACTGAAAAGAAGGGTTATGTGTTTCACGCGTATCTGTGCATGTGGATTTCTTTATACCCTCGAAACATCCCAACGGCTGGATGGATTTTAATGAATGAGGTCTCTATCGATTCGTCTTAACGGCCCGATGGTTATAGGCTAGGTTTTGTTTTTATAAATTCAAAATGGCGGTAGAGACGAAAAAAATTTACGCACCCTATTGAGTGGCATTTCATTGGATAGGTCTTTCAAAATGAAGACGATGTTTCATTGACTATTTTACAGTCAGAAGCTCCGTTAAAATATTATACAACCTGGAAGTTCTGTATGTATTGTGGATCTCTAGCTTTACTGCAACTCTAACCATCATAGACATCTATAGACCTCATCAAAACAGTGTTTATAGGTAGGAACTAACAATTAAACACAACTTAAAAGTCATCAATACAAGTAAATAAAAAAAAATAGGTAAGTAATATAAACAAGTAATGTAAAAAAAAAAAATATTTTAAGTGAATTCCTATTTAGGTCAATAAGAGACTTTTTTTTTCTTCCATTCTTCTTTCCTCCTGAGTGGCGCTTAAAATGCCTTGATCAAGAAGAGGGCTCTCTCGATTATTGAAAATTAATTTAATTAATGAATAAATATTTGAAAAAAACTTGATTAACATCAAGTGTTATCCACTACAGGTTTAAAAAAAATTATTTGAGCTTGATTGGATGAATAATAAGTATTTTATTAACGATTGAAAATTTGAACAAGATATATATATATATATATATATATATATATATATATATATATAGCGAGAGTGTGAGCTAATAGTAGGAATTGAAAAAAAAAATTGTTTCACATTGATGAGAAATAATTAATTAGTTCGCTTTTTACGCATTCGGGTTTTTTGATTTTTAAAATTGAATTGTTTATTTACAGTGTACATATAGAGAAAGATGTTGGTAGGCTATATTGTTTGCTATAGAATAAAAGTTTGCACTGTCTGTGAAGCACACTGCAGTAGAACCTCTTTTATCCGAAACTCTCGGTTAATCGAAATCCATTTTTAAAGCTTTTTTTATTATCATTATTATTTTAAGTATCACATTCCTTTGTGGGCAAGCGGTGCTTTCCGAACTACGAGTACATATTAATATTTTCGATCCCCTTTCTTAGAGTTCCTTTGAATTTAACTTGAGATCCGTAAGGTGCGGAGTGGAAAGAAAAAAGCGAACAAATTAGCCAGTCTGAAGCTTTTGAATGTTTTGCAAAATGTTTGGCATGGCTGGAGTAGCAGAAAGACTATTATACTGGTGAAATAATAATATTAAAAAACTCCGTGATAGAGCTTCAAAGCAAATGCAAGCGAAACTGCGACAAACAAAACATTTTTTAAACCCTTGTGATATATGTAAAAGGTACTTAATTTCAAAATTAAAATTCAGGTAATTTTTTCTTGTTTCTATTTTGCTATTGCTTTATTTTTATTACCCACTTGTTACCATAATAAGAAATATTGCTTATATTATATTTCTCCTTAATCTTAAAATTGAAGTATTCTCGATTATCCGAAAATTTCGATTTTCCGAAAGAGGGTCGGTCCCAATTTCTTCGGATAATCGAGGTTCTACTGTACTTTCTTTTTAACACTTTCCAGTATAATTGACAAGTGTTTATGAATTCGGTTTATCTCGCCGTCTGCCCACACCCTAAACTCGCGTAAATATACTAGGATTGTCATGCAATTGATATATGTTAATAATGTTTACCATGTCATGTTCGCTATTAAATATAAAGTATGTAGCATTAATAGTTCATTTATAGAGGCACTCAAAAGAACTCCGTTACAGTATGGTCAATGGGGAAAAATCGCGTATAGTGAATTTCACTGACATTACTCTATTTCAAGTATATTGAAATTATATAAATCACGGAATTTCACTTCAAGATGATTATTATAGAATAGGGTCATTCATAGCATTTATTGTTCATTGCGATACACAAAAGAAATCGGTTAGAGTACCGTCTTTGAACAATAATTGCTGGAAATGCGTTTTCAATGTCAATGTGCACCTTTAACCCTCTCGCTGCGTAATTGTTTTATCAAAATAGCTTCGAAAATTGCGTACTTAATTCCTTCGCGACGAGCGTCTTTTAAGAATTTTTATTCTTTTGCCACCGGTTTTTCAAAACAAAAATTTTCGTCTGATTAAATTGGGAAAATGCTCCGATTAGGTAAGGCAAAATTTACAATAAAAAGTAACTGGTGGAAATGATCAAGGCGGGTTGATTAGACGGAGAAAATGCATCCCCCATGAAATCTCGGGTTGCGCAAATTTTGCTACTTTTACATTGCCCGAGAAACTCTCGGGTTGCGCAGCGAGAGGTTTAAGGGAGTTTCCGAAAAAATATTTTTCCACCCTCAACAGCTCGAAATTTTCTGAGACATTTTCAGACTCATTTTTAAAAGTAAAAACATGAAACATGCTGAGGGGATTTTTGAAGAGAAGTTTGAGAGGCCGTGTGATTTCATTTTTTGCTCAATTAATTAGAATTTAAGTTTTAAACAATTATTTTCTCAGTATGACCTTTTTTTCATTCCAAGATCTCCCGCTTCTGAAAATTCAGTTCAAAACGCCCACTTTGACAGCTTTTTTTTTTTTTTTTTTTTTTTTTTGCAATATTTTCTGCATTTATCAAAAAATCGATAAGCACGACACATTATGAAGTTTCTAAATAAGAGAATTTGCCAGTTTCATGCGTTTGAGAGCAAAAATGAATTAAAAAATAAATCAGAAAATAAGCAGTTTGGATTGGAATACACCCTTAAATTTAGTTTTTGGCAGATTACACGTTGTGTATAAATTCTATACCTCGTATACAGTGTGCACAAAAGAATTCGTATACCATTCTCCTTATTAGCAGAAATTGCTCAAGGGGAATTTTCAAATGTGGTATGTATTACCTAACAGAACTAAATTTTCCCATGCATGTAGTTTATAGATACAAATCCACAAATCGTATACTCAAGGAATTAGGATAAATTCCCGGCTGTACATGGGAATTGCTGAAATTGAGTTTTCAAATGTGTTAGGTGTTCCCGAATGGTTCAATTACACATCCTATTGCAACTTATTAAACAGTGAAGTTTTGTTACATTATTTTGAAACGTTGGAAAGTGTTTCATAATCTATGCTCGACGCATGATTCTTTCTTTCTTTTTTATGGAAGATGGGAGGTGGGGAGGGGAAGTTTTTATTTTTAAATTTTTTAGCATAACGAGAATTAGGTCTTAGCATCTAATTAATTTTCGCTTGACGATCGTACACATACTAATCTTACATATACGGAATAGTGTAGAGTTATCTGTTGATTCCAGATTTAATGGGCTTACTTAAGATAACTCCTCTTTTATGGTGATCTTGTATCACAATCTTACGCTTTCAAGGGAATAATTTAAGGGCGCCCTTTGATGAACCTTTGATTTAGTGATTTAAACATGGGGATACTTATAGGATTATTTTAAGCATTATGTATGCAAGGAGGGAGTTTATAATTAATCACTGCCTGGCTTGGGCTTTTGAAGGAATACCTTTTGGGAGAATTTTCAAAGAGGAAGTGACATGAATTATCATTACATATAGGGAAAACCTTACATGGCATCGAACTTGTGCATTTTGGCTTGATGCGCTTCCTATTATTAACGAATGCGCCGGTTGTGACATATTCGGATAAATTCGTATATATTAACAAGGATTAAACATAATTTTTAAAATGTTTAATACTGTAATTCTTCGTTGAAATATTAGCTTCTTAATGCGCGATAATAATAATAATATATATATGTATTTATTCATTTTTTAAAATAATTTTCTGGATGTTTCAGTAATAATTTTTTTTATTCACTTCTTCAGGGAAAACAAAATGCTTCTTATTATTATTACATAGCGTCTCTCTAATCTGCATTACATGCTACATTTAAAGAAGTTATCTACAATACTTTTTTAGAAAAGTTTATCTAATAGTCTTATTGTCATAGACAAAAAAGTAAAAATTAAACACTGTCATTAAATAAAAGTTATGCATATAGCAAGTACTTTTTGTATATAAAAACTAAAATATACAAATATCTATTTTAAATGAGAAAATAGTTAAACACGTATGTCCGTTGATAAATAAAACACTTTGACATTTGACGTCCACCGAAGTGGAGAATGCTTTGGGGCCTATAGCTACAATGGCTGTTGCCTCTAATGATCCTTATTATACAGAAACAATAAGTCACAACAATTTTTATTTTCCATTACATATATTATATAACTACAATGGGACATTCACAATTACATCCATGTCTTACCCAGGGACTCGAACCCGGGCCCTCGGGGTGACAGCAGCCTCCGCTTACTGACCACGCCACCGGGCGACAAAATAAAACACTTAATTTTAAACATCGTGCGAAATCTGCTTCGTTCACACCGTAGAGATGCCATTTCTGGCTTAACTAAAAAACAATCTTTTTATGAGGCGAGAAAATTTTGGTTGATTAATAGAAACAAAAGTTAACCAAAGCTGTGTTTTTCTGTTTTCGACAATTTTGGATGTTTCTTTTGTTATTGTTTGTTTTTTAGGTAGCTTCTATTACAAAAAGTAAGAAGCTACCTATTGCAGCCGTTCGGGCGAAGCCATTCCGGAAAATTTTGGCGTATTTTCACCGATCATGGCCTGCAGACTGCGATACCGCCCTTAGCTCAGGTGTTTATGTATACACCCCAGTTGTTTTTTTCATGCAATAGCACTCGTATTTATGAACCGATTAGGATGGGACTGACCATGTGTATACAGAACTTATCAAGCACTGGACCGAGTTCATTTGCCCGCTTCATCGGCCATCTTGTTCCAATTCCAAAATGGTGCTCAATTAAGGATTTCAAATTTAAAAAGATGTACAAAAAATTAGAAATCGAAAAACGTTTTATCCCTAAGTATTCGGCTTTAAAACAAGGATTCCGGAGCATTTTTTGTTTTGTCTTTATCTTAAAAAAAAAATGACTGAGATATAGCAGTTTGAAATTCTAGGAGGCTAATTTTTTCATAATGAGATTTGATTTTTACTTATGAGCTTTAGAAAACGTGGTTTCTCGCAAATTTACTTTAATTGTTGTAACCATCGTTGCTACTCTCATACGCTTAAAACTTGTAAAAAAAAATCTGTCAAATTGACAGGAAAAACTGTCAATTTTGGTGCCAGTGAAAAACCGTTTAATTTACAGAAAATATCTGTAATTTTTCATTAAAACAGTTTTTTTTTCTGTAAAAAATATAGATTTTTTCTGTAAAAATTATAAAATCCAGCTTTTTTTACCGGAAAAAACAGTTTTTCTTTAAAACAGTTTTTTCTGTAAAAAATACATTTTTTGCTGTAAAAATTACGGATTTTTTTTATAGTGTTTTTTTATCCGTTGGCGTTTAATTTTTGCCACGCTTGGCGATACTTGGAGAATTCTCGCCATATTTGGCGATAAAAATAAGTTACCGGAAATGAAGTCATCTTGGCGATAGCTGGCTAAATTTTCGAAATTCTCTTCAAATTCAGTATTGGCAAAAACTGAGAATCTTCTAATTTCGGGTTCCATGCATTTTACTTTCGTGTGTTTGCGTAAAATTAGCTGAATTATAAACAAGAAGGAGACTACCTTTTCCTACCGGTACAAGCCGGAAGGACTTTATAACCTTTCAGTTGGTTAAGGATATTTTTAAAAAATTACAGCAGTTTTTCTTTCTTTCTTTTTTTTTAATGCAATGAAAACATTTATAATTTTGATTTAAATTGAAAGTAAAGGGAAAAAAATAATCACAGTCTGCTACTATGTTTCAATTCTGATGTTGGCAGATTAAAATAAAAGCTCTAATTAACTGCTGATATATCTACACTATATATATAAATTCCTAATGAAACGAATTTATGAAACGAATATATGAAACGGCTGAAATGTAACGATTCTTTAAATCGACTGATTAAAAAACTGATTATGTTTCACGGCGATTTCTCCTAAAATATGGAATACTTTGCGATGAAATTAACACCAAAAATCAATATTGATCCGCAGATATCAAAACTGGTATTAGAATTTTTAAATTCGAATTAGTTTTCGAAATATTAATTTTTTTCTAATTTCATATACATTTTTCTAATGATGGCAACTCAAATTTTAATCAAACAGATATTTTTTTTCAGATTTTAGAAAAGATTACTATTTTAAACTAATTTGGCGTGAAGTTTGGCCTCCCTTAAATGTATGCTAAGAAATTTATCATGTTACTTTTATTCATAATTCAATTTGTATTTCATTATCATTTTATTTAATACAAACAGAAACATTTAAAATAAATGGCTTTCACTTCTTTATTTTTTTTAAACGAAATGAAAAGAAAAATATTAGGCACAAATGTCATATACGCACCGGGTACCTAATTGGCGCCAAAATGGCATTATTTTGGTTGACATGGTAACCCGGCTATTGTTGTTTATTTAATAATAAGTGTTTATTTACTTTATTTTCTTTTTTTAAATTACATAAATTGTTTTGTTCTATAGTTAATCATTCTTTTGGTTATTTTCCTTTAAAAATAAATAATAGAAAATAATTAAAAAATACGGTACTACTTAGTTATTCCATCTACCCATTTCGCCAAATTATATAAATCGCCAAATTATACAAATTGACATAATTTTTATTTTAAATAACGAAAGAACAAAGAAAATAGTATAACATTAATAAATGTACAAATAAAACGTCGAAATAAAAATCACTTGATGACGTAAAGACGTGTAACTTGCTTAAAGTCAAGTGAAGGTGAAATTTATCAACCATTATTGGCATTTAATCTTATAGTTTGGTGATAGATTTTTGTTCGACGGGATAACTAAGTAGTACCAAAAATACATATGTAACTGGTATTCGAAAACGAGGATTTCGCCAAATTTTCGTAAAAAAAATCACGCCAAACCGGGTGCGTATATGGCATCTGGCCAAATATTAAATGATGAAACAAACGATGACATTTAATTTCAACTTCAAAGCAATGTTTTAATTTACCACTCGAAAAATAAAAAATGCTAACTGGCGAGTTGAAAAATAGTTATTGGCGAGATTTGCACCCGGCTAGCGTAACAGTACCTAGAATTCTTTGCGACAATGCTTTTATGTAGTATTATTATTCGAAAAAAAAAATTGATTTTTTAAAATCGAAATGGAAAACTTTCGGCATAGATGCCACATACGGTCCCATATTGGCGCTATTTTTTTCTTACGCCAATGTCATATACGCAACGGGTACTTAACTGGCGCCATAGTATCATTATTTTGCTTGATTTGATAACCCGGATGTTGTTGTTTATGCTGTTGATCTTTTCCCAAAATTAGCGTCGGAAAAAAATCGCGCCAATATTGGGCGTATATGATATCTGGGCCAAACTTTCATATGAAAAGCGAAGGGATCAGAACGTATTTATTTATGGCAGTTACATGACTTGGACTATTATAATATAGTAGAAATGATGGCGATAGAATAATATTTGGCGACTTATCACATGTACCTGGCTTATATTAAAGTACCAAAATGGCACCAGGAATATAAAAAGCGAAGTGGTTCGCCCGGAACTCTTGATGATAGTCACATGACTTAGGCTATTGTTATAGAAATTGTTTTAAAGTACCGGGAGACAAAGACTCTGTACACTTAATTCCTTTTATTTTTAGCTTCTTTTCAAACGTTTAACTGATACTCTTTAATCAAACATGAAAACAACCATTGGATGTCTTAACAGCAACTGATTCGGCCTTAAATTTTTGAAATCAAAGGAAATTGAATGGAAACCCGTTTACAGGAAGATCTGAACAGCTTTTTTCAGTATAATTCAATCTTCTATAATATTTTTTAAACCTATCAGATTAGCGTGTTTTTATATGCTGCGGTGTCTGAACGGGGGTTGGCGAGCGTAGCTTGCAGGGGGCAGAGCCCCCTAATATATATATATATTTTCGATGTGTTTCAAAATGTAGATACTCATGGCCTGATCAGCATCAAACATGTTTCAATTCTGATGTTAGCAGATTAAAATAAAAGCTCTAATTAACTGCTAATATATTTTTTTCGATGCGTTTCAAAATGTTGATACTCCTGTCCTGCTCAGCATCAAAAATTTGTAATTTTGATTTAAATTGAAAACAAAAGAAGAAAAATAATCACAGTGTTCTACTAAGTTTCAATTCTGAGGTTGGCAGATTAAAATAAAAATCTCTAATTAACTGCTGATATATTTTTTTCGATGCGTTTTAAAATGTTGATACTCATGGCCTGCTCAGTTATTAATTTTTAATTTTGATTTAAATTAAATTAAAAACAAAAGAATAAAAATAATCACAGTGTTCTACTATGCTTCAACTGTGAGGTTGGGAGATTAAAATAAAAACTCTAATTAACTGCTGATACATTTTTTCCGATCCGTTTTAAAATGTTGATATTCATGGCCTGCTCAGCATCAAATATTTGAATTTGGTTCATAATTTCCATAATGTCAAGGTGTTTAAAATTCAGACACTTGTTCGAAAGTGACTGCAGTCAAAGAATTTTGTCAGCCGATTTCTCTTCGTATAATTGAATGCGAGTGCATCTTCTTCCCTGTCAGGAACAATGAAGCCATTTTCTGGAAGTTAAATCTTTATCCGAGTTGAGAACTTAATGCTCCTGATGCAATGTCGGCGTCCATCAGGAGGTTAATTGATTCGCCATGTTTTCGGAAATGGATTTCCTGCACGGCTTGGGGAGCGTTCTAGCAAAATAAGATAAAAGTTATGTCGATGAAATGCATGGTTTCACTTGCTTGTTGGATGTTTTGCTCGATTTTCGCTCACTTACTAATTGATCGAGATTACTGCCACTAACGCTGTTTAGTTTTAAAAAGGAGAAGCATTTCTGGGAATATTTCCAAGCTATTTTAGTTGAGCTCGATGATGAACTTGCATCGACGACGCCTGAAGTAATTCTTGGTTTACTTGATGATGTAAAAATACAGTTTCCGAAAACAATTTACTGCAACTGTAAGCGTAAATGAGAAGGAAGCAATACTTAGCTTGCACGATGATGATATGAGACGTAGAAATACGGTACCCGAAAGCAATTAATAGGAACTGTAAGCGTAATTGAAAAGGTGGTTATTTTTATTCATAAAAAGTGGAATCAGTTTAAGTACACATTGTTTGAACGTAGTATTTAAAGTGGCTGGAGATTAAGAAATAAAAGAAGATTTTTTTTTTTATATCCTGGGAACAATTAACCCTTTATCTACTGACGGTATTTATAATTATCATTAAAATAACTTGTTATGAAATTCATTTAATACATCGATTAGTTGTAATACAGTTTAGAATGAGTTGTAGATACATTACTTTATCTTGTTCCAAAAGCATTATGGGTTACACAAAACAAAAATATTTCTTAAATGATGATTTCTTTTGCCTTTGGATCTTTTCAGCTTTCTCGGCATTGGAGGGGGAGGGAGGGGGGATTTTTCAATTCGCAAATATTTCTATGTTTCTATTGTAAGAACATTATATTTGTACATTTCCTAATTCTACAAAATACCAAGAAAAATATTTAAAATAAAAGATTTGAGTAGTGTTATAAATATTGCACAAAATCCCTATAAATTCAAACTTAATTAATCCTTTTAAATCCTTCAATCCTTCTAAAATTTATTAAATGATTATGTAAATCTTCTAATGTAGTTTAAACAATTCACGAAAAATGCTTTAGAGATGAAATTTTCTGGAATTCATAATTTAGGACATAAAGGGTTATGCGTTAAATTTTCAGGAACGGTGAAGTTTAACAGAAGTAAACAGATAAAATTTTCATAATTCAGTACATAAAGGGTTAAAATAAATTACTGGTTTCAGCAAGGATTGCTCTCATCATCGGGTGGAGTGAAGAAGAGAATATGAGTGATATAGTATGCATACTATAAATCAAAAATTAAATTTGAGATAAATTAACGGCTTAGTTAAATATCAGTATAATTTAAGCTTCATGCCTGTAAATTATCTGTTAGAATTTCTTTGTGTATTTAACTACTCTGGTGTGCAAAAATTAAGGAAAAGTCACAAAATGCTAATTTTCAAATACGCGAACACTCAAAAGGAAATAATATAATTCGAGTAATTACTATCTCTACAACACATCTAGTCCATGTAACATATCATTCATGTCACACATGGTCACAAATGTCAGTCACTACGGTGAAGCAAAAAAATACAAAATTCCATACATCTCATTATGAGTCTCAAATAATCACTATATGCGACTCCACTGAGACGTCACTGTGACTGATGCGTTGGGACGAGCACCATGTGACTTTACAATGTAGTTACATTGTGACTCTCATGTGACTGTCATTTGTAGACTCAATTTCAAAGTCATCATGAACGTTGCATTATGATAAGTCACCAAATAATATCACATTATAGTCACATGGAGACTTTTCCCAAAAAAGCACAATGGTGACTTCACAGCAGTCTCTCTGTCACCTGGAAGTCACCATGTGACTTTAATGTGACATTATTTTGTAACTTAACACAATGCAGCGTTCACGATGACTTTGAAATTGAGTCTACAGATGATAGTCACATGAGAGTCACAATGTAACTATATTGCAAAGTCACATGGTGACTCATCACAAAGCAGCAGTCACAGTGACGTCTCAGTGGAGTCACATATAGTGATCATTTGAGACTCATAATGAGATGTATGGAATTTCCTATTTTTTTGCTTCACCGTAGAGACTGTGACACTTGTGACCATGTGTGACTTGAATGAGATGTTATATGGACTAGTTGTGTTGTAGAGATAGTAATTACTCGAATTATATTATTTTCTTTTGAGTGTTCGCGTATTTGAAAATTAGCATTTTGTGACTTTTCCTTAATTTTTGCACGCCAGTGTAGTTAATGATGCCCAAGAAATATGGAATATGGTATGAGTTTCCATATAAGGAAAATGATAACTGCTGCTGTTCTAATGAATTAAAAAAATATTTCAAAAATATTTACTCAGAAGCATGTAAAAAATTAAAATATAGAAAATATATTGACTAAAAGGGAGGACTTTCTTGACATCTGCAATAAACAGAAAGTTACATACTTCTCATAGATAGTGTCAATCTTCTAATAAAAAACTGTAAAGTATACGAATTTACCTTTCTAAAAAAATTATTTTTGCGGCCTTTTTAATTTTACAAAATTTACGAAGTTCATTTTAGCAATAACGATGCGCAACTGCTCAACTGATAAATAAAACTTTGGCATGAAACATTTTTCCCAGTATCGCGCCGTCTGTTGAGAATTCTATGAACAATTTATAACTGGTGTGTTGGGAGATAGCAGCAGTCAATAAAATCGTATTTTATAGCCCACTCAGTGTATAAGTAACATTAAGGCTGTTCTTAACTGCTCTGCTCAACAAGCGCAAAACGTTTTGACACATTTACAAATTCATTTTTTAAGCGTGTTCTCAAATCCAAAAGGGCAACTTTCTGACATAAGTTTTAATTTATTTTTGTTCGAAAATTCACGAAACTAGCTGGTGTTCTTGTTCAGAAACTGTCATCGAGCTGCTTTTACATTTTTTTGCATACACAATAGATCTTTCTGAAAATAGTGCCAAAGTTAACGTTTTGAACGGAATTTCCGCGCGAAAACAGAAAAATTACTCAAGAGCTGGCGAAAAACGTGTTTGTCACGTGATCAAAAACGCTTATAACTCAATATGTAATCGATTGATCAAAAAATGGAAAAAACAGTTCAATTCCAAATCGCTTCTATGGACAGGCTTTCCAATTTTATATCTTTCCGATAAAAAATGAATTTGTAAATGTGTCAAAACGTTTTGCACTTGTTGAGAGCAGTTAAGAACAGCCTTATTGGAAAGATATAAAATTAGGAAGCCTGACCATGACAGCGTTTGGAATTGAACTGTTTTTTCCAATTTTTGATCATTCAATTACCTATTGAGTTATAAGCGTTTTTGATCACGTGACAAACACGTTTTTCGCCCGCTCTCGAGTTCTTATTCTCCGTTCGCGCGGAAACTCGGTTCAAAACCTCCACTTTGACCCTATTTTCTGAGAGATCTATTGCGTTTGCAAAAAAATGGAAAAACCAGCTCGATGACATAGTTTCTGAACAACACCACCAGCTAGTTTCATGCATTTTTGAACAAAAATAAATTAAAACTTATGTCAGAAAGTTGCCCTTTTAGATTTGAGAACACCCTTAACTTTCGAGTATGTTGCAGATATGCAACGCGGTGATACAAAGGGTTAAGTAGTTGCGAAATGAAATCTTTGCAGTTACTAAAGTAATTAAATTTTGGGAGTTGAATTTTAAATATTGGAGTGATTCTTGACTTGGGGCGTATTTTGATTTATCTGTTGGCGTTGTAATAACTTTTGTGAAACATTTGTGAAAGATGAGATGGCAAAGCACCTCTCGATTTTAGTACCCATCGCGAAGTCTTTCACATGCATTTCATGTAGAATTATGCCGCTGATATTGAATCAAGATCATTTTAAGATAGATTTTATCAATACCAATACGTATTATAATAAAACACTCATACTACAATATATATTAAAACACACATACACAACGCCTGCATTCAACAGTTAAAGGTATATATAAATATTATACAGAGATACAAACAATAAATACAATAAACCCAACTGGAGTGAAAAATTAGCCAGAGCCAGGAATCGAACCCGGGACCACAGTATAAAAGACTGCTGCTCTAACCACTGAGCTACTCCGGCCGATGCCTGAGTCTGCAATTTCTCACTAATAAACCATGTTGGGGAAGTCACCAGCGATCTATACGACAGCTTTGTATGACCGGACAACGATGAATAGATTTTACTATTGCGTATGTCTGTATAATATTTATATATACCTTTAACGTAGTACATTGTTTGAGTTTCAACATTTCAAGGGAAATTGGAAGTTATAGAAATAAATAGCTTCGTCACATTATCCAAGTCTACATACCACACATTCTTGTATTTCATTTTGTTGCACTTTCAGTTGTTATCAGTTATGTCCTTATTTTTTAGGATTTATGCATAACTTTTCAGTTGATTTCTACATATCATTTAATTTGCACTATAGTTTTTCTGAGGTTTTCTCTTTGAATTGGTTAATATGTAAGGTTATTTAAATGATTATTAAATTTTGATTATTTAATTGTTTAGTACTATTGAAAGGTTGTGCATCTTTTATTGTTTTATTATAGGGGGGAAAAAAACCTTTAACCATCGAAATAATTATTCTTGTTCATGTTGTAGAACAATTGAAAAAAAAAATTTTTTTTTTAAATATTATTGTAAAAGAGGTATATGATTTTTTTAGAATTGGATGTATGTACTATTTAGTTTAATAAAAAGAAAAAAGATAACATCTGGTCGTTCCAATAACAGTGAAATGTTGCAACTGAGAGTTTTGAAAAGCTTTTTCAAAATTTTCCATTCTCTAGTAGTAAATTGAGAACCTTTGAACACTTCTTTTAATGCCAGTTGTCACTCGAACACGTATTGCGTTGCATCGAACTGATTTTTAAGATCGTAAACACAATGATGCCACTTTCAGAGTGTATTCATCCAAGGTGAACGCTTTTTAAAGTATGAAAATATACCCCGCAAGAGAAATTATACATCTTATAGTATTCAAGCGAACAAATCTTTTACTAAAAAATGTGCTCTTTCTTGCCGTTTATATCACATACTTTCTTTTAACGTACAGTTATGTTTGTATGTGGCAGTTAAATATTGTAACTCATTTTTCACCCACTTCCTGTTGACATAGGGGTTTGAAATTTGGAATAAATGTGTATTCTTGAGGGCAATACATGAATTGGACACTGATTTTTTTTTTATTATTCGATCCCTAAGGGGGAAACGTTTGATTTCCGATGGAGAAATCAGTATCAACTTCAACAATGAGTAATTGATAAAAAGTAGTAATAGCAGTGTTACCACCCTAGCGCCAAATTTTGACCAACTTGACTAAATACCACCAAATTTGGCGACAAAATTAGATTGCCATATATGAAGCCAATTTGGCGACAGCTGGCTAATTTGGCGAAATTTTCTAATTTTTAGTGCATTTTTAGAAAAATACATTTTTTGTACATTTTGTGAATGTTATATTAACTAAAGTATGATAAAAAAAATTTATATTTATATTTATTGTTTTTATTGTTTTTATTATAGCTAAATTTTATATCGTGATTTTAAATTACGATCAGGATAAAAGGGTAACAATAATATCGAACGCTTATTTATAAAGCGACTACTCAAAATTGTGTTTATTTAGTATTTTACCATTTGTTTACAATTTGCTAACAGTTTTCGATTTATATTTTAAGAAGTAAAATAATTATTTCATACGAAATAAATGTTTTTATAAAATGGAAAATCTTCTAAAATAATTCAAACGTCACTCTATTTTTCAGCAAATCAAAACTGAAATAGAAAATAACTCCAGAATTATGCTTTTAACAGACGAAAATGTTCATATTTTACTTTTTAAATCTTTTGTAAAAGTTGAGATTGTTTACATTAGTGGATTAATGTAATTTTAAATCTATATGTTTTTTAAAAAAATAGAAAGAACTTTAAAAGCTATAACAAAACTAACCACAGACGAATCTTATTTACACTCGATAATAGTTAATGTTGATAAATATATATTTTTTAATCTTAAAAATATATTTAAGTAGCTGTGTGCACGAGATCTTTCGATTGTTAGTGGGGGAAATAAATCTAATTTTATTATACATTTCAAGCTTTAAATTCTAACAGTTCCAAAAAAATCTTAATTTAGAAAGTTTTTAGAATGTTTTCACTCATTTCACCTTTTTCAATTTCGAATTTTTTTTAACCTGTTCTTCGAAAGCATTTACATCTTAAAATAACCAACATGCGTTTTTTTTTTTTTTGCTCCTGCACCCCTTAGGGTTTCTTTTACCAACATAAAATATAGCCTTACTGTAACAGAGATTATCACTAGAATTTTAATATTATTTTCTAAATCGTATCGGTAGTTCCACCCCTACTGATAAACATACGTTATATCTTTATAGTATTAGTATAGATTACGCTGGAGCGTTAAGGCTGTTCTTAACTGCTCCGCTGAACAAGCGCAAAACGTTCTGACACATTTACATATTCATTTTTTCAACGGAAAGATATAAAATTGGAAAACCTGGCCATGGAAGAGATTTGGAATTGAACTGTTTTTTCCATTTTTTGATCAATCAATTAATTACCCATTGAGTTATAAGCGATATCGATCACGTGACAACCCCGTTTTTCGCCCGCTCTTGAGTGATTTTTCTACTTTCACGCGGAAATTCAGTTCAAAAGGTCCACTTTGAAATTATTTTCTGAAAGATCTATTGCGTGTGCAAAAAAATGGAAAAAACAGCTCGATGACATAGTTTCTGAACAACAACACCAGCTAGTTTCATGCATTTTCGAACAAAAATAAATTAAAACTTATGTCAGGAAGTTGCCCTTTTGGATTTGAGAACAGCATTAATGGAATCTCTAGATGAGGCTAATTTTTAATATTTCCAATTGGCATTTTTGTAATTTTTCTTTATGCCCATTCCATAACTCGGTTCTTTTCCATCCTATAAAGCATCATACAAAATGCGCCATTTAAAATAAAAATTATTTAAAATATAAAGTGTCGTTACGTATTACAGGAAAAATATGATACATCTAAAAAGAAATCATATATTTTTAATTTTTTCTAAAACTCTAATTCGTTGATCGTAATTTAGTTTGTATTAAAAAAAAAAAAAAAAGAAAGAAAGAAAGTTATCCGTATTCAACTAAAACTCAGTAAATATGCGTTTAAATTGTAGAATCGTCCACAATAAGAGTGTCCTATGATTTTTGGTAAGCATGCTTTCTCAGCAAATTAAAACAATAGATACTCTATCGTTTAGAAAAAGAAGGAAAAAAAAATTAAAAAAAAAAAAAAAAAAAAAAAACACGACAAACTTATGAGTGCATGTTCTTGATGTTTAAATTGCATTTTCAACCAAAATAAATTTATTTTCAAAATACCACACATTAAAAAAGGAAAAATGATTATTATCATTCTGTATACGAGGGTGGTTCAATAATATTGTCTCCAGTGTGTATAAAATATTTGTACTGCGATGGTTGATGTGGAATATTGAAGCCTAATGTCTTAGATGCCTATTTGCTCAATTTCAGAACTGTAGCTGCTGTATTAACATTTTTTTTTTTTTTTTTCGTTTTTTGGTGTGAGAGGTCGCACCTAGCTTGAAAGGGGGGTTGGGGGGTGACTGTGAATGAGACGTGGCTACTGTCGTTTGGACTCGGTATCATAGTGATGTAGCCACGTCTCATCCACTGTCACAAATCTATCATAGAACTGCTTCAGGCCTGGCCCCCATAAGCTCCAAACCAGCCTTTCCCCCCAACTCTCCCCCCTTTCAAGCTACGTGCCACCCCTCACACCTAAAACGAAAAAAAAAAAAAACTATGTGAATATAGCAGCTACGGTTCTGAAATTGAGCATGTAGGCATCTAAGACACTAGGCTTCAATATTCCACATCAACCATTGCAGTACAAATATTTTATACACACTCGGGACAATAATTATTGAACCACCTTCGTAATAAAAAGTAAAAATAAAACAATTTTTTTAGAATTACTTTTACAAAGAAAAGAGTATTCACATTTTGAATTTGATTCCGGAATAGTTTTTCAGAAGTTTAGGTTATTTGCATTAATGTGTTGCGGTCATCCTAAAATGAATCCAAAGATTTTATTAAAAAGAAAGAATAAACGGAGAACCACACACACGCTGTGGTTAATAGACGAGAGCGTGTTCTCGGTGTTTAAAAAGCTTCATTACTCGGAAGTCTTATCGTGCGACTAGCATTTAGCAGTTATTATAAGAGAGAAATCTAATTCTACCCGTAAGCGTTTTCGTTTCATTTTTACGAATGCAGAGAAAAATATAGTATTTAAAACAACTATTCATAATGTTATAGATTACTTGCCTAATGACATGTTTATTTCAAGGCACCATTTAGATATCTGGCTATAGAAAGAAGAAGATTAACTGTGGATACACTTCAGTCCACATTTTTGCAGTCTGAATTTATCGCATGAATTAATATTTTGAACCGCTGAAAATATGTAATTTCATCTGTAGCCGTGTAAATATAAGTTGGTGGAATCCTTTTGTTGTAGATCTCATTTGTAAATGGTATGAAAAGGGGAAGTTCTGTGTAATTAAGGGATTGTTTGTTCTGGCTGAAGTTTCTATTTTCTTTGCATTTTTTACGTGGCGGGTGTTTGTTTAAAACAATACCAAATTACTGTGTCCGGGAACAGTTAATACGTCGAATTCCTGCAGCAAACAGATGTATATGTCCAAGAATTTGAGAGATGTAAATGTTCGAAGGAAATAGAAATTGTCTTCTTCAAGAAAAGCAAGTATGACATACACTCGCCCAAAATTTTAGTATACAAATACACCACTCATTTTCTTCTTTGATAGACTAAAATGATAATATTAAATTCTCATTTAGGCATTAAATTTTCAGGAGCGGTGAAGTTAGTGTCACCAGATGTCCCATTTACGCGAGTTGTCCCGATTCTCAGGGGATTGGAGAAATGTCTCGTGTCCCCAAAATTTACTATGCACCACTCACTCTCTTCTTTTGATAGACTAAAATGATAATATCAGGTTGTAACGAAAGTTTTCCGCCACAGATAATACGGTCTGTACAAACAGTTCGTGTTGGCATATATTTTGTAAAACGATTTTTGGCATTTGAAAGAAAGAGACTTGCTTTTAAACACTGTTGTGAAATTTGTAAAAAAAATATCGTTATCATTAAGTACAAGGTGTCTGAAATGCAACTATCACGTTACCAGATTAAAACCATCATTTACTTTCAGCTCTGTTGCAAAAAGTGAACTACAGAATGTCACCGAATAAAGTGTACAGCTTTAGGTACTAGTGTTGTATCATATGACACTATAAAGCTTCGGCGGAATGGTGGTAATATATAAAATTACAGTTAATTATAAATATTATAATTAGTATTATGTAATGGTGATTTGGCGGAAAAATTTCTTTACAAACTAATATTGTGTCGATGTGGGTTAGGATTAACTCGTTCGACACTTAGACAATCACATTTTAATAACTATCACACACAAAATATATACAAACTCGCATAAAGCGCATAATATAGGGATGGAACACACATAGTTCCGGTTATCACAAGAGAACTTCGCTAGGTGCGTTACATTTTGTACAGACGCCGAAAAACTACCAAAACCCGCGCAATCATGATTACATACATTCACTTCACTTCATGTTTAGCAAAATATCTCAGGATATTTTGCCAACAGTGGCAACAGCGCCATCTATATGCTATAAAAATAAGGGAAGGCAGTCATTTTGTTACAATATTAAATTATCATTTAATCCTTTATGCCCCGACGGTACTTTAAAGTACCATTAAAATAACTTGTTATAAAATTCATTTAACACGCTACGTCGGTCACCGGTAACTGACACTGAACTTTCCGTTTAGAACGCGACATTGATCGATGACTGACGGTCTAAAATATGATATTAAAACTAAAAATATGTATATTGTTTTAAGTAATTACTGAAACTTTATTTAAAATTTACTTACCTTTTATTTATTACAGGATTATACTTTCTTAAATTATTTAAAACATTGTAAATTTTTCAGCTTCAGTGTCAGCCACCGTGGCACTCAACGTGTTAATACCTCTGTTAGTAGTACGTAATACAATTTAGAATAAAAACTTTAAAAAAATAATTTAAACAGCATGTGTATATTAAATATGCTCACTTAAAAAGCTCGTAACCTAACTTTCCAGTTCAATCCCGTGAAATTCTATTTTGCAGAGGTAAAATTTCTGAAGTCTTGGAGCAGTCAAAGGCACTAAATTAAATTAAGACTCTGATTAATCTCACTCTTTCTGGCCCTAAAAACTAGCAAAATAATAGGTAAATGACATTCAAAATGCATTTCCAAAAATGCTATACAGAGAAAATATAGATGACAATCCATTTCCATTGCATTTTTATTTCTTTCATAAGATTTGGTGCATTCAGTTTATAAGAGAAGGGTTGGAAAGGGTGGGGGGGGGGGGGGAGAAAGTAAAGAATCCGCCGAATATTTAAGAATTCATAGTATTCAGTCTTGTTTTCTGCTCCCCCCCCCCCCTTTCCCTTTTCGCTCCTTTTCTATAAGACTTTTTATGCCACACCCTGTTATTTACATTCGACCGTCCTTTCGAAATCCTTTTAATCTTAAAAGAATTTTAATTGGTATAATCAAAATATTTTGTCAGAATATGCAAGATAAATTTTCCTTTCTGTTGTCTGTTTTTTCAGACAGTGACTCAATGCTCAGTTAAGAAAGCAAATAGCCATGGAAAAACCACTTTTTTTTCGAGTCTTTCGTAATGCCACCCAATATTAGCTCATTGTTGTTGTACTATTACCTATCTCTCGAAGTGACAGCCTTGCAGTCATATGATGCCCATGGTTTTGAAATTATACGTGAAATTGTTCCTATAGATTGCTGGTCTTTTAAATGACCTTTAATACGTTTTCTGGATTTATTTTTCTTTCTTTTTTTCTATCTCCTCTTATAAAATTGAAAAGGAAAAGTAATAGAATGAAACCTGTTATACCAAAAAGGAATTTTTAGAAATGATAATAAGGAATTTACTACACTAGGAAGCATTTTGTTGTATAAATATATTGCATAACCCACTTACTTGCTGAAACCCCGACTTTTACGGCTATGCTCGAGTGTTGCTGTTGCAATTTTCGATCTCACTTTTTAACACTCTCCAACAGTTTATTAACCCTTCATGGTCCGACGGGACTTTTAAGTCCCATTAAAGAAAATGCAATATAAAATTTATTTAATTCGTCTACTAATAAAAGCATATGGCACTTTTTATACAAAAGACTTTGCTGAATCACGTTCAGCAAGCACTGCAAAACAGTCGAAGTTAAATATTTTTTAATGGGGTCATTTTTTCACCCATTTACATGCATTTAGCTTTTCTCGTATCAAAAAATGTTTTGCGAAAATTTTGCAACTACAAAACACTTCTCAGTTACATATAGGATCACAATACATTTATTTACATTGTTCTTGTGAGAATTGTGAGGTTTCCATAACAGTATTTTTTGTTAATCTAATTATTCTTGTAAATATTTTACCAAGAAAAAAAAAAAACCTCTTAACTACCGATTTATTAAATCAGTTTTATTTAAAAATCTATCTAAAAATCAAATTGTTATTATATAAGTTGTTTTGTATATCTCCAGGCATTAACGAAGATAATTATTGAAGAGGAGCAAACTTCTGATTTATAAATCGGGACATAAAGGGTTAAACGTGTTTATGAGTATGGTTTGTTTGTCTGTGCTCAAACTCTCGTACATATACTCGGATTGCCATGTAATTGATACATGTTATTGAGGTTTACTATAACGTGTGCGCTAATTGAAAATGAAATATGTAGCTTGTTTACAGGGACACACAAAAGAATTAGTTATATTATGGATGATGTGTAGAGAAAAATCGTTTGCGATGCAGTTTAACTCTTTATGTACTGAATTATGATTTCATGAATTTTTTTTCTTCTAAAGCATTTTTCGTGAATATTTGAAACTACACTAGAAGATTTACATAATCATTTAATAAATTTTAGAAGAATTAATTAAATTTGAATTTATAGGGATTTTGTGCAATATTTATAACCCCACTCAAATCTTTTAATTTAAATATTTTTTCTTAGTATTTTGTAGAATTAGGAAATGTACAAATATAATGTACAATAGAAATATACAAAAGAAATATAGAAATATTTTCGAATTGAAAAATTCCCCCCTCTCCCCTCCAACGCCAAGAAAGCTGAAAAGATGTAAAGGCAAGAGAAATCATCCTTTTAAAAATATTTGTTTTGTGTAACCAATAATACTTTTGGAACAAGATAAAGTAATGCATCTATAACTCAAATGTATTACTACTAATCGATGTATTAAATGAATTTTATAACAAGTTATTTTAATGGTACTTATAATTACCGTCAGTAGATAAAGGGTTAAGGGGTCTCAGGACTCTTAAAATTGGAAAAAATGAAAAAAAATAAAAAAGACCATTTTCAACATTTAATATCTTAACATGTATACGATTTTAAAACACAAATTTTATTTTGGGCAAAGATAAGAGTGTATTCTTTTATTTCGCGTATTTAAAAAATTGCAACATGCAGAATTAATATTTATAGGGGGCTTCAAACTCTCAAACATTTGTGGAGCGGAAAATTGGTATAACAGCACGCAAGATTACAAAATAAATTTTGGAACTAGAATGAAATTTTTTGACCCTATTTAACTTCAGATTGTAATAATTACTCTGAACCTAAATAAATTTGTATTTAAAGCATTTTTATATTTTTAATACAAAGTTGTGTTTAGCTAATACAATATATATATATATATATATATATATATATATATATATATATTAACAATAAAAAAGAAATTTTTGGTTCAGTTTATACAGACGAACAGGAAACATATGTTTTGAAAATTTCATGAAAAAATATTCAGAAGTCAGGGGTCTGTCCAGACTTTTCTCCCAGGGTCCTGTCTTTTGTGAAATTGTGAAGTTTTTCTTATATTTGTGAAAATTCTAGCCATAATTTTGTGAATTTTAAATTATCGACGTCTTCATGTTCTATCCTTCATATATAAAAAGCTAAGTAATATGCTCTTTGGTGAGTTCAACTGCTTACTTAGAGGCCAACTTTTATTTTTAAATGACTAAATTTGTGAAAAGTTTAACTTGAAGGTGAAAAAAATTCTGTGAAAGGTCTATTTAAGGGACAAATAATTTTGTGAAGGGTCCTGTTTTGGGACAAAATGTTTTGTGAAGGGTCCTGTTTGGGGATAAAAAAATTGTGAAGGGTCCTGTTTTAAGATAAATTATTTTGTGAAGGGTCCTTTAAAGGACCTAAAATTTTCCCTAAACATATCCCTGGAAGTGTTTGAGATATCCCAAAAACGTCATTTGGAGAAAAATGACTTCAAAGTTTCGGAAATGCCACTTCAGCTATTGGGCGGGTATAATTCTAAAAGCCATAACTTCTGTTCTAATAGGAATTACAATGAAACAATTATATCAAAATGCTCTGAAAAAATAGGAGTTTAACATCTAAAAATATTAAATTTTTAAAAATTTGGAAGTTTTAAGAGTCCTGGGACCCCATAATGATACTTCAAACGTAATGAAATTGTTATACATCTCTGAATGGAGTACAATATGGTTTCTTTAGAGTTTACAGTAATTAGCTTTCACAGTTCGTTAACAGGGTCGCAAAAAATAATTCCATTACATTATGATCTATGGGGTGAAAATTGTCTGCTGAGTATTTCAATGATGTTACACTACGCCAAAAGTAATAAAATTGGTACGGATCCCCGAGGTTTCATTATAACATATTACGCTAGATTAATTTTAACTCAATTGTTCTAATTGGTAAATAATTCATATGAGTTGTAATTTTCCAACATTGCGAAAAGTGTCCGGACCGGGATTCGAACCAGTGATCTCTTGGCTGAAGCCGCCAGTGCTCTGCCAACTGCGCTCTCCCGGCCGAAACTTGAGGATCTAATTAAGGCTGTTTTTAACTGAAAGAAAATAAGTTAAAACTGGTGTGAATGACTAAGAACAAACAATCTTCTTGAAACACCATCAAAAATTTGTAAATGCGCTAGGCCTTTCGAAAGATCTGAGTCTTTCTTCGTCAGGCGCAAAAAAGACGTCCTTCTACTATGAAAGCAGTAGTCCTTCTACTATGCTCTGCTCAACAAGCGAAAAACGTTTTGACATATTTACAAATTCATTTTTTAACGGGAAGATATAAAATTGGAAAGCCTGGCCATGGAAGCGATTTGGTATTGAACTGTTTTTTCCATTTTTTGATCCATCAATTACCTATTGAGTTATAAGCAAATTCGATCACGTGACAATCATGTTTTTCGCCCGCTCTTGGGTGCTCTTTCTCCCTTCGTGCGGAAACTCGGTTCAAAACGCACACTTTGACATTATTTTCTGAAAGATCTATTGCGTGTGCAAAAAAATGGAAAAAACAGCTCGATGACATAGTTTCTGAACAGCAACACCAGCTAGTTTCATGCATTTTCGAACAAAAATAAATTAAAACTTATGTTAGAAAGTTGCCCTTTTCGATTTGAGAACACCCTTAACCCAGCTAACCTTATTGATTATAGCATCTGGTCTGATATCTGAATCAGCTCAACAGCATAAATCGCAGGTAATGGGACTTCAGTAAACGCTGGATAAATCCAGCGTGATGCTATGATCAATAAAGTTAGCTGCGTGATTTATATCCTTTAGATTCGTCCGGGATATTAATCGCGTTAATTTTAGGCTTATTTTGTCAATTTAGTTTATTTATCAACTTTATCATTTTCTGTTATGAAAGTTTCCTACTTTTTTCAGTATTTTCTGAAACAAATAAATCGTTAGGTCTTATTACATTATTATTATTATTATTAAATGTTTTATATTAGTTAAAATTTAAATGATTATATCAATTAATATGTTTATAAATATAAACGTTATATATAAATTTAATTATATTTAGTTAAAATAATCACTCCGTATAATTTTGAAATATTGATTAAAGGTGGACACCTCTCCTAGATTTCCTGTGGCCATCTCTCCTGAAATTGAAGGACTGATGGTCACCCAATTTAAAGCATCAATAGCCATTGTACGTCTTTGTTTTAGGCTTAGAAGTAAAGATTAGATTATATACGTGCCTTAAAAGTCCATACAGTAAAAAATATATAGAACGTAGGTACTGCAAAACATCCAGATACCCAAGTCAAAAACAAAATTCAACCACTAAACAGTTGGCAGAGCATTGCAAGCTTCAGTCAAAAGATCCCTGGTTCGAATGTTGGTGGTCCGAACATTTTTCGTTTAGTTGGAAAATTACAACTCATAACATATTTTCTATAGATTATGAAATCCATAGCGTTTATTTACAGAAACACACAAAGGAGTTCAGTTACAGAGCTGGTTATGAACAATAATTGCTGGAAGTGCGTTTTCAGCTATTGTATGCATTTTTAAACATAGGCAATACATAGGGTGCATAAATTCTATAGATCATATTACCAACGAAAGAACTCGCACACTTTACCGGCTATGACAACACAATTGCTGAAAATGGATTTTAACTGCGTTATGTGTTTTTTAAATTGTTTATTCAAATATCTCATTTCAATTTATAAAAAAAGAAAATTTCTTAACAATATTCTTATGGTACTGGAAAGCGTTTCATAATCTATGCCAGATGCATGATTTTTCGTTCTTGTTCTCTACTCGTCAACAATAAACTAAAAAATATAAAATACTTGTATAGAAACTTTCCACTCTTTTGTAAATAATGATGGTTTACAATCCCTCCCAGTTCAAGAATTTGGTTATATCATTGAGAATGAAGAATTAGTGGTAAACATTCAGGTAAAAGACAACTTTTACTTTTTCTTTTTTTAATGACAGTAATGCATCAAGCATAACTTTTACTTACAAAATATAACGAATCACCTGCTTCAAATCTGACAATATCTCATATTCACAAAATCGATGCGCTTCTGCCACATTTTTTTACTTTTTATCCAGTCCTTCTTTTCAGTGCAGTCGCAAAATGATTGAATGTTCCACTGGCAGGATTCTTCAATATCCGTTACCGTTGCTTAAACGATTTTCAATATCGCGGTGTCATACCAACGCAAACTAAATGAAAGGTTAAATGTCATTAATCATGTGTAAGTATGCATATGAATCAACCCGATATCCTGTAATTCGACGTCAGACACCTTTTAATTTTCTTGCAGAAAAGCTAATAAGGGACAACAGATTTGCAACGCTTATTATGATGTGTCTGACTGTTTAGCCGGACAGTGAGACTACGCCTTTGCCCCGAGTAATGGATGTAACTCTTACTTTTGCTTCGTTGTAGCCTATATTATTCTTAATGGTAGTTGGACAGTCTCTAGAATTTGCTTTTCCGTCGGTTCATTATCTTTGCCGAGGCTTTAGAATAAGGTTAGTATTGATGAATATGTTATATGTATAGATGCGCCAGAAAATCAAAATCCAAGAAGAGGCAACATTTTGGAGCAGCTGAATCTGTGGTCTGCATCCTAGGGCGCGTTTTTAAAAGACTATAAAAATGAAATAAGCTAAAATAAGAATTTTTTTTTCGTCAAGACATTTTTTAAACATATAAACAAACAAACAAACAAACAAAAAAAGATACAGAAATACAACAGATAAGAAATTAAATTTCTACAGATTTTTTCCAAAATAGAGAATTACAACAATTTTCCTTTTCTTTCCCCAGAGGGGTTCTGCACCATGTATCCCCCCCCCACCCCCACCGTCTAAAATAATTTTTAAATACGTGAACATAGAAAAAACAAGGCTTAAATTGTCTTGCACGGAAGGGTGTGGGTATCAGGAGACTGACGAGAAATTCTTAATTCATATTTTTCTTAGTCTTTAATTATTTTAAATTATTTGGAGGAAATATTTCTTTTCTTTTCTTTATTTTATTTTTTATTTTATTTTTTTTTTTTTTGGTAAGTCATGTGTATTAAATAGAATTCAATTAATTATATTTCAAAATATAGTAAAGGGTAATGGCCCTCCCTCTTTTTTCCGTAACTGTCACCCATGAGGAACAGCGAATTTTTAACATTTTTTGTGATATGTCTGCAAATTCTTTAGCCGAACATTAAAGACTACGCCTTTGCCTTGAGTAATTAATGTAACTTCCTTTTTCTTCGCTATATCTATATGCCATATTATATATGCTATATTGGTAGCTAAAATTGTTGGACCGTCAATAGAATTTGTTTATCCGCTCATTTCATTAGAATAAAGTTACTGTAAGTCAATATTTCTATTAAGAGACATTGACAAAAGCGATATCCAGACCTGTGGTCCGCAGCCTATACATCTTTTTTTTTCTATGGATATTTAAAAACATGATGAAATAAGATAAAATCAGAATTTTTTGTCAGAACAACTTTTAAACATGTGGACATAAAAAGCAATACAGAAATATTACAAATAGAGGTTGTCTTGTATGTTTGTAGAATATGATAGCATAGACATGAAATTTACATATTTTACTTAGTAGACTACAACATTTTTCTTATTAAAAATGACTTTGGTTGTTTGTGTAACGTTCTTCTTCAGGTCTGTGAAAAGAATTCGAATACATTATAGCCTATAGACAGTTAGATGTCTGAAATGTACTATCTAATTTTAATCAAACTATCTACCCGTTTGTTTAAGCTCTTCATTTGCTAGGCAGTTTAACTTCTATAAAAATTCTTATATGAGCATGAAATTTATGTATGTTATTAAAGAATATTAGAGAATGCCCCCTTTTGAAAATTCCCTTTAAAAGAAATATGGCGTTTTATTACATGTATGCAATAATAATTGCAGTGGCTGGTTATTATTGAAATGCGTTTTAACAGCATTACTAGATAGTGCCCGTCAAGATTTGACGGTAAATAACTTAAAGGTTTCATTAGAAAATTTCTTGAATTTTTAATTAGTTACTTTTAAATTAATTATTGAAATCGTGACAAATTTCTATCCCAATCGCGCCCGTCGGCCTAATCTTTCGGAGTTTTCGTGGTTTTCTTCGAGCCGTGGATCTTCCATGCGTTAATACGGATTAGGTTCCCTTAGAAAGACCCCCACGGAGGGCACTCCCCCCGGGCCTATATCCCTCGTGTAGATAATTGGCCGTCAAAAATCAACCCAACCCAACCCGTGACAAATTTCTATGTTGCATAAGTGATTCCTATTCCTTTCAGGCGATAGAGGGCGCTGTCAGTCTAACCTATTCAATGAAGTGAACAAATTTTAAGTTTATAATTTACTACCAATTACGCTTGCTTTTTATCAGAAATTTACCTAAAAATACTGGGTAAAGCATTTATTTTTACTTACTACGGTATTTTTTCTTCTTCTTCTTTTTTTTTCTTTTGAAAAAATAACAATATTTTTATTTATTTATTTTAACCGCACAATCATTAAAAGCTGCCATGAATTTTATTTTTATCAGTCTCATTCTCTAAAACCTAAATTTGAAACTTTATGCAGCTAACGATTTATAATGTAATTTTTTTTTTACTTGAATTTTATTTTACATTTTTATTTGTTTTTTAAATATTAAACGATGGATATGTAATTTCTTTTATAATTCTGTTATAAATATTTTTTTCTTTCTCTGTTTTCTTTTTTACCGAAAAGAATGGCAAACTTTTCTTTCTGTCACACACACATATATATATATATATATATATTCTTGATAATGATCAGAAAATATAACAAAAATGGTAGATCAGCTCAATTTATTGAATTGATAATTACATGCAAAATATTTTAAATAAAAAATTAGTTTTTAAAAAAAATATTGTTGCGTATTAAATTTTATTTAATTATAAAGCATTCAAATAATAATAATTACAAAATAAAAATCATACAACTTCTCCTGCTGATAAAACATGCCATTATTGAATAGTATCATCGCCAAAAATATTGCAGAAATCATTTTGCAGGTGTTGGGCTCGAACCCACGTCTTGTACAAAAATTCAGAGCTTTAAACAGCTGCGTTTCACCGCTACGCTAGCAGGACTCGCTGAGTATTCCTCTAAGTTAAAGAGGTTCGAAAAAGAGTTGACGCATGCGCAAATATGTTAATATTGGTCTTACTGATCCTGATCTTACAGTTTACGTCTCTCCCTTTACGTTTTAATATATATGATATGTGCTGTGAAGTTTTAATATGCTAATTCAAAAATATCAATGATATCAATTTGTTAATCTGTCTGCCTTTCTCTCCGCTGCTTTTTTATATTTGTAATACAGGAACAGGTGAAAAAACGTGAAAGTTATCAATGAGTATTCAATTCAAATACAAAAGATCGAAAATTGAAAAAAAAAATTCAAAAGTAACAAACCAGTAAAAATCAGTTTAAAATAAAATTTAAAAGAAAGAAAAGAAATATACGAGCTTTCTGAAAGGATGATGAGTAAAATTCAATAAAATTGTCGTGTGTTTCTGCATGGCTTTGAATTGTACACTTTAACAATAATACAATGCTTTACAAGAAAATAATTCCAAAGAGACAAAAAAAATATACAGCTAAAATGGAAGAACTCGATTCCATTTTCGCTTAAATGAAACACTAAATAAATAAGTAAATGAATAGAAACACATAAATGGTAGCTATAAATAATTAACTTTTTGTGCGATAAAAACGCAATATTCTCATCTGTAGGATGTATTCCATGCTAATAACTGTAGAGGTAATTAATAAGAACTAATTAAAAAACAACCATCTAATACAAATGCTTAATTTATTAATGTACGTATTATAATAAGAATATTCTACTACTTATAAAAAAAATAATAATAATTACGTTATTATATATATTGAAAAAAGTTTTATTTGTAGATTAACAGTGTTCTTATTAGCGTATGATAACATTTGAAACATTTCTAAAAGTAAGCTAAGATAATTGTCCAATATTGTTTTGTTACTGGGGTTTATATCTGGGGAAAAAAAGCATTTCTTTGAAAATATATAAATTTGAAGAACGGAATGAAAAAATTAGTAACTTCACATTTAAATCAGTATGATACTTAATATGATAAATATTTAAATAATTATTATTGTAAAAGCCCAAAACTTACAGAAATCCATCTTAAATATTTTCATCTTCTGTTTATTTCTGTCAGTCGCTTCTCAACCTTCCTCCTTCTCTATATATCGTCATCTCAAAAATTCTATATCATCTATATATATATATTTTTTTTTTTTTTTCGCGCAAATAATTTCTCTTTTATTGTACGTAATACTATTGGTAAATTTGATTCATATAATTTCTAGCAAATTCCATTCATTAGTAAATGAAATTTACCTACATTAACAACTTTTACATTTATTATCCAAAATTCAAAAAACTGATAGCATGCAACAGTAAAAGCATAAGAGAGAGAATTCAACAATGTTTAATAAATCAAATTAGCAGTTTATTTTTATAACTTGTCTCATAACTTGTCTTATCAAAATTATTCATATGCGAAGAATTGCTGCTTAAATAATTTCATTTAATGCCATAATTAAGAAGGTGTGTTTAATGCCTTGCGAAGAATAATTTTCTTCAAATTCCTTGCATTATCAAAAGCCGTGGGCGATTGCAAATGGCCTTGTTGGAATCACTAAATTGAACAGGAAACGGTAATTTTATTATTCATTCTTTCCACCATCGTTCCTTTTTACGACAAATAAAAGAGAAGTATGCAGTTTCTGAATACCCTGGTACTGAAATGCGAAAAGTGCTTGCAGATGGATATAATACTTTTTATTGTTGTAGTTTACTTAAGATGTTTAATTTGCATTTTTATATTAATTTGTTTCACATAATTTTTAACCTTATTTCAAGTAAGCGATTAAATATGTAAAACTTGAAGAATTGGAAAAATAGACGCATGTAGGAAGCGAGAACAGTTCCAAAATAAATAAATTTAAATTTAAAAAATAAATAATATGGTAAAGTTTTTTTCTGAGAGAAACAGAAGTGTACTTTTAAAAAAATGCAGAATCCCATGTTAACCGAAGGAAATTTAAACACGGGATTCCTCATTGCCTAATACAATGATCGAAATTCCATTTTCACCATCAGAAAGTTATCCTCCGATATAGATGTACTCTGTATTCAAAAATTATTTTCTTAAATTTTATTTATTTTTAAAAGCATTATAAAAATTTATATTTTTACTTGAGCAAAGTTTTAAAAGTTTGTCTTCGTCTTCTTAAAAAAACTTAAAATTGAAAGCGACAACTTTTTAAAACGCGGTACGTCTGCATAGCTCGTCTACTTTTAATAGTTAAAGTTAATTTTGATAATTATATTATGTTAATGAGCAGACCTGTGTTTAAATTTTGACTCCGAGACTTCGTGTGTATCGCAAAAACATTAAAGAAAAATAAATTAAGAAACAAGTGAAAAATAAAAGCATACTGTGTTATGTATTTTTATTTATTGCCTGTTACTGTGTTGTTATAACGATTTAATATTTGCATAAACATACAACTCTCCATGTAACTTACATCGTACAAAGAAAATTCGATGTTAAAACAATAAGCTGATGATGACAAACCCAAATTTATGTTAAAAATACAGCCTTTAGGACCTGATTTTCCTATGAAATTTTCTGTCTATCCTTTATTATTATTATTATTATCATGATCTGGACTAGGTGAAAAGCTATTTTTGTGCTCACAATCCCGAGAAAGAAATTAAATTGAAAGAGAAAGACTTTTAGTAACATGCATCCATGCGTAAATGGAGAAAACAAAATGTTTTGTAGTTGTGTAAACTTTGAAATAAATTTTATTATTATTATTATAGTTTTCCTGATATTTTTTTAGTTACATCCTTCATTCATAATCTGATGGAATATATAATAGTTAACTTCTTCGCGACAGGCGTCCTTTACATAATTTTTAATCTTTTATCGCCGGTATTGGTATATAGAAATTTTTGTCTAATTTAAGCACAGAAACTCTGATTGAATAATGAACATTTTTCTATCCAAAATTACTGGTAAGAATAATCAAGAATTCTGATCATCCTGTACGTCAAGTAGGGGAGGTATTTTTACAACCCTTAGAAACCTGTTTTTAAACAAATTTTTGGTGTTTTCTTATAAAGTGACCTTTTATTCATTTATTAAAATGTCCGGACCAGGATTCGAACCCGGGACCTCCTTGGCAGAGCACTGTCGGCTTCAGCCAGGATGTCCCGGGTTCGAATCCTGGTCCGGACATTTTTCGCCCAGTTGGAAATTTACATCTAATATGATTTGTTTACCAATTAGAATAATTGTGTTAATATTAATCTAGTGTAATTTCGTATCCAGCGATTTCTGGAGTTCCATTACCTGAGATTTATTCTGTTAAGCTGAACCAGGTTTCAGACCAGATGCTGTAATCATCAAGGTTAGCTGGGTGAAAAAGTTCGACCAGAATCGTCCGGGATAGCTCAGATGGCAGAGCACTGGCGGCTTCAGCCAGGAGGTCCCGGGTTCGAATCCTGGTCCGGACATTTTTCGCCCAGTTGAAAATTTACATCTAATAAAATTAAGTGGTTTCATAAAAATACCACCACCCCTGAAATGGTTAAAAGAAAAACTAATAACTCTATCATTTTGATAAATAAAATCGGGTGGATTTAATGTTTTTTTTTAATTTTCCCCTCGTCAATTATAGAAACATTTTCCTTTTCAGACCATTTAAACTTTTTTCCTTCTACATGACGAGCAAAACGAACTAACCATCGATCTTCGCACTGCTTTTCTGTGTAACCTACAGAATGTCTATGAATAGTCTCTTTGTTCTTCCTTACCAATTTCAGTAGCTCTTGTTGTAAAACAATAATGAATATTACAATCCTATATTAGTTTACAACTTAAAAAAACTATTAAATTTCAAATATACAAGTGTATCATTTCTCCCCAGCACTAATGTATCATTTCTCCCTATCATGCTTTATTGGATTTTCAATCACTTTGTATAAATGCAGTTGCAAAATGCCAATCTGCTTTCTGGTAAAACTCACCTTAATAATGTGCGTTACAAATAAAAAAAATTACAAGATATTATCTTCACAATAATAAGAGATATGAAAGAAAATCAATATTTAAAAAAATTTACATTGACATTCCAAAAGTCTTCAAAATTAAAGACAAAAAATGGTGTCAGATCTTCGCTGCTAAATCCAGCTAATGATGACCTCTGCTAATAAAAGAAGACTTTACATGTGTTACATTGGCTATTAATGTTATTTATTGAGAAAAATTGTCAATGTATCAACCCTCCCTATGTATCAAACCTCCCCTATACGTCACGAAAGAGTTAATTGTTTAATTACAAATTGGATGATATTTTTTAATACAGTAGACTGTCTCAAATCTGCACAGCTTGGGACCAGAGGATGTGTGGATTTCTGGTCATTGCGTTGTTTACATTTTTTAAACAGTAATTTGAATGTAATAATGTAATCAAAATTATAATGAATGCTTTCAATATAGTAAAATATTAAAATTATTTAGCAAAATAATAAACTAAAACAATGAAAATTAAGATAATTTAAAAAATAGTTAAATTATTAAAAGTAAAGGTCAAGTAAATAATTAGTGTGTTGTGAAATATGCATAATAAAGATGAGATACATTTTCCTTGAATTATTTGATGAAACTTGCCTCATAAAGGTATCCTTTTAATTCACATAAAAATAATCAAGTTAGGAAGTTTTATTTCAAGTTTAGCCAGCCTTATTAACAAAAAATCTTGATTAATATAATTAAATATATTTTGTAAAAAAAGATTGGGTTTACCAGTAATATCAGCAATATTTTGATTTTTTTTTTCTTTTTTTTTTCTTTTCTTTTTTTTTCCTTTTCTTTTTCTTTTTTTTTTTTTTTTTCAGAAATAAATTTATACTTCCTTCATGAAAAACCACGAGTTTAGTCATATTATCAAGACTTACATATTAAAATATTTGCAGAATGATATAAGACTAAAAAAATCTGTAATTTTGTCCCTACATATGAACTGAAAGTTTCATTGTTTACATCTGCGATGATGTGCGGATTTTAGGGAGTATTATAATACTGTTTAATAATATTGTTTAAGCAACGTATTTACACACGGTATACGATGATTAAATTATACAGCTCTATACAATTTCAAATTTCGACTATTGAATCCTCAAGGCTTTTATTTTTATTCATCGAATTTAAAAATGTCTTTACCCCTAATATTATCTCCAATCAATACGCCGTGCAAAATAATTATAGTTAATTGTAATTATGTAAATTGTGTAACTGTAACTACTTTAAAACTTCTGAAATGCTCTAAATAAATGAATAAAGCAGCTTGTAAAAGCAAATAGCGAGCTCTCTATGTAATGATTGGAATTATTACATCTGATGAACAGAACTTTAAAATTACTGCTGTGGGCAGTAATCACATAAACATTTCAATAGGCAAATTCAGGCTTTAATACAAACAAACTTTTGTTAGAGAAAGATTTGGCATTCAAATTTTTGAGAAACACGGAAAAAGCGTCGAATGATGGATATAATATAACTAGCGTTCACAGATACAATGTCGGGAATAGCGTAAAAATGTATAAAGAAATATGGAAAAGAGGAACAACTGCTTCTAAGTCAGGACATCAAATTAGAAAACATTTTTGTTTTGCTATAGTAAACGTACGTAAATTAAATAACTCGTAAGGCACACAGATGCATGCAAAATAAACATAACAGATGTTTGTATAGTTAATAACATTATATTCCAACAATTTAGCGTCCACAAATTGAATTTAATCAATATTATACTTTAGAACACGTGTTCATAAATTATTGTCATGTTTTCCTTACCTTATAACTGTTGATTATTAGTAAAGTACAACTCAAAAAAATTTTTATGTAACATAAAGTTACATATGAGTAAAGTTGCAACTAAAAACGTCATTATCCAATACCGATTATAATCAAATAATGACTAATAATAAAATATTATAAAATGTATCAAACTTTTTAATTAATTATGCACACAAAGTTACATATGAGTAAAGGTGCAACTCAAAACTTATTAATCCAATACCGATTATAATCAAATAATAACTAATATTAAAATATTATAAAATTTATCACAAACTTTTTAATGAATTATGAGCACAAAGTTAGATAATTTCCGCATGATAGTTCCTCACCATCCCTCCAAATTATTTTCCCTTGGTTACAAGAGATTTGAAGTAGTTAGAATTTGAAGATTCAAAGTGGCGGTTTGATTCTTTCTAATTCTGAAATATAGCGAAGGAAAAGCACTTCATGCATATATTTTAATTAATATAAATGATGATCGATTACTTTACACTAAAGTGTAGGCGATTTTGGAACTTGCCGAACCAAAATGGTGATTTTGTACACTGACCCTTTTTCTACCGATATATACTGATAGAAAATGTTTGATTTTGGTCACAATAGCTCTCATTTTTTCCCTTTTTAAATTCAAATACATTTTTCTGCGATGTAAAGGTTTGATTCTCAATGTTACTAACTCGTATGAATATTACATAACGCATTTCTTTTTAATAAAGGAGAGGGGAGCATGCGACTCCAAAGAATTCTAATGTTAATTTTACCGTTCGTGTCAAATAATTCGTAATTTTGCAATCCTCCTTACCTCTTCTTGATTCTACCTAATCATTTTCTCTATTTCTTTTTTTTTTTTTTTTTTTTTTTTCATTTCTACATTTCTTTTTTTTTCAGTTCTGTTTTATTGTTATTTATTCCCACCCATATTATTTTCAAGGACGCAATCGCTACCTACAAGTTTATTGTTAAATTTCACAGATATTTTTGCAATTTGTTTCAGATGGACTACCGGTAATTTTTATAGTTCTTTTTTTTTACCAATTAAGTGTCACGTTTTTATCATGATATAGCTCTTAAAAAAAAAAGAGTCTCGTTTTTAATGAAGTTGCGCAAAAAGGAGAAAAAAATGACAAAGAAACACAGTACTACTCTTTCTCATAGTCATCTGCTGACTAAATGAATAAGGTATTTTTAGTTGAATAACCGATTAATTTCGATGTTTTTTATTTCGCTTTGTTTTGCTTTTTCGTAATGCTGATGCTGACTAACAACTACAGTTGCTTAGTTGAATGGATGGTGTTTAATGTCACAAGATCCCTTTAGAAGTATATTGCGCCAAAAGAAAAGAAAAAGTTTTAAAAACAAAACATATAATTATTTTTAAAAAAATATCTTAAATGTTATAAGAATAATTTGAATTAAAACAAAAAAAGCTTAATGAGAAATGTGATGTGATGTAAATGTAATTAAAACACTTTAATAAAGTCATAACATTTTTGTTTTGCTTTTTTTAAAGACAAATTTTCATAGGTAAAATCTCCAAAATGGTGATTGGCTTAAAAAAGAAGTATAAAATGTCCAAATTATGTAGCATAAAACGGTGAATTTTAAAGTATAGATCTATGAATACGGTTGTGTCTATATCCGGGAATTTTAAATTGCATTTCGAAAAGAAACTATTTTGGATTGTATTTTAATCTGGAATACATATAGAGAAGTACAAGCAGGGTCCTCGTTGGTTTTTGACCAACATTAGCGATTTCGCGAATAAGAAATAAAAAACAGTAGCCAAATGAAAAAAAATGTTAGCAAAGTAGATTTGGTGTAAAACACGGAAAAATTTATCTTTAACCTCTTATTGTATCCCTTTTTTACAATCTAAAATAACTTATTTTTTTGTGATTGCTTATAAAATGGAAATTGGACTATCCGCTACAGAAACTATTGAAGATAAGTACATTCTAAATGTCTCCTAAATGTGTAAATGTTTCAGACATTCTTTTAGCAGTCCAAATAAAACTTCAAAACTGGTATCTTTGATTTTCCATAGTAAAAATATACACTAAAAATTGCTATGAGATTTCGACTCTAATCAATAGAAAACATTTATCGGCCAATGATACTTTTCATACAACTAATAAATAGTATGGTAAATGGCTAATTTCAACACCGGATTCCAGCAAAACTTTTCTCTGTTTGGCGCTTGATGATAGTAATTTTGTTTGTGTTTTAACCGGCGCGACGCAATGCCAGAGCATATATAATGACCAACTGACAACAGAGAAATACCTATCGCATAATCCTTTGTGTCTTTGGCTGTTGCTAAACTGAATTGGTGTTGAGCCAGTATAGAGCAATGTAAATGGTACGGTGCAATTGAACACTTAAGCGATATCAATCATTCAGCAACGCGGCTTGACTATATTGGTACTCACACACACACACACGAAAAAAAAAAAAAACAGAAATTAAGCATTCGCAATTTGGCGGGTTTTATTGTTCGTTTACTCGCCAAATGAAGCATTTTGTCGCAATTTGGCGCAATGGCGAGAGGTACAGGGTATCTCTTAAATGTGTTCACACTTTAAAGATATCATTTACTTTATTAATTTTTTTTTTTAATTAGCAATTTTTCTTATTGGAATATGGTTTGCACCATAAGATCGTCAAAGTGTCCATTTTTTTTTTTTTTTTTGATGGGGGGGAAAAATAGTTAAAATTTACTTTGAATTTTTGAATTTTATTTTTATTTATTATTTTTTGTTTCTTTGTTTATAACAAAAATATTGACACTTTGCAAGTCTTGTGACGGAAACCGCATTCCAATACGACAGTTTGCTTAATTTTTATGAATCTTTCAAGTATGAACGAATTTAAGGGACTCGCTGTACATATGTAGCTAGAAAATGCATATCGTACATGGGGGGGGGGGGGGGGGTCTTGTGTCAGACATTGATTATTATGTCCTTTCTGTGATATCGATTTTCTTTTCATTTAATTAATTGTGTTTAAAAATAATAAATTTTCAACAAATAAAAACTACAGCATTTGCTTTTAATGAATAAAAGTGTCTAATTTAATTTTAATAAAATGTAAGAAAATAAGAACAGTGTGATCATAATTTACAATAACACTGTTCTGTTGTAATTACACTAATTATTTCAGTTCTAATAACGCTATTTACTTCAATATTATTTAACATTTTTATTAAGATAGAGATATAAAAGTAGATTTAGAAAAAAATCTTTCAATAAAGAAAAATGTCTAATTTACTTTTATTACTTTACTACTTTACTTTGTTTATATTTCAATTTTACTGTGTTGATTACTGAAATATATTTTCAAACGTTAGTGGGTTTTTATAGATAAATATCTATAAACGTCTAGCTTTCTATTTTACCTTTATTTAACTATTACCAAACTTTTATTTATTTATTTATTTACAAACGTATTTAGACCAGTGGTGCATGCAGCCCTCGAGTTCATTTCATGCGGCCCCACAAGTTGCTCTTGTAATTTGTGCTAATATATAAATATGTACACATCTGTATATTTTATATAATGTAATTTTTTAAAAAGTCGTGGTTTTTTTTTTTTTTTTTTTTTTTAATCTGATGTGGTAAAAAAAAAAAGGAAGGAATAAAATGAAAAAGGCTTTAATAATATTGCCAGTTTGGCATTGTAACGTTTCCTCTCATCTTCAGGAACTTCCTCTAACTAAAGGAACTGCGTGATTGATAAATCACGCAGTTAATAATATTAAATTGTTAACATTGCTTAGTTATTTACTTATTAGTAATTAATATATAATAGAAATTCATTGTACTACATAATTACATATATAGACATGTGACCGCTAGAAAAAAGAACCGTAAGTTCGGCCAACGAGCGCACTTTTTTACCAGATTTTGCCTCTTACCGAAATTTACCACTGATTCATACAAACAAGCTGAGTTATTCACCTTTCATGTGATAGAGGCAACATTTTACAAAATTTAAAATCCTAATTATGCATTTGATGTAATATATTTTACACAAAATTCGTGAAAAAATAAAAATAAATAAATAATATGTGTTGTTTTATGATTGCCTGCCATATTCATAAATATTTAGATTTAAATCATATACTCACAATTTAATAAAATTTTTCTGGTATTAATAATATAATAAACTAATCATGTGGTTCGATAAATAGCATGATAATTTCCATGAAGGTTTCAGTTCCCCAGCAATTGCCTTGATTTTAAAACTTTTAATAACTCTAATTAGAATTACGTAGTAATCCATCTTAATTCAATTTTCAACAGTATCTAACTAAATTAGTATTTAAATTTACCAAATTTATTTCCTGTTTATTGCTAAAAGCATTTTTAGTTTTACCTTGATAATAAATTCTCAAAAGCAGCTCAAATTCGAAAAATAAATCATCGTATTTTTCGATAAATTTGCCCTTAGAAATTTAGAACTCTGATAACGGAATAGTTTTCTAATGCAGCGGAATATTTATGAAATCATTCGCGATGAAATATTAACTACATTATCAATAATATACCAACGCTCTGTTTGTGTGTATGAATTAAAATTAACGATTAAAAATCGACTCGTTTTCGATAAAAATTCAGAGTTTCTGCCTCACGAAATCGAATAAATGTTATCAATTACTAATGGAACTACATTTAACAACTGATGAACTAACTTTTCCTGCCCAGATAAACGACTAATGCGCCCTTTTATTGTAATTCCATTCATTATTTGCTTGTAACATTCATTGTCCCAATAGTTCGTAAATCGGAACTTTTGTCGTATCAGATAGTGCCCCCAGTCCGAATCTAATCCCATTCTTAACTGGAACCGTATTCTATTTTACGCGCCACGCAAATCATCTCTTCCGTTACTAATTATAGCCGGTCCTGTCCCCATTTCACTGGGAATCATTTTTGAATTAGTCTGCCTCATTAGTTCGGCAAAATTTAATTAATCATTTCATTATTTCTTGATTAGACTCCCGCTGTTGTGCTCTAGCTGAGCACGCCATTTTCATTAATTAACAAATCGTCAGAAATCAGGAAAGACGCACATAGTCGCATGGCTACAATTATTACGGTGCTGTTGTGCGCAATAATTGAATATCTTGACCTCCAATCAGACAGGCAAAACTAATCGGCCGTAACGCCCTCCGTTTCAGTTTGATCTGTAAATATTCCTTTTTCTTTTTGCCCCTAAAGTTTGCCCTGAAAGTTTCAGTCGGTTAGTTTATAAAGCAATTTTTTAACGTGTGTTGCTTTGGAGAATGAACGAATGCGTAATTGATTCCGTCATTGCACATTAGATGTAGCTAAAACATGAGCAAAGACAATAGGCAACGTGTATGTTAGTAAATTTTTTGGCCTGTTACATATTTTCAGTGTAGGAATTACACAGCCTTCCTCTAGGTTGACCTCTCAGTTGACCATATTCCAAAGACGACAGGAATGTAGACAAGATAGAGTGAATTTATTTTTATTTATTTATTTATTTTACTTATTCAATTTTATTTTTATTTATTCAATTTTATTTTTGTTTATTTATTTTACTTATTTTATTTATTTTTATTTTATTTTACTTATTTTATTAATTTTTATTTATTTATTCTACTTATTTTATTTTTATTTATTTTACTTATTTTATTCATTTTTAATTTTTTATTTATTCTACTTATTTTGTTTTTATTTATTTATTTTATTCATTTTTATTTATTTATTTATTTTACTTATTTTATTTTTATTTATTTATTTATGTTACTTATTTAATTTAATTTATATTTATTTATTTATTTTTATTTATATATATTTTTTATATATTTTTTTAATTTCTTAATTTTTATTTTTTGTGGGGGAGAGGGCTACAAATACAAGTTGTTTATCTATACAAGTTGGCTTAAAGGAATAATTTTATAGTTGTTTCTGTTGCCTATTTTGGTATTTCTAAGTTTTTGTTGGCATAGTCTACCTTTTAATTTCTACATTTTATTAATTTTTATTTATTTTTTTATTAGAATCACTTTTATCTGTCTACAGCTTTTTTCTGTTTTTTAATGTTTCTTTCTAATGCTATCAAATTTTGTCTTAGGTAATTAAGTATTAAATGTAGCGACTTCAGTATTGTTTTCAATCTAGTAAAGAAATATTTTCCCTGTATTTAAACATTAAATGGCTCTAATCACCTTAGATTATATTCAATTTAAAAGAAAATATTTTTTTGTGCTGAAATCGCAAATATTCCACTATCTGTTTAAATTGCCAAAATTCACTCAAAAATCCATCAATTTCGTTTCGTTTTATCGAATTTGTTTCGAAAAATAATGCTGAAAAAAAATTATATTGCTACTAAATAAATATCAAATAAAAGTAAATTATGTGTGTAATGAAACTAAAAACTACACGGAACATTAAGCTAGCAACTCAGCCCAAACTGTATTTTGGGAGCAGGTATGTGTTCGAGATTACTGCTGATTATTCATCTTTGTAAATGCCTTATCGGCGTATATTAGATTCAATAAAAGAAAGCTTATAAGAAAAAAGGTTTTACTTGTTCTATTACAAAAAAGGACAAAGAATCTATGTATTTCTCCTTTATTAACAATCGTTGAATCGTAAATTTTTTTCTTTATTTCCTTTTTATTGCATTTTTTTCTCTTCCGGAGCAAAGTGAGCGTAAAATTCAAAATACGGTGTTAAAAATATGTATTACATCTGAACGAAAAGAAAAAAAAAAGAATTGAATTTTATGATTGTCTTTTTCAGCAAGTGATTATATTTTGAAGAAAAAAAATGCTATTTCAAACATTTGTTTTCTAATAATATTTGAATTTAAAATGTGTTTGACAAAAAAATGTTTTTGGATTGTTAGGCAAAATTAACAATTCGCTTCAAGTGATCACTGGATTTAATTGAATAACAACAAAACTAATGTCTTTACATACATAAATCTTGTTAGTCCCCGGTATGCTATTTCTTTCTCCCAGCTTATTTTGTGTCGTCTCCAAAAAATAACGTTAAGTTGTATAAGCCAGCCGCAAAACAAAGCAGATGTATCATTGTACGATTAAATAATCTACAGCAATTTTTTTAACTTCTAAGCATCGCACATTTTCAATTTTTAGACCGACGTATTGGGAAAAAAGTACTTTTTAATGCAATTTGTTTGAAAACTGCATCTCAATTTATTTTTGAAATATTAATTTTTTTTGTAGTTTTCAGAGCCATTTACTTAATATTGGCAACGGAAGAACTCCATTTCTGTAGAAAGTAAAAGAAAAATAGCAATTATATCTTTTTTGTTTCCATTATCCCATAGGAACTGAAAAAAATGTACTTAAGGCTGTTCTCAAATCCAAGAGGGCAACTTTATGACATGTTTCAATTTATTTTTGTTCGGAAATGCATGAAACTAGCAGTTGTTGTTGTTCAGAAACTATGTAATCGAGCTGTTTTTCCGTTTTTTTGCAAACGCAATCGCAATAGATCTTCCAGAAAACAGTGTCAAAGTGGGCGTTTTGAACCAAATTTCCGCACGAAAGAAGAATTATAAGGGAAGGTGAAAAACGTCTTTATCACATGATCAAAATCGCTTATAACTCAGTAGGTAATTTATTTATGAAAAAATGGAAAACAGAGTTCGATTCCAAATCGCTTCGATAGTCAGGCCTTCCAATTTTATATCTTTCCGTTAAAAAATGAACTTGTAAATGTGTCAAAACGTTTTTCGCTTAATGAGCAGAGCAGTTGAGAACAGCCTTAAAATACGTGCTATTTCGAAAAAGTAGAAATGAATGATTTCTGATAAAACATGGAGCTATTATAAACTAAATTTAAATTTAAGTATCTACATTTATATTACAAACAAATGAAGCCTGTGAATCTTTTAGGTAGCCGATTTTTTTATTTATTTATTTATTTATTTATTTATTTTGTCGAGTTTCTTGAATGACGAAATCTCTTTTTTTTTTTTTTTTTCATTTATTCAGCGATAGTGACGTCCTATGCGTACTTTGATGTAGATGTTGTTTAATACTGGATCGCAAATGAGGAATTCTTCAGCGGATGCGGATGACGTCATTTTATATAAAATAAAATCGCGTGTTTTAAGTCTTAAAACCGAACTACAGTAGAGTCCCGATTATCCATGTCCCGCTTAACCGAGTTTCCGCTTTAACCGAGTTATTTTCTTCTGATATACTGATGGATTCCATTATTTAATTAAACTGCCATTATAAACGAAGTGTTAGGTGAAGATGAAAGAGCAGTCGTAAAAAGTCAGAAAAAAATTATGGTCATTTTTTTCCTCATTCTGACCAGAAAATCAGAGTTCTAACTTTTTACGGCTGCTCTTTCATCTTCACCTAACACTTCATTTATAATGGCTGTTTCCTAATAATAGAAGCCATCAGTCCATCAGAAGAAAATGATCCATTTCAAAGGTATAAGTTCGATTGAAAAAAACTCTTTAATATTTATTTTTTTCATCGGGGGCGACACTAAATTAGGAAAAAGCAGAATTCCTGTTTTCTTGTTTTCTATTTATTTTCAAATTCGTATATCCACATAGAAAAAAGCAAGCGCCTTCGCTAAAGAACTTTCAAATTTTATTCATTTAATGTTACAACTACATCTCTGCAGTAAGAATTTATTTCCAAATGATGTCTTACATTCGAGGATTTAAATTTTGGGTCTTACTACGCAGCTAATCATTTAAAATTTTACTATAATTCTACTATTCTATAATTACTATAAGTTAAAAAAATCTGACAGTAAACTTTCAGTTACCTCATCTGAAGTCAGGGTTCGCAAAAACCCGGGTTTTTTTGAAAAAACCCAACCCACATGGGTTTTTTCGGGTTTTTTCATGAAAAACCCAATTTTCCCCGGGGAAAATTGGGTTTTTTCAAAAGTACAATATATGCGATATTACGTTCTTGTATACTGCATTATTTATATATTATATATACTATACATAAAACAATACATTGTTCCCTTAAATGCAATATAATTGTAATGCTATTTTACAAGTTATAAATTGTATAAATTATATGAATTTAAATCAATTAAGTGTCAGTGTTTCTCACAAATTAGTTTTAAATATAATAGAAGATATAAAATTGTTAATTTGCTTTAAAATCAAATAATGAATAGAATAGTAATATTTAAAATATATAAGTAGGAAGAAAAAAAAAGGGATAAACTAGTTGGATGTGCCAATCCCAAAACTTTCCTCTATCTCATACATGTTAATAATTCAAAATTCGTTATCACAGCGCCACACCTATGCCCATCACAAGGATTGTAAAATATAGGTTCGTTGAATTGGATGCATTTAACAAGGAGATGTAAGTATCACATTGTTTCAAACAAATCATTGAATTTTGGAACCCACCCTCTTAGATGTCCACAACCAAAATTTTCAACCCAGTATAAAATCAACACCTGTTGTTCAGTTTACATACAAGTCTAATAAGGATCTATTTGCATGAAAATTAAACAGAATATTAAGTTTGATTAAATTACGTGCATTAGTTTTTGAGATATAGATTTTGCAAAAATCATAAAAAATTCAGCATACCCACACTACCTGCTATTAGGTGCAATTTAGACCTAAACCTAATTGGTAACAGCTTACATCAATGTCTAACTGAATCTGAAGTTTGATAAAAATCCATGCATTAATTCTTGCGATACTGCGGAAATCATACAAAATACAGCACAACAGAGCCACTGTTGGGTTATATTCACCAAAAACTAATCAGCACCAGTTTATATCAAGGTCTAACTGAATCTAAATTTTTATTCAATTCCGGACATTAGTTCTTAAGAAAAGAGTTATTGCTGAAATCATGAAAAAAATGCAACAAAACAGTGCTACCTGTTGGGCGATATACACCAAAACTTGATAAGCAACAACTTACCTTGTAACTGAATCTGAAGTTTGATGAAAATCCGTGCATTAGTTCTTGAAATAAAGTTATTGCAAAAATTGAGATAAATGCTGCACAGCAGCACCACCTTTTGGCAGGGTTGCCGGCTTTTAGCCAGGCCAAAAAAAGCCGGCCGGCTTTTTTTGGTTTTAGCCACTTAAAAAAAGCCAGCTTTTATTGAAAAAAGCCGGCTTTTATTTTTTAAAGTTGGTTTACAGCTAATTCATTTTAAATTTAGATCAATTAATTTTTAATACACTTATAAATATTTTCTACTAAAAAAAAATTATAAATTTCTATTAAATTTTGTCAAATAAATAAGTCTTTATAAATGTTAGAAGGCAACTTTGAAGATTTTATTATGTCTGAAAAAAAAGTTATAAATATTGAAAAGGATATAAGTTAGACTCCAAACTGCTGTTTTGAAATTCTATATTACATAGCTCCACATATACTACACAGTTTAAAGATTATATTTAATTGAACAATGGCAAAATGTAATCACATCAAAATGAAAACATTCTTATGTGTCCATATGGAGAGATTAAGTTATTCATATGTTAAAAGAGAAATTAGAAAGGATCAGGGCCATCGCGGAGACATTTTGTTGGTGGGGGAGATGACCTTAAATTGCCAAGTCAAATTTTTTGTATTTGCCAACTAGTTTTATAACTTTGCCAAGTTACCACAATTAGAAAATGTAGTATAGTTCTTATTCGTAAAAAGTTTAATAATATTCCCAATTAGATTCGTAATTTTTGCAAAGTCTGTCAGAAATAGAAAATGTATTATAGTTTTTATTAAAGTTTTACACAAATTGACCAACTAAGTTTGTAAATTTGCCAAGTGTAACAGCATTCACGAACGTTTGGGGGGGGGGGGGGAGGCTCCCCCCCCCCTTAGCAAGGCCCCTGGAAAGGATATAATTTTTGAGGAGAGTTTGGTACATAAGTGTATAAAAAATAGAGCATTTAAACACACAGGCAAAAAAAAAAAAAAAATCTAAATAAAATTTTGAAAATCTTGTTGCTAAGCATTTTCATGCATATATGCTATTTATAATATTTTTAATAGTGAGAAATGGTGTTTTTATTAGATGACTATGTATAATTTTGAATGTTTACTAGAAATAAAATAAGACTTTTATATTAATAGCTCTTAAAATTAAGTAATAAAACATGTAACTAAGTAACCATTGTCCTCTTCAATTTTATAAAGCAGTAAAAATGAAAAAAATTGGGGGAGGGGGGGGGGAGTGGAGTAAAAGGTCAGTGTAAACCAGATAAAGCAGTTGGTATGGACCTTTTAAAATTTAGCTGACATATTTGCAATTCTGACTACAAATCACTAGCAAAACCATCTAAGTTTTATTCCAGTATTAATGTCTTCATTATTCAGAAATTGGGTTACTTATTAAACTCTAGACCAATTAAATGTCATTAAAACTAATTCAAAACACTTTAAAATGTGTAGTTTATAATTACAATGCTTCACTTTATGAAAGCCAATTATGGCCAAAAAAGGCCAATTTTGGCCAAAAAAAGCCGGTTAAAACCAATAAAAGCCACCGGCCTGGCTTTTTTTAATTTTAGCCGGCTTTTATGCAACCCTGCCTTTTGGGCAATATACACCAAAAATTAATCAGCATCAGTTTACATCAAGGTCTAACTGAATCTAAATTTTTGTGAAATTCTATGCATTAGTTCTTGAGATAGCGCACCCACAAAATTTTTGTCACATACAGACAGATGTTTTCTAAAAAACATCAAATCGTCTTCAGGAGATTTTTAAAATGTATAAGTCCTAAACCAACTTCGTGAAAAATGTCCAAGCCGGGAATCAAACCCGGGCTCCTGGAATAGATGTGCAGTGCTCTACCACTAAGCCGATTCACCGATGCTGGGTTCATTTGCATCTCATGTTTCGCCACTAGATTGTGTGCTCATGGAGACTTTTCCATCTTGTGCTGCGGTTGCAGCCTTACCGACTTATATAAGTGAGAGATGCCAAGCTGGGCATCATCCTTGTGGCTTAGCGGTAGAGCATTGGAGATCTATTCCAGGGGTCCGGGTTCGATTCCCGGCTTGGACATTTTTGACGAAGTTGGTTTACGACTTGTTAGCAAAGTGATTATTCACGTCTTTAATATTCAATAATTTCAAGCGTAATTTCACTGCTGAAAAGTAGTTGAAAAATTAATTAAAAATGATGTATAAGTCCGTCGTAAACTGGAAGTCGAAATTTTTCACAAAATAAATACTTTCTTCTTGTAAAGATAGAAGAAAGTAAAAATACATATATTTTATTTTCATGAATATAATTCATTTGAATTTTTTATATAAAGATGATATGCCTTTATAATTATGTACTATGTATGTTGCCTACTATGTTCTATGTTAGTAAAGTATTTCAATGTGCTAAAATACATTTTTATTTTACCTCGGGTGTTTATCTAATGGCTTTTATACATTTTTTTTTTTCAAAATTAACTGAAATGACTTAAATTCATTAAATGTATATAGTTAAAATTTTAAATATTTCTGAAAATTGAAAAAACCCACATTATGGGTTTTTCAGCGGGCTTTTTCAAGTGGGCCCATTCTGAAAAAACCCACCGGGTTTTTTCGAACTGGACCCAGCTTTGCGAACCCTGTCTGAAGTGGTCTGTTAAAGCCACAATTGTAGATGATTATATGAGTCCTAGTTCTATTATACACTGGCGTACACAAAAATTAAGACGGATTTTTTTTTTTTAATGTAACATCATGCAGAAATTTTCCACATCGACCGAAATCATATCATAAGATCTCCAAAATGTGAAAACATGGCACAAGAAAACAAGACCATCTAAACAATCCGTTATGTTGCCTTGTTCGGTTTTTATGCTAATTTATGTGCTTCGTCCTTAATTTTTGGTCACCAGTGTATTTACAGTAATGTTTCCCGAACTATTTGTACGCGAAGGGTTAGATAGAAATTTTTTATAGAACTGATGACTGAACTCATTTAGATTTGGAAACCCTTGACCGTCCGACAAATATATCAATATATGCCAATAAGTCACCGTGCTACGGATATACTATGGATATATCATGAAGAATTATCATTATAAATCATTTAAAATATCATGCACAACTTTTCTCGTTTCTGTCGTATGTACATCTTCAAAGTAATTTTTCAGATTATTTATTTACTGAATCTTGTATTAAAATATAATCATTGTATTACTTTTTTTACGAATGCAAAAGAAAATAATCGGAGTATTAATTTAGTGATATAATACTGCCATTTTAAATTTTAACATTACCTTTATTTATGATGGTACGAAAAAATTGTGAATTTCGATTTAGTGGTTTACATCAGTTTAAAAGTTTTCCAACCTCTGCTATGATTAAGAAAAAATATGGTTCCAAATTCATTACTTAAGTTCAAATTAATATAGTTCTTTAAAAATACCTGAATTCCAAAATTTTTCCATATGGGAATAATTCTAAACTTTTCGGGTCTATCTCATATATCTACATTAAATATTTTCCATCATGTGTTCATCGATTTATTCATTTCCTGATAGCATTTTCTCACGTAATGCGATTTATCTTTAAATTTATTCTCATTCCCTTGCGGATTCTGAAAATCATCTTCGGCTCTTGAATGCTTCATCAGAACGTATTTGATATCTAATAATAATTATTCTAAACCTTAAAGATTAACGTGGCTCTAATTCGAGTTTAGTTATTTATTGTTGTTGTTGTTATCTTTAATTAAATAATGGATGATTTTGCAAATTCCCGTAGTATTTTGCTTGGCGTCATTTTTTACACTAAATACAATATAATGGAACTTTAGGTCAAGAAGAAATTGATGATTATGATGAAGCATTGTGCAGTAGCCATTTTTTTCTCTCTCTCTCTCTCTCACTTCTCAGATGATGGATATTCCTGGTTTTTGCTTCATAAGAGGATATTCTCTATTAATCTTTTATAAGAAGGGTATGAGCTATATATCAACCCATCTATTTTTATTTATTTTTTCTTAATTCTACCATTTTCTATCCATTGCATTGCTCATCTATAATCATATGCTTAGATATCTTCGAGTATGTAAAGGCAAGAGTTCATCTTCTTTTTTAATTCATAACATTTCATACCACGATTTAGTTTTTTTTTATTATTATTATTCCATTTTCATCATAAAATTCAGCTCTACGGGGTACTAAGATACATACAAAATGCTACAAAATTAATGTTGCATCTGAATCTTTCCCTCCATAAATGTTATATTGAATGCTTGCTTACTTGTCTTAAGAGGCTACTACACTCACGAGAAAACAGACGCTCGCGAATGTTAATCCTATGTAAGAAATGTTTTAAGATATCTCGTTTGCATTTCAATATTTCTATATATGAGGCATTCTCACTATCTTTTGACTTTTATGTCCCTGAATAATAATTTTTATTTTAGTACATGTTCTTGTGTTTTTGGTTTTTTTGTTTGTTTTATGTTTTATATATATATACTGGGGAGCATTCCATTGCATGATTGCATAACAATATTAATGAGATAAATAAGTTTTGGACGATGTTGGGGGTCCAAATATACCACGAAATTCCTATACCGTCCCGTGTCCCTGATGCTGATTTTTAAGTTTGAAGCTGTCTGTATCAAATTGTTTCAATAAAAGTAATTCGATGTAATTTTTTTTTCCGAAACTGGGACTATTGTTTTATATAAATCTGTAGCAAAAAAATTAACCTGCACACATTTTTAGGGTTGTTATTATTTTTTGAACTCTGCCCCTGTGTTTTGTTTTAGATTCCTTACCCCTTTTGCTAAACTTATAAAGAAAATCACTTCAGATGCAGCCACAGAAGTTTTTTCAACTTTTTTCTCGTGCAGAAGTATGTTAGAGAAAGAATGGCTAACATTTTTTGACAGGAAATTTACTGCAGAATTTAAATAAGCATTTAAATATCAATTTCAAGCATCGTGGCTTTATTGGTAGTCTTATCTTCCCCAAGGTTTATTCCTGCACTTTCGAGGTAAATTAAATTTTAATTTAATCCAATGTAAATTAACTGTTTCTAAAAATCAATGAACATTGTGTCTGTCACTTAGTCTTAACATGATTTGCCTAAAAATAGGTGGTAATTTTCCTTACCGTCCCATCCTTTTTTTCCCCTTACCGTCTCTTTTTTCCTATATCGTCCCCTTTTTTTTCCTGCTTCTTTAACACCTTTTTACGACAATGTTATACCAAAATTTTGTACTAAAAATACTACATTGTTATTATTTCTTATTTGAATATCCTGTGGGTACTATGCAAATTCATTATAAAAAAAATTTAGAAGAAAATAAAAAGTTTTAGGGATAAAATGGTAAGTAAAATTAAACTCGCAAGTTTAACTTAAACCTCCAGTTAAAAAAAAAAAAAAAAAAAAAATCGCTGCTGACCATTTTTTTCTTTATTTTGAATCAATAAGACATTCGTCTATAAGTTTAAAATGCTATTTTAGTAAGTTTAATTTCACCAGTTTTTTATTCCTGAAAAGTCAAAAGATTGTGAGAATGCCCCATATCTTCGAGTATGTAAGGCAAGAATTAATCTTCTTCCTTTTGAATTCATAGCATTTCATACCACGATTTAGTTCTTTTTATTCCGTTTTCATCGTAAAATTCAGCTCTAGGGAGTATTAACTATGATTCATACAAAGTGTTACTAAATTAGTGTTGCGTTTAGTGTTACTAAATTAGTGTAGCATTCGAATCTCTTCCTTGATAAATGCTTTTTGAATAATCACAGAGTCGCAAATGTTAATCCTATATGGAAAAACCTTTTAGGATATCTCGTGTGCATTTCAATATTTCTAAATATTTTTTTTTTTTTTCCATTGGCTAGCTGAGATCGATCTTTAGAAAGGCCTTTTTTTACTTTTTCGATTTATTTATTTATTTTTTAATGGGACATTTTTACTTTCGGAACCGGTTTCGAAAGTAAAAGTATTTCCATTAAAAACTAGTCGGATGTGGCAATCCCAAAACTTCCTTCTATCTAATACATGTTAATACGATTTATACCAAAATCTAATCAGCAACAACATATGTCAACTTCCAAATGAATTTGAAGTTTGATGAAAATCCTAGCATTAGTTTTTGAGATAGAGCTATTGCGAAAATCGGAATAGCTCTGCATAACAGCGCCACTTGTTGGGTGATTTACACCAAAAACTAATCAGGTCAGGACTAATTTATATCAGGGATTAACTGAATCTCAAGTTTGATAAGAGCTATTGCGGAAACCGTGAAAAATGCAGCATAGCCGCGCCACCTGTTGGACGATTTACACCAAAACGTAATCAGCACCAATTAATATCAGGGAATAACTGAATCCAAAGTTGTATTAAATTCCGATCATTTGTTCTTTGACGGACAGACTCAGTGACAGATATTTTGTTAAAACGTGTTTTTCGAGGTCTCTGACCCCTAAAACGTGTATATCCGTCGAATACCGGAATTCGAAAATTTTTACGAATCCAATACTTTCTTCTTGTAAAGATTGAAGAGAGTAAAAACCTAAAAGAAAATTGAAAAAGTGAAAAACGGCTTTTGTAGAGATCGATCTCAGCTAGCCAATGCAAAAATAGTATTTAAAAATATTGAAATGCAAATGAGATACCTTAAAAAATTTCTTCCATAGGATTAACATTAGCTTGCGTGAGTGAAGTAGCCTCTTACGGCTATTCTCAAATCCAAAGGGGCTACTTTCTGATACATTTTTAAATTCATTTTTGCTCGGAAACGCATAAAATAGATAGGTGTTGTTATTCAGAAACTATGTAATCGAAAAAGCTTTCCTTTCTTTAACCATTTGGAAAAATGGTTATTGTTCTCGTCAGGATGGGAAATCGAAAGCATATCTGAAGGTTTTTATTGGTGTAATCCGCATTTTATTCGTCTTCTGATTGGTCTATACAGTAATATGTATTTCGCTTTACTTTCAACAGAGATCTGTTGCCACTATGACAAAAAAGTAATTAAAACTACAAAAAAAATTAATAACTCAGAAACAAATTGAGATACAGCTTTCAAACAAATTGCATTTAAAAGTACATTTTTTTCTCTATACGACGGTGTAAAAAGTAATAGTGTGGGATGTTTAGAAGTTTAAGAATGAAATTTCATTTAAAATGGGTTGTCAGATTTCTTGGAAATCTGACGATGGAAAAGCCTTTTCCCGAACAGCCAATGAAATGCTTGGGGGTCAATCCATTTCAAGTGGTCCAGAAAATGTCATATTCGTTGCTCGACCATTTTTAAAAATTCTGAAATTTTTTGTACAACAACCCTAACATGATGGAAGTTCAAAATGACTATTATTTTAATTTTATTAATTTTTGTTTGTGCATGGCGGCCATCTGTGTTTCATCGTCTGCAGCAATTTTCTCACAAGAAGGGTTTACGGAATTGTAAATAATTCATCGTTTATTTATCCAATTCAAGTGCGGATTAAAGCAATTTGTTCAGGATACATTGGGCTAAAAATTTGGTAATGGAGTAGTTTCCGAAAATAACTGCTTATTGGTAAAATTTAAGCATAAAGTTTCAGTTTTTTTTTTCAAAATTTGTCCGTTTACAAGAGTAAATTTTTCTAGCAAGGAAAACTGCCAACATGACATAATTCTTTTTACAAATAGGCCGAAAGTACTTGTACTCACACTCCGAGTTCCAGATCTGGGACTTGCTTTCTCTTCGCTAAAAAAAATCCCAAATTTTTCAAAAATGACAAAAATCACACTTTTCAGGCTTTGATATCTCTGGTGGGGCATGAGATAAAAATCTGAATTTTTTTTTCGTAAGAGTATTGTATGGTAGTGTTATGCACAAGAAATTTCAGGATGGAGATTTGACTACAAGCTGAGATATGGCAAGGGCAACATGTCAAAACAATACTGCCAAACTATTGTTTTGTTGTAGTCACAGCTAAGTATTTATCTCAGAGTATCATTTAAATTTATTTTTTAGATTATCTTTAAATAATAGTAACAGAAAATAAGTCTTTTGCAATTAATTTAAAAAATAATTATGCCTAAGGCTTACATTTTGTATGGTATCAGTAATTTTTGTTGTAATTTTAGTAACTAAAAGAAACCTCAGCACTTTTACATATATATATATACAAGACCTGAGACCAAAGCAGAATAGGGAAAGAGAAAAGCTTAATGTTGGCATACTTGTTGAGACATGATGAAACATGTCAAAACACATTCCTGCTTGTTGGTTTAAAAACCAAAATTTTAATGCTGCTTGCCAGTCCCTGAAACTTGTTCTTACCATAAGTATGTTCCTGTAAATGAAACATTATGCGATGTTACCATGCATCAGCCTCAAGTAATTTTCAGAAAGTAAAGATACCCAAAGCCTTTTCAAAATTTATACTGCAGAAAAATCACATTTTTTCATAAGAAGTAAGCTAGGAATTATTAATGAATTGAGACTTGCACATAGTGATTTCAAAGTATATTTCTATGAGCTAGCAGGGCCAAGATCTTCAATCAAGTTATCAAGAGATGACAAGACTTGGTTCCCACAAATAAAATTTTGAGAAAGATCAAAATTGTGGTTTTTGAACCAATAAGCAAGAATGTGTTTTGACACGTTTGATCATGTCTCAACAAGTATGACAACATTAATAGCTTTTCTTTTTACCTATGTTGTTTTTGTCTGAGGTCTTGTAAAAAAATTTTTTTTTCTTTATGTAAAAGTGCTGAGGTTTCTTTTAGTTACTAAAATTACTTACAACAAAAATTATTGAAACCATGCAAAATGTATGGCCTTAGGCATAATTATTTTTTTTATTAATTGCTAAGCTTTGCAAAGGGCTTTGTTTTCTGTTACTATTATTTAAAGGTAATCAAAAACATAAATCAAATGACACTCTGAGATAAATACTTAGCTGTGACTACAACAAAACAATAGTCTGGCAGTATTGTTTTGACATGTTGCCCTTGCCATATCTCAGCTTGTAGTCAAATCTCCATCTTGAAATTTCTTGTACATAACACTACCATACAATACTCTTATTAAAAAAAATTTCAGATTTTTATCTCGTGCCCCACCAGAGATATCAAAGCCTGAAAAGTGCGATTTTTGTCATTTTTGAAAAATTTGGGATTTTTTTTAGCGAAGAGAAAGCAAGTCCCAGATCTGGAACTCGGCGTATGAGTACAAGTACTTTCAGCCTATTTGTAAAAAAAAAAATATGTCATGTTGACAGTATTCCTTGCTAGAAAAATTTCCTCTTGTAAACGGACAAATTTTGGAAAAAAACTGAAACTTTATGCTTAAATTTTACCAATAAGCAGTTAGTTTCGGAAACTACTCCATTACCAGATTTTTAGCCGAATGTATTCTGTACAAATTGCTTTAATCCGCAGTTGAATTGGATAAATAAACGATGGATTATTTACAATTCCGTAAACCCTTCTTGTGAAAAAATTGCTGCAGACGATGAAACAAAGATGGCCGCCATGCACAAACAAAAATTAATAAAATTAAAATAATAGTCATTTTGAACTGCCATCATGCTAGGTTTGTTGTACAAAAAATTTCAGATTTATTAAAAATGGTCGACCAACCAGTGCTGGCCCACTTGAAATGGATTGACCCTTGGATAATACATAAGTTTCAGGTGGATAATATGTACGAGTCGCAGGCGATTTCCGTCGCTTGCAAATTTTACGTGTCATAACACTATTAATGTTTAATTCATGGCGTACGTAATGTATGATCAACTCCGTGCGATTTTTTATGCCTTAAATTTTAGTCTTTGAAAAAATCATCTTCCAAATGGTCGTTGTAATTTGTTAAATTGCATTTTTTTTTTTTTTCAACGCACAAGATCTTTTAGAAAATGCTGTCAAAGTTGGCGTTTTGAACCGAATTTCCGACGCAAGAAAGGAAAAAAAACCGATCGTCACGTGACCAAAATTACTTTTAACTCGATAAATAATATATTTATCAAAACATGAAAAACTCGTTTCGATTCCAAATCGCTCCAATAGTCAGACCTGCTAATTATGCCTTTGCGTTTTAAATGAGTCGCAAAATGTGTCAGAAAGTTCCACGTTGAGGAGCTGGGGTTTGAGAAACCGCCTTTTACCGCCTTAGAATATTTAAGCCAAAAACCTGATTTTTCAGTGTTGATTTTTTTTTTTTTTTTTTTTTTTTTTTTCATTTTCAGTTATGAGTTACTATCTTGAATTCATAATATTTCAAAGCACGTTTCAGTTTTGATACTCCATTTTTACCGTAGAATTCAGATGTTCTTCGGGACACTAACACTAACTAAGGGATCTATACAAATGTTACAGAATTAATGTTGCATTTAAATCTCTCCTGATAAATGTTATATTCAATGGTTGCATGCCTTATGGCATTTAAAACAAGAATCTGTTTTTTTCATTGTTGATTTTTTTTATTTTAAGTTATGAATGACTATTTTAAATTCATAAATAATATTTCATAGCATGATGTAAGATTCTTTTTTGTTATTCCATTTTCATCGTAGAATTCAATTGTTCTCCAGGTTACAAACTAAGATTCATACAAATGCTACCAAATTAGTGTAGCATTTGATTTTTTTTTTTTTTTAATACTTGCATTTCGTTGAGTATCAAATCCAAGAATCGCACTTTTTAGGGGCTGTACAAATATAACGTTATCAACTTTTTTGACAATTTTGGACCCCCTCCGCCCCTTACAGTATCATATGTTATTGTTACTCGAACCCTCCCCCTCCCCTAATGATATTGTTGCAAGTGTCTAAAAATTCTTTTTATTTTATTTTTACAATTTTTTTATTTATTTTTATATGTTTGAAATAATATACATTTATTATTCGAATACTTTACTGATTTAACTCTTTATCTATTGACGGTACTTATAAGTACCATTAAAATAACATGTTATAAAATTCATTTAATACATCGATTTGTTGTAACGCAGTTTAGAATGAGTTATAGATGCATTACTTTATCTGTTCCAAGAACATTATGGGTTGCACAAAACTAAAATATTTTTAAAAGGATGATGGGGAGAGGAAAGGTTTTCAATTCGGAAATATTTCTATATTTCTAGTGTAAGAACATTATATTTGTACATTTTCTAATTCTACAAAATACTAAAAAAAATATTTTATGTAAAAGATTTGAGTGGGGTTATAAATATTGCACAAATTCCCTATAAATTCAAATTTAATTAATCCTTCTAAAATTTATTAAATGATTATGTAAATCTTCTAATGTAGTTTCAAAAATTCGCGAAAAAGGCTTTAGAAGATAAAATTTTCATGAATTCATAATCCAGTACATAAAGGCTTAAATGAAGAAAAGAAGTTAATAAAATATCACTTTAATAGATGAAATAAATTTATATTAAATAACACTTCAAAGAAACACTTACTATTTAAAAGTATTTGATAATAGCTTTTTGTTGCATAATGCATTCAAAAGCAATATTGTCTTCTTGCACTTGCCCCTTGAACGGGGGTAAGCAGAACTTCTTTTAAACGAAACAGGTGGACAATATTCTTCCCCATTTCTTACTATTACATGGCAAGTATCATTTCGAAGCTGCTTTCTCTAACAACGAATTATATGCGCATATGGCCAGTAGCGCCAACTTTTCAAAAATATTGGGCGGGCTCAAAAAATTTTGAGTAAGATAACACATATATTTCCCCCCCTTAGTGTGTACACTATATGGCCAAAGGTCACTTGCGATTTTAAACGTTTTGTTAAATATCTAGAAAAATACATGAGGAATTAACCTGAAACTGCAGGTGTGTAAACAGTATAGGATAGGTCACATATATCCGCGAAGATTTTTTCCCGAAACCCCATAGGAGACCGTCAACAAATTGAAAAAGAACGAATATCTTTTGGATAACCCTTTAAAAACTAGTGTAACAAAAGCGTTCAAACTCGAGATTATTAATAAGTGGCTTATTGTAATATACTGTGTTCATTTTTATGAGGATAGCATGTATACTCGTAGGGAAATTAAGGTTTTTATAAAAACAGTCTAAAAGAAGCAATAAGATGAGGGGTTGTATCAAATATCTGTTGATTAGTGCCAAGATAGCGCACACAATATTGCACGTACTACTATATTTGGATACAACCCCTCATCTTTTTGTTTCCTTTTGGGAACAACGGATTTCGAGCTTATTCTATCGACGATGACTTTCAGAATTTTCAAGCTATGATTTTGAGACTTTCACAAAAGTTACTCTATATACTTAGCTAATGCATTATGCACATTATATTTTGATTGCATTCGCGCATGCGCAGTGAAACATGTTTTTATAAACCTGCTCATTTTTCATCCAATTTTTATTATTTTTTAATTTTGGTTGCAGAATATTGTGTACAATGTTGTTTGTCATATTTTATGAAAAGAACTTTTTTTTATATTAAGAACTCTGCAAATTATAAGCAAAAAAAAAAACTTGGCGAAATTTGGGACTGTTTTTATAAAAACCTTAATTTCTCTACGAGTATACATGCTATCCTCATAAAAATGAACACAGTTTATTACAATAAGCCCCTTATTAATAATCTCGAGTTTGAACGCTTTTGCTGCATTAGTTTTTACAGGGTTATCCAAAAGATATTCGTTCTTTTTCAAATTGTTGACGGCCCCCTATGGGGTTTCGGGAAAAAAAAAAACTTCGCCGAAATAAATGACCTATACTATACTGTTTACACACCTGTAGTTTCAAGTTAATTCCTCATGCATTTTTCTAGATATTTAACAAAACGTCTAAAATCGCAAGTGACCGGTCACCTTTGGCCATATAGTGTATGTGTGTTGAGAGAGAGATAGACGAAGGGAGGGGGGGGGGGAGCGAATGACTAAAGATGATAATTCGAAATTAAATTACGTTTTTTCTAAACAAATTTTCAAATTATAATTTTATAAAATTATACTATTAGCAGTTCTTCCTTTATAAATGCATTAATATTTATTTTAAATAACATTGGAAGTTGACTATTGAAAGAAAAAAAAAATCTAAATGTCGAGAAAAGCATACGAGTGCATTTTAGTCACCTGTTTTATCAATTTAAGACATCAAAACAGATGGCAAAATAGGCAGGAAGTTTGTTTACGTGAGAAATTTAACTATACATCCGCTGAAGGGATTTTCAGCGCTCCTGTAAGTCTTAATGGATCTTCTTACAGTCTTTTAAACAAAATTATTTTGAGAACGTTAATGAAACCAAATTTTATTTCCGCAATTAAATAAATAAAAAAATAAATTACGAATTAAATCAACTGAAATAGAATGGGCGAAGAAATCAAATTATTGTGTGGGCTCGCGCCCCGTGGGCCCATATAAATTGGCGCCATTGCATATGGCAGAAGAATAGGAACGCCGAACAATGGGTTATTTCCTATTTTGGAATGAAATGATTTTATAATCATTTAATGGTTTTAATAATAACTTTCTATTTTCATAAAAATAGATAACAGATTAAAAAAAAAAAAAAAAGATAACAGAATAGAAAAAAAAAAAAGATAACAGAGTATATTGAGGCAAAAAAAGGTTACTTATAGAAAAAAATTTTGGTCGAATCAAAAATGATAACGATATCATAAGACAACCCTCTCTCCCCCAGCGATATCTTACGATATCAAGTACCAGACCCCCCCACCCCCCTAAATTGATAACGGTATATATGTACGGCCCCATAATGTTGAATTTTTTCCCTAAGTTTCATGCAAATGCTACAAAATTAGTGTGATTTAAATCTATCTCTCTCTCTCTTTTGCATTATTAGTTTTATCAAGAAAATATATACGCAATATTGTGTTAGTAAATTAATAAAAATATTTTTTTTATCCTCATAGTGTTAGTGTGTGGCGGGTTTAAGTGTGCTGTTAGGCCAAAAAAAAAAAAAAAAAAAAAAAAAAATATGCACCAAGCATAGATTATGACACACTTTCCAATGTGCGTACGGACGGACAGACAAACCGAATTCATAAACATTTCTACAACTATGTTGGAAAACGTTAAAAAGGTTTAAAAACACTGCCGTAGATTTTACAATTAAGAGGCTATTTCAGTCAAATGAAAAGACCCGTTCGGTAATGCTAATCCTATGGAAGAAATTTATAGCGATATCTCGGTTGCATTTCAATATTTTTAAATGATTTTTTTTGTACTGGATAGCTGATATCGATCTGTATGCAGGCCGTTTTTTACTTTTTCGATTTTGATTACAGATTTTTTTTTATGAGCATGCGTTCAGTTTCGAAACCGGTTCCGAAAATGAAAGCGTCCTCATTAAAAATATCTGTAAACAAAATCGAAAAATTAAACAACGGCCTTTGTACAGATTGATCTCAGCTATCCAATGCAAAAAAAAAAAAAAAAAAAAAAAAAAAAAATCATTGAAAAATATGGAAATGCAACCGAGATATCGCTATAAATTTCTTCCATGGGATTAGCATTAGCGAATGCGTCTTTTCATTTGACTGAAGTAGCCTCTTAAGAGGCTACTTTAGTCAAACGCAAGGACCCGTTCGCTAATGCTAATCCTATGGAAAAAACTTATAAAAATATCTCGGTCCCATTTCAATATTTTAAAATGATTTCTTCTGCATTGGATAGTTGAGATCGATCTGTACAAAGGCCGTTGTTTACTTTTTCCATTTTGTTTACAGGTATTTCTTATGAGGACACTTTCCCTTTCGGAACCGGTTTCGAAAGTAAAAGAATCCTCATAAAAAATATCTGCAATTAAAATCAAAAAAGTAAAAAACGGCCTGCATACAGATCGATCTCAACTATTCAATGCAAAAGAAATCATTTAAAAATATTGAAATGCGACCGAGATATCGTTATAAATTTCTTCCATAGGATTAGCATTAGCGAATGCGTCTTTTCATTTGACTGAAGTAGCCTCTTAAGTCTCTCATCGTTTGTTTAATATTTTTAACACTTTCCAGTATAGTTGAGAAGTGTTTGTGAATTTGGTTTGTCTGGCTGTGCTCTAACTCTCATAAATGTGTTCGTATTGCCATGTAATTTTTATATGTTATTGAGGTTAACTGTAGAATGTTCGGTATTGAAAACGAAGTGCGTAGCATTTACAGTTCTTTGGCAGGATACTCGAAAGAATGCCGTTACATCATGGCCTGTGGGAAAAATAATTTCCGATGCATTTTAGTGATGTTTCAATGCTTCAAATGTAATGAAATTAAACAGGATCACTGGGGTGCAGTACAACATTTTTTTCTATTGATTAAGGAGTACGTAGCATTTATCGTTGAATAACAGAGATTCACGAAAGAAATCGATTACAGAATGGACTACGATCGATTTTATTGTCTGAAAAAAATTATCTTCTTAAGGCTGTTCCCAACTGCTCTGCTCAACAAGCACAAAACGTTTTGACACATTTACAAATTCATTTTTTTAACAGAAAGGTATAAAAATTGGAAAGCTTGGCCATGAAAGCGATTTGGAATCGAACTGTGTTTTCCATTTTTTGATCAATAAATTACCTATTGAGTTATAAGCGATTTGGATCACGTGACACGGCATTTTTCTCCCCTTACTGACTGCATTTTTTGCTTTCGTTCGGAAGTTCAGTTCAAAATGCCAACTTTGATAGTATTTTCTGAAAGTTATATTGCGTTGATAAAAAAACGGAAAAACAGTTCAATGACATAGTTTCTGAATAACAACAAGTTTTAGTTTCATGCGTTTCCGAACAAAAATGAATTAAAACTTATATCAGAAAGTTATAATCATTTGGATTTGAGAACAGCCTTGATAATATTTGTTAATGCTGGAAAATAGCGCATTTCATAATCTATGCCTTTGATTTTTCCGTTTTTGTTTGATGTAACATCATTAAAAAATATATTTATGGTAGGTTTTCTGCATCATATGGTGAATAAACAAGAAAAGTAGCGACTAAATAAAATAAACCAATGGACATTCTCCCCCGTGATTTTCAACCCGTAATTACATTTTTTTTTTTTTTTTAATTAAATGTCAGTTCAAAAAATACATTGGAAATAAGTATTTTTATTAAAATATCACATTTCCATTCAAAATTTTGATGTTACTAAAAAAAATGGTTATTAAAACTAAAAAAAACTTTGGTTTCCACTGACTACTAACTAAAAATTTAAATTTTCATGTATAATTTCCAATATTGTGCACGTCAGGCAAACAACTTATAGGGATTTTAAAAGGAATACAAACTTAACAGTTGAAAATTTACTGAATTAGGGAAGAAAAAAAACCATGTTTTGTTTAAAATGTAAAAAATTTGTAGCATTAACAGAAGTAAATTAGGTAAGCAAAAGTTAAAATTTTATCAAAAGTTTCGAGTGAGTATTCTAATCCATTGTTATTTTTTTATCCAAAATTTGGTATATAAAAACAGCTTGAAATGAGTGAAAAAACTAGAGAACAGGAATTGTGCCTTTTCAGAGTTTAGTGTCGCCCCCGGTATTTCCATTACTTCATTTTCTTCTCATGGACGGGTGGCTTCTCTTATTATGAAACAGTTATTATAAATGAAGCGTTAGGTGAAGATGAAAGAGCAGCAAAAATTATGCCCAATTTTTTTTTTTTTCATTTTGACCAGAAAATCAGCGTTCTAACTTTTTACGGCTGCTCTTTTATCTTCACCTAACGCTTCATTTATAATGGCTGTTTCATAATAATAGAAGCCACCAGTCCATCAGAAGAAAATAACTCGGTTAAGCGGTACTCGGATAATCGGGACTTTACTGTAGTGCAAAACATATTTCAATTTTAAGACTTAAAGCACGCGCTTTTATTTTATGTAAAATGACGTCATTTGCATTAATATAGATACTTAAAATTAAATATAGTTTATAATAGCTCCATGTTTTATCATAAATCCTTCATTTATATTTTTCTCAAAATAGCACGTATTTTAATTAATTTTGTTTTTCAATTTTTATGAGAAAATGGCAACAAAAAGAGATATAATTGCTATTTTTCGACAATTTTTTCTTTACTTTCTACAGAAATGGAGTACTTGAGTTGCCAAAATGAAACAAATGTCGCTAAAAACTACAAAAAAATTAATATTTCAAAAACAAATGGAGGTAATTTGTTATATTAATCAAAAACATTTAAAAATATTTTGCAAATAAAATATCCTTTTCATGTTGTATTATTCTATTCTAAGACCAGTAGTGTAGTGGTCAGGGCGCCCGTCTGCTGTGCTACAGGTCGCGAGTTCGACTGCCGGATGAACAAGTTTTCGGGGTCGATAAAACGAATACCAAGCTTGCTGGGGAACTAAATACCGAGGGTCTCATGTTAGGCTGACCACCTGACCGGGACATATGCTGTACAGCACTTCGGGGCCCAGGATCAACTAAACAGGGTTGGGCACTGCCAGGGACCGATTTACAAATTTGGGGGCCCTGGGCAGGGTGCAGATATCCCCCCCCCCTCTCTTGCACCGATACTTACAGGGGGGTTGAGTAAAAAATTTTTGAAAAAACGTACTTACTAAAATAACCATTATTGACTTTAATAATTACTTTAAAATAACTATTAAAAAATAAATATGATAATCATTAATTTACTTTTAAATAATTATTTCACAATTATGAAATTTAAATGAGTTGACGTTTTATAATAAATTGTGTGGTGTTGGTTATCTTTTCCTATACAGATCTATATATCTGGAATGATAAAGTATCCAACAACTAATAATAAATTTTTGACAACACCAAGCTACAGTTATTTAAACTATTAGGGGGTTCTACTGCCTGCAAGCTACGCTCACCAACTCCCAAATAATCTGACGAGAACAGAATTAAATAAGAATTAAAGATACAGTGCATTTTTAAAGTGATAAATATAAAAGAAAATATTCAGTATAATAAATTAATTATAAATGAATGTTTCAGACAAAATATACAACGTTATAAAAATACGGTATTACGAACACAATAGAATGTAGAATGAAATGTAAAATTCCATTAGATATTAAAACTACTCTCTTAAAAAAATTCAGCGATTTTAACTCCGACTGAGTGTATTTTCACTCCTTTCCAGTACTGAAAATGCACTTATCCTATAGGAGTGAATTTCATCCATCTTGCGGAGTGGTGTTTTTTATTCCGTTTTGATAAGCTGTTTTCGCTCTTTTTTTAGACTAAATTAATAGGCAAAACGAGTGACTCCACTCATTATTGACAAGTTATTTTTAAACCCCTTTTTTGCCAAATGTAATAGGCAAAATAAATTATTTCGCACTTATTTTCAGATTTTTTTTTTTTTTTTTTTTTTTTTGTTTTTTAACATATATAACTCCCCAGTTTGCAAAATGTGGTAGTTTTAAAACTCCATTTTGTTTTGTTTTAATGTAGATGCAGAAGAAATTTTGTTTTTCATTTCCGAAAGGTAAATTAAATAATAATAATAATAAAAGATAGTTCGTGCCATAACAAGACAATATTTTCTACCTTGTCAATATCCTGAAGTGCGCTTCTTTTACTTTATCTTTCTTATCATGATTTTTCTTTCTTTTTAATATTTTCATGCACATTGTATATATAATTTTAACGTTATTAGTTTTAATCCGGAAATGTCGATTTCTTTAATTATTTCTGATATTATTATATCTTATTAATATATTTTGCTTATAACACAGATAAATAATTATGGAATATAGAATTCATGTGTTACATAACTGGAGACTTTTTTTAGTTAAACTTTTGAATATGAACAGAGCGAAGTATAACACAAAAATAAAATTCACAAAATCATAATTTAAAAAAAAAGGTCAAGCTAGTTGTGTCATAAAATAAATTGATAATATTTTTTACTAATCTATTTTTTCTGATACTTTTTTTAAATTATCTTTTACATTTCGTACTATTTACATAATACTGTGGCAATTAAAAAAATAATAAATAAAGTGTAGATGTGTACAACTATCTAAATGAACACAATTTATTAAATACTTGTACTTACTGAAACATAAAAAAAAATAGAACATATATCATGAGTTAATAATAATTTAATAATTTTTATAATCATGGGTTGTGTTCCGCAAATATTTCTGAGTGTCATGAGCAAAGTGGTATATTAATAATCAATAATATAAGCATAAAATGATATATGTTTAATAATGTAAATACCAATTAGGGTAATTTTACACAATTTGAATACGAGAAAACTACATATCTGAGTGCATTTTATTGATTATAAAAATTATGGAATAGAATCATTATAAAAAAGAAAAAAAGTAATTTAAGAAGTTTATGTTTCCGGTTTAAAAGTAATAACGTTAAATAAGGCAAAAAAATCATATATACAATGTGAAAATACAACAAGAAATGGCGAAGTAATTACAAGAAAGATGAAGTAAAACAACGTACTTTACCTTAGAATTTTCAGTATTAGTAACATCCTAGAATCGCCGGTAGCCATCTTGGTTTTAGCTGGGAAACAAAAATGAAATTTATCCTGTTCTTTGTGATGATTGCCCCCCCCCCCCTGCTTTCGTGGGCATAATCCATCTATCTTATTCTATGCCATTTTTAAATCAATCAAATTATAATTGTAATATCGTTTTAATCATATAGGTAACGCTAAGCTTTGATTTTGATGCTTGAAACAAACAAGCGACTCCCTTTTCAAAACGGTTCTCGGTTCTCCTTCTGCCAAACTATATATCACGTTACAGGATTTCAACCAATAGGGAAGCTTCTTAAACCACTCTTTTAGAGATATTTTTCTGTTCCAGTCTGAAATGAGCAGTCCTGGGGATGCTACTCCTAAAAGGATGATTTGGCAAACTAGTTTTTTGTGGAAAATGTCTCTTTTTGATAAAACAGATACTCAGAAAGAACAAAAATACGCGTAAAACTTTTCGTTCTTTTGTTGAGTTAATAATTCGTTCTTTTGAATTAAGAGTGTACATCAGATTTTGGACAATAATTGAAAAACCTTCTGCAGCATTGGGGGGGGGGGGTGAAAACCAGGGGCCCGTGCCCCGAATGCCCTGCCGTAAATCAGGCACTGGGCACTGCAGGCCCTGATGCTTCATGGATCGTAAAGCCACAGTTTTAGTTTAGTTTTTAACATTATTATTCACTTCTATTCATAACATTTTACATACTAAGCTAGAATTTTTTAGATCTTGAAATTAACTAATATATAAGAATAGTTTATTTTACATAAAAAGAAATGGCGAAAAATAAAAATAAATTGAGTATTCTAATTAAGGTTTTGAACAAGCTGTTTACCAAAATAGTACAGTTTGTGAATAATACAATTTATTTCAGCTAATATATCTGAATATAATTTGAACGAAATAAAAGCAAAAGTTTTCACAATTTATTCACCACTATTTTATTACGCTGATGAAGCTAAAGGATTACTCTCTATCCACCGTAATTTATTTTATAAAAAACGGGGATGGACTATGGAGATATTTTCTCTCCCATCTAGAATAGACGATTCGTAAAAGAACAACTTTATCATCGGATATGGACATTCTTATGATGTGATTATTTTTACTAGGGCATTCTGGCAGACACAGGAACTGGCAATAAAGTATTACCTACCGGCAAACAAATATGCTATCCCAAAGAGGGAAAAATGGAAGCTAAAAAGAAACGCGAATAAAATATGATGCAGCCTGCGAGGGGGAAAAAATAAAGCAGAGAAAAAATACATGGGGAACTTTTTTCCAAGCTAAAATGACTGTCTATCATGCTGCGTAGAAATGTGCCCTGGGCCATCTTGTTTTATATCGCAGTATATCCTATTCATTTATATCTATTCGGGGAAAGACTCTTCTTTTTCATCCCTCTGAATAATGTACTTTAGCCGATGATAACGTGAATGCTTTTCTATTGCTAACCAGAAAAGTAGTGTTGAGTAGTTATTCAAATTACAAAAAACAAGTTTATAGAGATGTTTATCTGCCAATTTTCTTCATGTAGCGTGAAATTATTTATTAGTTTTATTAGTTATTAGTTTTATTTTCATTTTTATGGGAGAGAGGGAAATTCATGGTATGCAGGGCCGGCGCAACGTCGCGCGGGGTCCTGGCGAAGCAGTTAATGGGGCACACTATATACTGCAATACTGGACTAATAAAATTTATTTTTTAATTATATGTTTCATAGAATAATATATAAGATAATAAAATCTATGAAAAATACCACTAATTTCCCTATTAAGAGGCTACTTCAGTCAAGTGAAAAGACCCGTTCGCTAATGCTAATCCTATGGAAAAAATTTATAAAGATATCTCGGTTGCATTTCAATATTTTTAAAAAATTTTCTTTTGCATTGGATAGCTGAGATCGATCTGTATGCAGGCCGTTTTTTACTTTTCGATTTTCATTGCAGATTTTTTTTATGAGGACGTTTTCACTTTCGAAACCGGTTCCGAAAATGAAAGTGTCCCCATAAAAAATATATGTAAACAAAATCGAAAAAGTATAAAACAACCTTTGTACATATCGATCTCAGCTGTCTAATGCAAAAGAAATCATTTAAAAATATTGAAATGCAACCGAGATATCTTTATAAATTTCTTCCATAGGATTAGCATTAGCGAACGGGTCTTTTCACTTGACTGAAGTAGCCTCTTAATGTGCATAATTACTTTTAATTTTCGCATAATTAACGCAAAATCATCTATCCTTTAATACAGTTACAGTAATACATCGACTTACGCCAGCAATTCTTTGCAAGACTAACGACGTAAATCGGGGTACATTTAGATAAGCAATAAAAATTCTCCAAAATCTAATGAACGTATTCTATAGTATTTAGGGATTATGTTACATACATTTAACGGTGTTCTCAAATCCAAAAGGGCAACTTTCTTACATAAGTTTTAATTTATTTTTGTTCGAAAATGAATGAAACTAGCTGGTGTTGTTGTTCAGAAATTATGTCATCGAGCTGTTTTTTCCATTTTTTCGCAAACTCAATAGATCTCTCAGAAAATAGGGTCAAAGAGGACGTTTTGAACAGAGTTTCCGCGCGAACGGAGAATAAGCACTCGAGAGCGGGCGAAAAACGTGTTTGTCACGTGATCAAAAACGCCTATAACTCAATAGGTAATTGACTGATCAAAAATTGAAAAAAACAGTTCAATTCCAAATCGCTTCCATGGCCAGGCTTTCCAATTTTATATCTTTCCATTAAAAAATGAATTTGTAAATGTGTCAAAACGTTTTGCGCTTGTTGAGCAGAGCAGTTAAGAACAGCCTTAACATTAGCAAAACAAGGCGTTTGCAATACAAGAATTTGGAATAAATCAATAAGTTGTTAACTTACAATTTATTGTTCTTATAACTGCTCCGTTCGAGTTTTTGAGAATGCAAAAAAATCTTTCAATGAAGTTTGAACGTAAAGAAGCTCTTTGTAACAAACAGCAGTGTGAGTTTTTTAAGCTATTTCTAGTGACATTTTTTTATTTGTTTGTCAATATCTCTGTACTGTCGTGGTAAAGTTTCCCTTCATAGAACCAAAAGTCTTCAAAAAAGTTCAAAGTATGCGTCTTAATGAAGGTATTTTTTTTCTTCCAGGCCAGACAATATAAATACGGGGTGACGTAATTCGAAGGGGGGGGGGGCGTAACTCGGAGTACTACTGTATGTTTTCAATATTTGTTTTCTTTTTTTTTTTGCGTTAACAGTTGCTTTCAGGACTATCAACTCTATAAGTGACAATTGTATCAACTTTAACTGTAAGAAATAGAATTAATACTCACTTTTTTTCTCACGAAGAAACATTTAAAAAAACAATCTGGAGCAAAAAATATTATTTTATACAGAGGAAACGTTATTTCGAATAGTATAGAAAGATTCGGGCCCCCTAACAGGACTCCATTTGCCGTGGGGCCCTGGGCTGCCGCCTCGTTTGAACGATGGTTGCGCCGATCCTGATGGTATGGGCGCCAGCAGGAAGAGAGGGGGCAGAAGAGTGCCATTGCCCCTTCCTGTGTTTTAAAATTTAATTAATTAAACTTTCTTTACCTCTTATGATTTTGGGAAAAAAATATTCTTCTTAGTGATTTTAAAAAATTTAAACACGAAGTGAAAAAATAACTGCACAGCGTTTTTATCAGTCTTTGAGTCTTTCGGAACACTTATTTGTGAATAGTTAATATTTTTGTTACATTTCTGCATTGCTTTTTTATTTTGATATGTTTAAAAATTGCCTTGCATTGGAGTAGGCGGGGAGGTTTGATAAAAAATATTCTTAATTTATTCTATTATTATTATTATTATATTCTCCATTTTAAGAAACACAGCCCAGCCTGCGGATCACAGGCACGTCTATTCCATAATCCTGTCCTTCCCTGGATTTCATTCTGCCGTCGCCTACTGCAACAATTAAAATTAATTTATTGGAAGATCTAGATAGAAATTTTTTTTTTACATGTTCTGATAGTTGAAAGCTTTTAGGGGGGGGGGGGGGGATAGAACGTCAGTAATTATGATACAGTAGAACCTCTTTTATCCGAAACTCTCGGTTAACAGAAATCCATTTTTAAAGCTTTTGTTTCTTTTTTTTTACTATCACATTCCTTGTGTGTAAGATCTATTTTAAAAGTTCTTTAACTAATCATATTCTATCTGCGCAAACGATCTTTTCCGAACCACGAGTTCGTATAAATATTTTCGAACCCCTTTCTTAGAATTCCTTTCCTTTGAATTTAACTTGAGCTCCCATAAGCTGAGTAGTGGAACAAACAAAACGAACAAATTAGACAAATTAGCAATTCTTAAGTTTTTGAATGTTTTGTAAAAGGTTTGGAATGGCTGGAGCAGCAGAAAGACTGTGATACTGGTGAACTAATAATATTAAAAAATTCCGTGATAGAGCTTCAAAACAAAGGCAATCGAAACTGCGACAAACAAAACATTTTTTCAAACTCTTGTGATATACGTAAAAGGTACTTAATTTCAAAATTAAAATTCGGGTAATTTATGCTTGTTTCTATTTTCCTATTGCTTTATTTTTGTTAATCACTTGTTACCATAATAAGAAATAGCACATATATTTGTCCTAAATCTTAAAATAGAACCCTTTCTCGATTATCCGAAAATTTCGGTTTTCCGAAAGAGGGTCAGTCCTAATTACTTCGGATAATCGAGGTTCTACTGTATTTGAGACTATATGATTATTTTTAAACTATAAATAAAATTGCAAGAAAAATATTTTAATAATATTTATTAATACATATATTTTTATTTTATGATTATAGCAGCCATAATATTAATCCCCTACAACATTCTCACTACTTCTTTATCGATAAATATTCATACGATCAATGCCGTTTGCATGTTCGTTCTATTCATTGAAAGACCTGAAGATAAACATTTTAGAAAAGCCATGAGAAATACTATTTGTGGCCTCGTGATTATTCTTGCATTATAAATAAAACTCTAACCAAAATATTTTTATTATAAATATATCAATTATTATATTATTAGTTTTATTTACTTATTTTAGTTTTAGTTGGAGTGACTATAGTAAGATCTCTACAAAATTCTCTTTCTCTGTCTGTTGAATAATACCATTTCACCTTTTAAAGATTGTGGGGGTTTTCAGTTTTAAATGTGGTCATATTGTTATTTTGGAACTGTATTTTGAATTTTGACCCCCTTTTTTAATATACCGGATAATTATTTATAGATTCGGTTTTAGACAGTTTGTACCGAATTTTTTATTTTCCCGTTTGTTTGAATGTTTATTTTTAAATGTTTTTATTAACGGACTATACGTTCACGCATGATTTTCGAACGGGTGATGCTTCGATTTTCGTTTTATGGGAAAACCCTCCTTGTACCAGTAGAAGTGAAGTGGTTATTATACACACAAGTTTTATGTAAAAAGGAAAATGGCATGTTTGCATTTCTATCATTTGTCTGTCTACCATTAGGACTCGTAACTTTCGTAAAATAAGCCCATTTACCCCGAAACTTTGATGTTATAATTTATATATACAGGGTATCCTCTCTTATCATTATCCAGTAGCTAAACAGCTAGTTTTAAAAGTATGGTTCCAATTGTAAACATGTTATTTTTCATGGTATGCCAAAAAATTATTGAATAAATATTTTATTTACGAAATGTAAATTTTATATGATCCCTAGTCCATTAAGCTTTATTTAGAAAAACTTTTGCCATATGCCATGTTATAACAAGTAAGACAATAAAAATTTTATTCTTGTACGATTAAAACAAACCGAGTTATGTTACATTGAAATATCAACATTTTCTGGCACTGAAAATGCTGAAATCATGTAAATGTAACATTTATCTATGCATAATTATTTACTTATTTATAAAGTTGGAAAATATCCCACTAAGATCTGTTCAATTCATTCTTGAATTGCTTTAAATTAGAATTAAACAAGATTTCGTTGTATGATTTAATTTATTAGCCTACTTAAAAAATAAAATAAATAATTAATACAAAGTATTTTGATCTGTCAATAAAAAGTTAAAATTAATTATAAATATTTATTGTAGTCCTTGAAATTGGAACGGACTGACAATGACAATTTACCATCAGCTTGGACGCTAAAATTTCCGAGGGTCTTGTTTACTTCTCACTCAAGACATCAATGAGCATCTAGCGCCCTCTGTTATCACTTAGTAACACTATAAGTGAAATCGAATTTAAAATTCGATTATTCCAAGACAAATAATTAAAAATTCGATACACGTTCGTTCTTAAAGAAGCAGCGTTTTTATTTTAATTTTTTCCTACATATGAATTGAAAGAGAAAGTGAACAGAGCCCGTTTTTTAATTGAAAAATAACAATAAAACCATGTTTAATATTTTTTCATTGATTTTAACTTCTTAATTTAATTTTATTATTACTGATAATTTATAAAGCATCACGAATGAATTTTAATTATAATTAGCGAATTTATTGTAAAATTTAGTTTTAATAGATTTTTGTATGTACTTAGCCCAAATTTTCGCGTTAATTTTACACTTTAATGAATTTTGATTTACTTTTAATGACCACTATGAAGGTTTTGTATATGTTGAGAATAATACTTTTTAGAACTTTGTAATTAAGCAGTTTATTATTTCATTTCTATATTTTTTGCGCATTTTTTTTTCAGATGATAAAACCAAAGAAGTTAAAGTTAACGTTAAAACCCTAGAGAATTATTGTATAATATTTTTTTTCGTTACTACTATCAGTTTAATATCCGTGCTGGTAAAGTAATAATCAAATTTTCGGAATCAAACAAATTCTAAAAAAACTTATGGCTAGTTTATATAATAACCGTTTAAATCCACATAACAATGACTTTATAATGAAAACTGATAGCTTTAAAATTTTACACACACACAAAGACAATCTAAATTTCAATATGCATTTGGTCATTACACAAAATGATAACCTTAGTTTTTTCTATCAGGAGCAAAAAATAACCAGTCTTCACGTCTGAAATTCCTTGTTATAAATGGTAATCATGATTAATTAAACATGGTGTTATAAACTTCATAAATAGTATAAATTGCATAGTTAGTGTAATTTGCAAAGATGATTCCTTTGTATAACAAGAGACTAGATTTCAGCAAATTTGTGAATTATTGTCTTGGAGATCAATTCCGCATTCTATTGTTCTCTAGATTTTGTACTATAGAATATTATTTGCCATTGTTGAAATCCATTTCTCCAGTTACAAATACTAAAACACGTCAATGAACTATTTGTTACAGTACTACAGAGTGTACTAGAAACAGAATGCAGCATGCTCGTATGCACATCGAAGTTCATTTTTTCGCCAAAGCGCTTGGCTGCAGGGTTAGCGTCAAGTGCGCTGAGAAGTTGAGTGTTTGTGAATTTGCAGCCCGGACCGAAATATGTTAAGAAAACGTACTCCCAGGATTAAATACTACTTGTTGAAACCGAAGTCTCGTGAAAAGTCCTTCCCACGTCTCGCGAATTCCCTCTATGACCCTGGTTATAAGTAAACCCACTAATGACTCCACCTTTGTGTTACTTTTTCTTAAATTTCAACTTACTGCTAACCACTTCTAAATATTGCAAGACAAATCTTCTATTTTAATATTATCAGTGTAATAAACCTTTTTTTTTATTATTATTCGGTCAGATTCCAGTCCGAACTCGCCAATTAAGAGGGCCATGGTACAGTCAAACTAATACCCCCCCCCCCCCCTCCAATGTAATTATGAACAAGTTACATATCTCATGTAATTTACAGCCCGCCCCCTGCTTCTAAAATCAAAACTTTTTACCTAATCATAGGCACTATTTATCTCATTTCCAAAACTCCACAGTCATCACTGCTCAGTGCTCAGCCCCCCTCCCCCCACCGCCTCGAAATAAAATTCTGGATACTCCACTATACCACTATTTATTAGCGCAAACTGAATACAACGTCGATGAATCTCGCATCTTGCTACTACGGCCTTCATCTGTCGTCACAACTCGGGAAGAGAGTCCATATACAACACTTGAAAATCCATAGATATGAATCTGAGCAAATCAGAATAGTTCGTTAATAAATAAATCGCGGCGAAGGGAGGTCATTTTTGCAAACTATAATCCGGCAGTGCACATAAAACAAATCCCTAATGGCGTCGCACAGACATGATAAAGAGTGTGAGTCGCATGGAAACGGCCGTTTAAAAAGCGAGTCCATCCCCTGTCTTCACGGATTTACGAGCCACCGTGTGTGTTTTTTGCGGGGACCGCCTCTTTGTGTTTTATGGTGTGCCTCCATCTTCCGAGATCTATGTCAGGCTTTAGACGGTGACTCTTGTACGCTCTACATTTCGAATGTTTATGTTCCTTTTGTCTCTTTGAATTGTCTCTTGAATGCAAAAGTTTGTTATGCTTCTTGTAAATTCGAAATTTGTATGTCGCACGCTGTAACAGAATTACCAATTTAAGCGACTTCTTCTTCTTCTTCTTCTTTTTTATGTCTTTTCTTCAAGAACTTTCTACGTAAAAGATTCTCTGGCGAAAATAAATCGCAATTCAGAAATATTCTCAACAACGCATAGTTGAGTTCTCCCTGAACAAAATTATGTATATGTTAAATAGCTTATTGGATAGCCCAGAATAATTCCTTGTATTCTTTTCGATTTTTTTTAGGTAGATGTAGATTTCGTATGAAATACTACCTATTGGCGTCGTTCCTATGTTGGAATTTCTGAAAAATTTTTGCAGATCTACACCGATCATGACCCCTAGAGCCCAAAACCACCCTCAGTAAAAAACTTTATCTATCTATCTATCTATATATATATATATATATCATTTTCTTCTGGACACGATAACTTCCACAATTCTGCACCAATCTCTTCCAAACTGATACATAAAATCAAGGGGCATAAAATCTCGGTCAAGTTCGTTAATGGGCAAAATCGGACCAAGGGGATGGAAATAGGGAGGGGTTTTGTGAAAACCGAAAACCCCCCATAACTTCTTAATTTTTGTACATATCGAATCAGTTTAAAGTTTTTATTACTTCTAAAAATAGGGCCAAAAATTTGTGTATCACAGATTTTTGATAAAGTTAAAAATGGGCTCAAGGAACGCAAAAAATAGGGGGGGGGGTTTGGGGGGGGGATTCATAACTTCGTCAATTCTCAAGATATCAAATCCAATTAATTTTATCATGAATTTCCTTAACATTATCTAGAACTTTTATATTTACAAGTTTTTGATAGGACCAATTCGTACCGCAAAAAAAAAAAAAAATAAATAAAAAAATAATAATAATAATAAATAAGTAAATAAAATAAAAACGAAAACAAAAAGGGGATTTGAAGAAGAAAAAAATCCATAACTCCGTCAATTCAAAAGATATAAAATCCCCATGAATTTATCATATATCTTCTTATTATTGTTTACAACATCTATATAGACAAGTTTTGGATAGAACCAATGCTTACAGCAAAAACAAATTAAAAATACAAAGCGGTTGAAGAAAAAAATCATCTTAGTAAGAGTGTATTCAAATCCAAACTGCTTACTTTCTGACATATTTTACAATTCATTTTTACTCTCAAAGGCTTCCAATTGGTACCTTTTCTTATTCAGAAACTATATAATGTACCGTAATGGTCAATTTTTTGATAGAGGCAGAATATATTTTAAGACATGCTGGCAAAGTGGGCCTTTTGAACCGAATTTCCCGAAGCGGATTGCGTTGGAAAAATCATCGTATTAAGGGAGTATTCAAATCCAAACTGCTTATTTTCTGACTCATTTTTAAATTTATTTTTGCTCTCAAACGCATCCAATTGGTAGATTCGCTTATTCAGAAACTATATAATGTACCGTAATGATCGATTTTTTTGACAGAGGCAGAATATATTTCAAAAAATGATGTCAAAGTGGGCATTTTGAACGGAATTTCCTGAAGCGATTGTGTTAGAAACGAAAAATATTGTCTTACTGAGAAAATAATTGTTTATATATCAAGTTTTAATTAATTGAACGAAAATTAAAAACACAGGTCGCTTATAAATCTCTTCAAAAATCACGTCAACAAGTTTCATGTTTTTCCTATTAAAAATGAATCTGGAGTTATGACAGAAAATTTCGAGTTGTTGAGCATGGAAAAGTATTTTTTTGAATACCGCCCTAACATGATTCTGATAAAACCAGTTATTATATAAAAATGAAATAAAAGCTCGTCAAAAGCGGCCAGATAAAATTGTTAAAGTGGGTTTATCTCTAATCATGATTTGGTTTTTGTTTGTGAAATTAGTATACTTAACTTCGAAATATACCTCCGCCTGTAGGCCGGGCCGGCAGGGATTTTTTAAACCAAGAATTTACTTTAAAAATTGAAGTGCTTGTTATGAGGCATGAATGTCGCCTTGCAAAGAGCAAAGTGTCAACGACCTTAAGTGAAGCAAATGTGTGTGTATGTTGTTTATGAAGGCCAATTATCTACACGAGAGATATGGCATGGGCCTGAAGGGAAGGTGCCCCCCGTGCGGGTCTTTCTAAGGGAACCTAGCCCATATTAACGCACGGAAATCCAAGATTCGAAAAAAAAAAACACGGAAAACTCCAAACGATTAGGCCGACGGGCTCGATTGGATTCGAACCCAGCACCTCCCGTCTACCAGCTTTAGAGAGCAGAACTTCTCTCCCACTGCTGGGGCCAAGAGTGGAGCAAATGATATAAATACGAAATATCTTTTTTTTTTTTCTTAATAGTATTGTTAAAAAAGGAAGTTTTTAGTGTTTATGTATGTCCTCAATTTTTTGAACAACCACTGAACATATTTAAATATGATATTTACACACTACAATCCAGTTTCAGTATATCAGGGAAGGTTTTAACGCTTAAATGTCCTGGTGTTGCTTTTCGGCAACATATCCAATTTAGGCTCTAAAATTTTATTAGAATAATATTGAAGCTATAATGCCTAATGTTGCCAATAAAATACATTCTGAAAATATTATTAAATCGATTTTCAACATGTAGATGGCAACACTTGTGCTGTTTAAGAATAAAGATAGATTTATTTTTTCAATTGTTGCTACTTGTTCTTTTTGTTTTGTTTGGGAGCTTGCGAAATACCCTATTTTGACCTGCAGTGAGCAAGTGAAATTTATTTCTTATTATAGTTCCTAAAATTCTTGTGTATTTAATATTATAGAATTTTATCCAGGCAAATTATTTTTTCAATTAAACACCAGTATTGCCGATTAGTAACAAACTGTTTTTTAGCCATAAACTATACTTAAAACAAAATATGATTTTTTAAAGTATTTTTCCCATGATTTATTTAAAAAATGAAAGCCGAAAAACATTATTACAATGATTTTTGAGAAATCAGGCATTTAAGGGTTAGGCTGAAGGGATTCATCGCTCCGTGTGTATAAATAATTGTCTACTGCAGTAGCTTTCACGGAACACTAAAATTATATCGATTAAAAACATTATGAAAATAATCATTTCTAACTAATACAAACAAAATGCTCTATCAGACCCAGAAAATGCCAAAAATATTTATTATAATTTGTAATAAAAATAACATTAAAGTTCTTATAAACTTATTTTACATTCACATTTACGTTTTAAAGAATATTAAAATTCTTATATAAATTACCTTTTAAAGAGATATCTGAGCTTAGCTTTTTGTTGTTGTTTTTGTTGTTGTATAATTTTTTAATAGTAGTCGTTACACTGTAAAAAAATTATGTAAAGTTACTCCATAAAATTGGCGGCAGCATGTTTCCTCCAATTTATGGAGTAATTAAACTTATATAATGGTGTAATTTAAACTTCTGTAATTAGTGCGATATTACACATTAGTTTAACGTAACACCAATTATATCGATTAAGGCTGCCACCAATTTTATGGAGTAACTTTACACAAATTTGTTACAGTGTAGTCTTAAATCTTTTACTAACAGCATTTCAACTGCATTTTATAATGTAACATTTTCTTTCACGAGACATAATTTTGTATGTTTGCGTAGCATATTTTTATAAAGAGTAATACAAACAGAGAAATAAACTTCCAAACAATGCAACTTTGTGGCACCAAATCTCATTTTGAAGTAAATTGCAAAACAGGAAATATTGGATTTTAACCCTTTCGCGACGGGCGTCTTTTACAGATTAATCTTTTATCACCAGTGTTTCAAAACAGAAATTTTTGTCTAATTGAATCGGAAAAATGTCCCGATTAAATAAGGCGAAATTTACAAAAAAAAAAAAATAATAATAATAATAATAATAACTGGTGGGAATAATGAAAGATTCTGAGCACCTTATGCGTCACGTATACGCGCCGCTTGTCCCGAAGGGGTCAAACTATCGATATTTATAGTAATTAATAAAATCTCGGCACAACTCAACTTTATTTCGCGACACACCGCAGGTTCTCTCACCACTGGGCCGCGACACACGGGTTGAGAAACATTATTCTAGTTAATTCTTTTTTGTTCATAAATGTATCCAATTAGCTGACGCTCTTATTCTGAAACTATACAATAGAACTGCTTTATTCCGTTTTTCGGTAAAGGCAGAAGATCTTTTTAGAAAATGCTGTCAAAATTGACGTTTTGAACCGAATTTCCGGGCGCGGCAACGCAGGAAAGGGAAAAAATTGCCGTCCTGAGACAATAATCGCTAATCAAGTTTAAATTCATTTATAGGAAAATGAAAAAAACTGTTCGATTACAAATCCCTTTAACAATCATATCAGCAAGTATAATGCTTTTGCGTTTAAAAATGAGTCGGAAACTTTCGCGTATTAAGCAGGGAAAAATATGTTTTTGAGAACCTCCTTATTAGAACTTATACAGGCCATATAATCGTATAAATTTCAAGATTGAACATCATTAAAATACTAAAATTTTATTCTTATATTTTCAATTACATTGTATATGTATTAATTGTTTGACATTAATTTTCAGTTATACGTTTTCAGATATAGTCTTCAAAAAACATACAATCCCGCGACGCTCGATTCTACCTTTATTTTTCTTAACGGTAGCATCTAATTTGAATACAAGGCAGGAAAAGTGCACAGCACACTATCTCTGAATATGTATGAGCATTTTCGAAGCAGGAATGTGTTTGCTGGTATTGGTATCTTGGAAATTTCTGCTTCGTTTTTCTCTGCCGATATTGGCTCATGGCTCGGATGTCACGGGCTATTGCATATTTCAGTAATCCGTGTAATCGAACACCGGGCTCAAGGTCTGCTATCTGTCAAATCATGTATCACACTCCCTCATAAAAAGAGACTTTTTTTTCATTAATATAAAAACATTGTTTGTTTTTTGTTTTTGTTTTTTTTTTTAATTTTTTAAAAAGTTTTTTGTAGTTTTTATTAAGTGAAAAGTGTTATCAGTGTTATCCTGTTATCGATGAAATATCCATAGGCGCTGGCAGAACGAAATCCAGGTTTTCGAATAGGTGTGCCTGCGATTCGTGTTTTATTCTTTCTTTCTTTTATGAATAATATAAAATTACAATAAGTTAAATTTAAGATTTTTCTTTTTCCAAAAACCCCATGCAAGACGAGTGCAAGTATGTCAATTTAACATATTGAGTGCCATGTCAGTCGCCGGTGACTGACACTGAACTTTCCATTTAGGCCGCGTCCAGGCCCCGGGGGCCCTGGGCATAGATAAATTAGGGACCCCCATTCAAATCGTTGCAACATTACTTAAATAGAACTGATGGTCAGTCATATGTGTTACGCATAAACAATATTTTCGCACCTTGAATTTTAAATAGAAGAAAATTCTTTGTTCCGCCAATTCTAAATTAAGCACCTTAATTAATAAAAGTACTTTTTTTTTTTCGTAGTACAGGACAAAACTCTTTTATATAACTGTAGTAGCTTGTTATATTATTTTAAGATCAATTTAATAACTGCAACTTATGGAAGAGTGTCAAATACTCTAAAATATCAATATGAGTTAATCAAGTTACTTTCTTTTACGTCTTTTTAAGTTGTACTACACGCAACATAATATCAAATACATTCTACTTCACAAGTAGAACGTCTTTTTTCAATAAATCTAAAAAGATGGCAATTTGGGGTTTGTTTTTCATATTTAATTCAAAGTTAAAAGAAAAAACTTTGAATACGAAAGAAAATTTATCTCATGACAATTAGAACTGATTATTTTCAACCACTAAAGTTTAGATGTGATTTAAGCTCATTGCTAATACAATCTATTAAAATCAAAATATTATTTCTTATTTAATAGTGGTTGAGGTTAGCTTTGTGAAAGCATTAAACTCTGTTCGTTGAAAATTAATTTGTTTTTCAAAAAGTTTAGTAGAATCTTTTAAAAATGAATTTGTATTTGAAAATTTTCAGAGTTAGAATTGGAAAAAAAAAGTAAATATTTTATAAATTAATATATGGATTTTGGGGCCCCTTGAAGTCTGGGGCCCATGGGCAAAGTCCCGATTTGCCCATGCGATAATAAGGGCCTGGCCGCTTCTGTCATCGGTGACTTACACTTATAGATTGTGTAAGGGGGATCTTATTTCGTGGCTCAAACGGAAAGACAGACAAAATTAGACTTGGAGACAGAAACTGGAAGACCCCTTGTCTTCCTTAGCTTCAAACGTCTCAAAATCTTTCATGATGTAGTGGGAGGTATACGATACATATTTGGAGAATAGGCGCTTCCTGACAGCAAAAACAAATAAATAAATAAAAGAAAAGAAGAAGAAAGAAGTTTTTCTCTATTTTAAAAAAGCTGATAGAAACTTACTTTTAGGTTTTTAATAATTTCTTATTTATTACATTTCTGCATTGCAATTCAACGTGTTAAAATGCAATGCAGAAATGTAATAAATAAGAAATTATTAGAAACCTAAAAGTAAGTTTCTATCACCTTTTTTAAAAATAGAGAAAAACTTTTCTTTCTTCTTCTTTTCTTTTATTTATTTATTTGTTTTTGCTGTCAGGAAGCGCCTATTCTCCAAATATGTATCGTATACCTCCCACTATATCATGAAAGATTTTGAGACGTTTGAGGCTAAGGAAGACGTGGAGTCTTCCAGTTTCTGTAGAATCACTAGTGCATCAAATTTGGCGAAAATAAATTGTTTTCATTAAACCGTCACCCACAACAAACTAAGTATAAGTACCTTAGTCTGTTTTGTGTGTGTGCGTGTTGGGGGGGGGGGGGGGGGAGGGGTAATTATTAGTTATTTATTTTTAATTATTAGTTTTCATTCATGCTTAGATTACGAAATCCAGCGACAGCGAAGGACAACATTTTCAAACAGATGAGTTTATGGTCAGCAGCTCGAACTGCATTTCTTTAAATGGAAAGTTACAAACATGAAATAAGAGAAACTAATAATTTTTTATGAAACCCTTCTTGTAGGACAATTTTAAACATATCAATGTAAAAAGCAACATAGAAATGTAATAAATAAATAAAAAAATAATTATAAGTACAAACTGACCTAGAAAATTCCAGAACTGAAGATAAGAGCTCTTAATCTATATAGTCGTGAGAGAATTTTTAGTTTTTCTTTTTTCGTCACGGGAGCTCAGCTAACCTGAACTTAAGATAAATTTTAAACACGTAAAAGTTAATAAAAGCACTGAAAATTATCTTCCACGAGTAAGTGTGTATGTGTGTGTGTGTGGGGGGGGGTGTCAGGGAACTGACCCCCTAAACGAAACACCTTGGGTTTCCTTTTCTCTTGCTGTTTACGTATTTTAAGTCACCTGCGAAGAAAGAAAAAGATTTTTTTTTTCAAAATCGCTAGTGAAAAGGAAAACTTACTTAATTGATTCAAAATACATGGAGGGGCCTCATCTGCCTCCCTTGCTTGCTCTCGTCGAATTTTACAATTATTAATTGAATTTCAATATATAATTCCGTACAAAGATTATTTATTTCTTAAAATTATATCTTATTAAAACCACCGAGATGTCCACTTTGACTCTAAGCTGATTTCTTCTCTATTATTTTCACATTAAAATGTGTATTAATATGTCCGATCGAAAAAAACAAAAGAAAAGTGCCAAATAATGTACTATGCAAAACACTTCTAATTAATCGGGTTTTCTGCCTAATGTACGTGTAAAAAGAATTGCAAACATTTATAAAAAATCACTGGAGAAGTTAATTTTTTCATGGACGTATCATGCACTCTCATTTTTCCATATAATGTAATTTCAGAAACATTTCCATATGTCTCCTACACTGGCGAATTTTACCGATTTTTTTTTTCACTTCCACCCTATCAAACATTGAAACTATACATTATGTCTGAAGAACGTATTTTAGTTCAAGGCCGTAGCCAATGGGGGAGATCACCAGGGTTTGACCCCCCTCCGAAATTTCTGTCAACATGACTATAAATATGCCATTTACTATCACTCACTCAATACAGTCCCGATTATACGAGTTAATATGGACCAAGCTCACCTCGGATAAGCAAAAGACTCGGTTAAACCGGATTGACACAAATCGTCACCAACTAAGGAGATGAAATATAAATTTTCAATTAATTGATTCATTTTTATGGTTTGTTTATTTGAAAAAGTCCTTGATAGTTTTTTGTTTGTTAAATGTCAATTTTGCTGCAGTTTTTTCCCCCTCCAGTATTACGCAACTGCATAGCTATCAATTTCTAAGATTTTTTCATACCACTAAAACTTAATGGTAAATTTTGCCTAATTTAATCGCCGAAATCTAACAGTTATCAACGATTAAATATTGCAAAAATTTGTATTCAATTTTGGAGGTATTAACAAAACCATACAAATTGGCAGCTATGCGATTCTATTAGTGTCATGAAAATTGCAGGTGTAGCCTCTTCTTTCTGCTCAAAGTATTAAATAGTTTTTTTTTTTGTTTTTTTTTTTTTTTTTTTTTTTTTCGATTGAAATTATACCTTTGGAATGGATTATTTTCTTCTGATGGGCTGATGGTTTAAAAAAAAATTATGTCCATTTTTTTTTTCACATTCTGACCAAAAAATTATAGTTCTAACTTTTAACGGCTGCTCTTTCATCTTCACCTAACACTTCATTTATAATGTGTGTTTCATAATAATGGAAGCCATCAGTCCATCAGAAGAAAATAACTCTGTTAAAAATAAAAAATCCAAAATGAGATAATGATCAAATCATGATTAAATCCCCCTACTAAATATTTTTCTGGCCTTGTTTTATTGCCATCAAAAACTTGGCTCATCATCGAGTCTAATTAGGCGAGTTCATTAACCAAGAGAAAGCTTGATGAAACAATTGAATAAACTGGCTCAAACGAATTCTGGAAAGGAAACCATGCTTCTTTTCTTCTATTTTCTTTTTCATTTCCAGGCATTATTAATTACATTTTGTTCACACTCCATCAGTTTCTGTACCGTGCGAAACCGGGATCGTCACCAGACTTGATTTTTTTTTTTTTTTTTCTGGTGCCGTGATAATTTCCTTCGCGTCTTTTACTTGACAAGCACTTCCTCTGCATCTTTTTCATCTAATATGAATTACCTAGCGCATCTTGCTTACCGTAGAGAGATCATTAACAAGACTCTAATACATTAGGAAAATTTGCATATCGCATGGTTTTTGTTAACACTTTTCACCAGTGTTAACAAGTCGATTGTACATCAAACGTGGAAAATGAGGTGCGTTCGTACTATAACTAGTTTTATAAATATTCAGATCTTGGTGCAATAGCTGTTGCACCCTTATGCAAAAATGCAGGTCTTCAAAATTTATTACGATTATACATATTAAATTCATTAATACGAAAATAATAGGACACTATGTTAAATAGGACCTAATCATCATGGCAACCTAGAATCATTACTCATCATGGAATGTCACTGAATTAATTACGTGTGATAGGATTTAATAGAATGAAGAAAACTTTTATTAATATCTTTGTAAGTTTTGATTCGATTTTCGTGCAATTTGACATAATTCGACAAAATTCTGTAACGATTATATCTATTAAATTTAAAACTATTCGGTTGGGTAGTTTTTGCGCTGTTATGTGCGGATAGACCAGACGACAACTATAGGTGCTACGCATTTATATAATTACGAACGCATCTAAAAACCTCTTAACGCTGTTCTCAAATCCAAAAGGGCAACTTTATGACATAAGTTTTAATTCATTTTTGTTTGGAAATGCATGAAACTAGCAGGGGTTGTTGTTCAGAAAATATGTAATAGAACTTTTTTTCTCGTTTTTTTTGCAAACGCAATAGATCTTTCAGAAAATAGTGTCTAAGTGGCGTTTTGGACCGAATTTCCGCGCGAAAGAAGAATAACCACTCAATAAAGGTGGAAAATCGTATTTGTCACGTGATCAAAATCGCTTATAACTCAATAAGTAATTGATTGATCAAAAAATGGAAAACACAGTACGATTCCAAATCGCTTCCGTAGTCAGGCCTTCCAGTTTTATATCTTTCCGTTAAAAAATGAACTTGTAAATGTGTCAAAACTTTCTGCGCTTGTTGAGCAGAGCAGTTGAAAACAGCCTTAAATGAGACTTCATCTGTCCGTGCTCACCAGCAGAACGAAATTCAGGTAGAGACACGATTTTTCAACAGAAGTGCCTGTGATCCGCAACTTAGGCCGCTTATTTTAAATTGAAAAATATAAATTTGAAATAAGCTAAACTAAGAATTTTACATCAAAGTACATCATATTTACATCAAAATAATTGCACTACTGTAGTAAATTTCTAAAATCTATAATTTTCACTGCTAAATAAATAATTAATAAAAATATTTGTTATTTAGTGAATATTTAAAATTTAGAATTTCCATATTTTTAATATTTTTTTCTAGGAGCATTTATCTTTTAGCACGTAGTTAAAATTTATAATTTCACTATTTTTTAAATAATTTTTTGTTTGGAAATATTTATATTCTGATGAATAGTTAAAGTTCATGATTTCCGTATTTAAAAAAAAAATATATATATATATATATATATTTTAGGTATATTTGTACTCTAATGAATAGTTAAATGCCAGAATTTCTATATTTTTAAATATATTTGTTAGGCATACGAGTTAGGCTGTTATACTAGTTAGCGTAACATACTACTTAAGAGGCACTCGTATATTTGTACTCTGATGACCAGTTAAAATCCAGAACTTCCATATTTAAAAAAATATTTTGTTGACATATTTTTACTCAGGTGAATAGTTAAAATCTAGAATTTCCATACTTTTAACTATATAATTTTAGAAATACATACAGACGTGTGAAAATTATTAGAATAATTGTGAAATTTACAATAAAATCTTGTTATATTAAAAAATAATACATTATTTAAAAAATATTGATACATTTAATATTTAGTGTGCATCCTCCTGTTTTTTTATTAAAGATTCGATACGTCTTGGCATACTTTGTTCTTTGTATGAGTTTTGGGCAATTAATTTGTATTTCGTTGTCATGGTGTCAAATTTGGATGAGTCTTTTTATCAGACAATAATTTTTTTCTTTACAATGGCCCAAAGATTCTCTATGGGGCTTATATCTGGGCTGTTTCCGGTCCATGGAAGTGTTTTCTTTAATTGAAAATTAAAGAAATGCAACATCACAAACAAGAATGGTCTGATAGAAAGACTCATCCAAATTTGGCATCATGAAAACGAAATACAAATTAATTGCCCAAAACAAAAACTCATATAAAGTATGCAGAGACGTATCGAATCTTTAATAAAAAACAAGGGGATGTACACTAAATATTAAATGCATCAATATTTTTTTAAATAATGATTATTTCTTTAATATAACAAGATTTTAATGTAAATTTCACAATTATTCTAATAATTTTCACACCTGTAATATAAGTTAGTGAATAGTTAAAAATCTAGAATTACCATATTATTTAAAATAATTTTTCTGGAAATATTATGACACAACAGTGCGGCGTATTTGCAAGAGAACACCGTCGTTTCATGTTTGTGCCAATATTATAATAAGCTGGCTTTTCGATGATGAATCTGCGATCCAACAGACTACATCATTAATCATAGCAAAATGGTAGTTAGATAGTAACTTTGATAACTCATATACTTGTTGAAGTAATTACATTACAGTTTTAATAAGGCTGTCTGATATTTTCAGTAATGGGGGTACACCATGTGAGAACTTAAAGGAGAAAAAAACCCTCACTTCTTGAAATAAAATTGATGGCTTTAACAACTTTTTTTGAAAATCCCGAAGCCTATTGTTTTATTATGTTAATGCAGATGACATTACAAGATTGATATCGCTGAAATTTGTTTAAATAATCCTTCCTTAATTATGTAATTAACTTTGAATTTCTATCTCATTAATTCTAGATGTTAGAATTATCAAAAATTTTGGGAATGCTGAGAAAACTCTCCTTGTATAATTTTCGATCGCATATAGCTATTAAAGAGAAACTTAAGGTATTCATTAATAAATATTTCTACCTTTTTTTTTTTTTTTTTTTTTTTTTTTTTGAGAAACTTCAGTTTAGGTAGTAAATGAAAATATAGAGAAACTGCGTTGGTATAGTACAGTTTATCGTTTTTATTAAGTGAAATACACTAAATCAGCAGTTCTAAAACGGGGGTCTGCGGAGACCTTGGGGACTCGCGAGCTTATAAGCAGAGGTCGGCACGTCAAACTAAATTTTATTTAATTTCATTATGAAAATAAAATAACAATTATGCTGTGCAATACAAGTCAATCATTAATCCAATCCGTACAGTCATTATAAATAGGAATATGTTTTTTTAGCTTTGCTTCATATTTACATTATCAACGAAAAATGTTGTGATGTGTAAGAGTGCTATCACATAGTATTTTATATTTTAAAAAATTCATAAAAATACTGTAAAATAATTATAATAACAGTATCTTTAAAAATATGTTATCGTGACAGTGATTTCTTTTAAGGGGTCTCAGGACTCTTAAAGCTCTAAAATTTTCGAAAAATTAATTTTTTTAGATGTTAAACTTCTATGTTTTCTGAACATTTTGATATAAGTGTTATCTTGAAATTTCCATTAGAACAGAAGTTATGGCATTTAGAATTATACTCGCTCAATAGCTGAAGTGGTGTTTCCAAATCTTTGAAGTCTTTTTTTCTCCAAATGACGTTTTTGTCCCTAACACGCACGATATCTCAAAAACTTCTAAATATTTTTTCATGAAATTTTCAAAGCATATGCTTCATGTTAGTCTGTATAAACTGAACCTAAAATTTCCTATTTATTGTAAAAAGAAAATATTTTTTTAGGTGTTTATATTGTTGAAATTTTCTAAATTTTGCATTAACTAAATACAACTTTGTATTAAAAATATAAAAATGCTTTAAATGCAAATTTATTTAGGCTCAGTGTAATTACTATAATCTGAGGTATAAGTAGGCACCAAAATTTTCATTCTGGTTGCTAAATTTATTTTGTAATCGTGCGCATCAGCTGTTATGCCGATTTTCTGCTTGTCAAATGTCTGACAGTTTGGAGTCCCCCCCCCTGTAAATGCTAATTCTGCATCTTGCAATTTTTCAAATATTTGAAATGAAAGAACATACTTGTATCTTTCATTCTCATTTAAAATTGTGTCTTAATATCAAATATATTTTAAGATATTAAATGTTGAAAATTGTCCTTTTTTTTTTCATTTTTTCCAATTTTAAGAATCCTGATACCCCTTAAGGAGATTTTAAGAATTTTCTCTTTCCTGCATAGCTGTATAATGTATAACTGGCACGAAATAATTCCTGCCAGCATATAACAAGTTTTGGAATGAAATATGAAAATTTTCTGCGCGTAAAAGGCTTCTGTAAAGAAAATAATCCATAAGAAATTCCCTTATATAAATTCTAAGTGATTGTAAAACCAATCATTTCTTTAATGTAAGGTTTTTCATTTTAAACATGAATTCGAACTTTGGTATTTATACAGGTGCGTGCAAGGAATAAATGGAATTCCCCCCTCTTTTTCAGCCTGTCTAATTACCTCGTGGTCTAACATTCATAAAAACTCTCTAACTGCTATAAAATTTTAGTATGTTGTTTTATTTTTCAGTGATACAGCAAGATCCCCCACAGATTTCTATAATTTTAGGTAAGACAGCGAAATCTGCTGACTTTGCCGATCTATGTTTTTTTTTTTTTTTGGGGGGGGGGTGTTTTTGTTTGTTGTTGTTGTTGTTTTTCGATAACATGCATCATTGATGACATTTTATAAGCAAGTCATCAACCTGTAAAAGTGGGACATTTTTTAGAAATATTGAGTAAAACCTATATAACTTCACCTGTTCGGCGGAAAATAAAATAAAAGAATAATCTCAGACGATAAATCTTTTGTTTTAATATGTTTTAAAGGGATATCCTGCAATTCATATATACATATGCCGATACTATCTTACAAATCATGTTATACCCTTCTGAGTTTCGTGTAATACTAATTATTTTCTTTAATTTAGCCCGTCACGCTAACGTATGAGAGCACGCTACATCGCAAAACAAATGCATGTGCGTGTAACGTATAATACACGTTCACGAATCTTGTATGCATTACACTGAATATATGGGCAGAATGAAAAATGTCGGCTTTAAAAAATAACTAGTTAGTGTGTATTTGTCGGCATAAATGCTTATTTGGAATTCCCCTTTTTGTCAAAGACTTTTATTAATCTATATCTATTTAGCTTTCCGGTTACTCTGGCAATTTTGTGAAAGCCGCATTTTTTATTATATTTTATTTTATTCGACAGAATGGTCGCTCAGATTTGCCAATACACCTGTTTTTCTTGTACGTCTTTCAATATTCTGTTTTATCCTCAAATGTACTGCGATTGTGAGATAAAAACTGGAAATCATATACGGTCGAACCTCATTATCCCGACACTCGAATGTCCAGAAAAAAGTGTCGTGATAAGCGGAGTGTCGCGGTAACCTGAGTTGGAGAAAAATATGTTTATAAAAAGCTGTATTTTTATTAATTTAAGACAGTTTTAAATTCATAACTGTTCTTGCAGTTTTAAGCAATAAAACATTATTATTAAACAAAATAAACACAAAAACAAAATTGAAATGAATAAAAAATGAATTTATGATGACTGGTTCTTTTATTGTTACATGAAATATTGCTTAATTAAATTTTGCTTATCCCTAGAATTATTTTTTCACTATTTTGAAATGAATTGTAATCAATATTCGTTGTTTCAGAAATGGATGTTACATAATTTCTGATCGTTTCAATGCAATGCAATGCTTCGGTTTTAGTCGGATGAAAAACGCCGTGTGGCCATAAGAAAGCACCGCCTGACCAGAACAAAAAGGCCGCGAGTAGACTGATAGTCTATCTGGAACTTAAGTGAACCATTCATAGTGTGTGGGCTTATTTATTCAGATAAAGGATTAAAGTAAAATATCTCATTTATCGCAATGGGTAATTTAGACACTTTTGTGAAAAGTTTTTCTAAGACATTTCTTAGCGCTTAATTACCGTGCATAAGTTGGAATTTGAAAAATGGACAATTTTCCTAAACCGTCGGAATATCCGGAGTTGAAAATTATTCAATGACGTAAAATACGGAGTTTATTTGCATTAAAATCATATACAGAAAATCGGGAGTCTGAATAACTGACGTGATAAGAGGAGTGACGTGAAAACCGGGTGTCGGGAAAATGAGGTCCGACTGTGCTTGTTCTTTAGTATAATTGGGCAATAGTATTTTATGTGATTAAGCTACACTCGGATTGTTTATGAGAAATGAATCTTTAAGGGACTTATCTGGTGTTGAAGAAAAACGTGGAATCCCATGTTATCCTATGAGAAAAATACTTATTCTTCTTGTCCATTCAAATTTGGAAATTTCAACAATATTTATTTTCCATTACGTAGGTAGGAAGGTTCTTTATCCCTCTATAAACTTAAAATACTTTTAAGGTAATTATAAGTATTTTGAAATTTGTGTTAAAATTTCAAAAAATTCCGAAAAGTTTAAAAAGTATTCTTTATTCATTTGTAACTTTGGACTGGAAAAAGATATAAAAATTTGGAGCTTACAGAGGGCTAAAGAACCTCCCTATGTACGTGTTGAAAAAAAAAATCGCTGAAATCTCCAAATTTGAATTAACAAGAAGGATAAGTATTTTTTTCTGATAGGATAACATGGGATTCCACTTTTTTAAGGGGGCTGGTCACCCACCTTCCGATTTCCTCTCACTAATGTAAAGCCTATGGGCATTGGATGCATTCGTATATTTAAAATATCTCCTCGGGAAATGAATACTTTTAACTTCTATTTTTTGTGCACACTTCATAAAAGATGTCTCTTTTTTTTCTTAGTTTTCAAAATATTTCTAAAGTGTAGACTTAATTTTATATGCACTGTTAAAATCTTACTCACAGTTCGCCCGCTTTTAAGACATAAAATATTAAATTCAGCACAGATTTTAGAAATATTTTGAAAACTAAGAAAAAAAGAGACATCTTTTATAAAGTGTGCACAAAAAATAGAAGTTAAAAGTATTTATTTCCCGAGGAGATATTTTAAATATACGAATGCATCAAAAGTCCTTAGACTTAACATTACGGAAGAGGATTCCGAAGCTCAGTGACCAGCCCCCTTAAGGGGAGTTAGTACCTTTCGGGAGCGAGTTTTGCTCATAACAACACACTTTTTTCGATTCAACATAAATAAGTTTTGCATATTTTAAAGTGAAATTTTTAGAGTTTTAAGAATAATACCCTAGCTCTAAAAAATTTCCACAACATTTTCAATTTAAATAATATATATATTTTTAAAAATATATAATGTATACACAAAAGCAAAGGAAAAATTACATAGTTACCTCTCTTTGTTACAATATAACTTTTGAAAAATACATAAGAGAAACTATTTTATATCATATTAAAGCTAAATATCACCTTTATTCTGTAAACCTAAAATATTGAACTCATCAAATGTTTTATTTTTTTTAATTAAAAATTATTATTATTATTATATATATATTTTTTAAGCATTTACTATGCTAAATTTTTTATTTTAAAAAAATTATACGCTGAGGATCCGTACTCAGAGGATTAATTTCTTATGACCAATTTTAGCGCAAAAAATCCTACTTTTAGATTTAAAAAAAAAATGTAATGTTCTTACCTGTCTTCGAATTATTAACTCCCTTCGCAGGGGGGGAAATCCTGTGAATATTAGATGGGGGAGGGAAATGTATAGATTTAATTGTTGTAAACTAGATAAATAAATGAGCAATAAACTACATATCATATAGTGCAATAAATATAATTAATCGACAACAAATATAGTTAATTACAATAAATATAATTAATCGACAACAAATATAGTTAATTACAATAAATATAATTAATTGACAATAAATATAGTTAATTAAAAAATATTATTAATTGACAATAAATATAATTAATTAAAATAAATATAATAAATAGCACCTTAATTTCCAGAAGACGACGTTCAAATGAAATAAATATCCCAACCCTAAACCGCTTTATTCTTAGTCTATGCACTATAGAAAAAAAAAAAAAAGAGTTGAGGGGGAGGGGGGTCGCTGTTATATAACGAAAATGCATGGTTACACTTTTTTTCACGCTGTAGTGACTGTATTATTAATATACGTTTGAGCCATTGGCTAAGTGCGTTTTGCATTACCTTGTACAAAATAGCTCCCAACCTCTTATGAGGTACTCCCTCTTTTCTACATCTGACTATTATACTCATTAAACCAATCGGAGTGCCTTATTTTGCTTAGTCGAGATTTAGTCAGTAGACAATTTGAATGACGATGCATCCGCATCCAAGGAAAATTATACGTTTCAAACGACTCTCTCTTTACTCGTTTAGTAATTTCAGTAGAATGCTAGCTTTTAAAGACAGCAAGAAAGAAAATTTCTACCTGACGCGTGGATTATGATAAGTTTTCCAATATTAAGGTTAGATTATATTACGCTACGCTTGTCCCATGAGCTCAAATAGGACAACATCGAGGAGGACCAAGATTCAAGAACAGATATGATTGTAGTTCGCATGTCCAGGGCCGAAACTAGGGGGGGGGGGGGGCAAAGGGGGCATGTGCCCCGGGCGCCAAATGAAGGATTATACCTTTGGAATGGATCATTTTCTTCTGATGGACTGATGGCTTCTATTATTATGAAACAGCCATTATAAATGAAGCGTTAGGTGAAGTTACGGCTGCTGTTTCATCTTCACCTAACACTTCATTTATAATGGCTGTTTCATAATAATAGAAACCATCAGTCCATCAGAAGAAAATAACTCCGTTAAAGCGGAAATTCGGTTAAGCAGGTCTCGGATAATCGAGACTCTACTGTATATTTCATTTAAAAAATGATCTTTAGAATATTTTTGTTGGTGTTCAGAGGGGAGTCATAACCCCTGTGACCTCCCCCTTGGATCAGCCATTGTAGATTATGTAATTCAGTATTACATATTTTAAATTTTAAAATAAGTCGGCTATTGGAAAATTAGTAAAATTCCCTTTGTAAATATACCTTACGGAAGAGAGGGGTGGGGGTGTGGCGAAAAATCCATGCTTGCCCCGGGTGCAAAAGAGGCTAGTTTAAGGGGTCTCAGGACTCTTAAAGCTTTAAAATTTTCGATATTTTAATTTTTTTAGATGTTAAACTCCTATCTTTTCTGAACATTTTGACATAATTGTTTCCTTGAAATTCCTATTAGAAGTGAAGCTATGGCTTTTACATTTATACACGTTCAATAGCTGAAGCGTCGTTTCGGAAACTTTGAAGCCTTTTTTCTCCAAATGACGTTTTTGGGTATAACGCACACGATATCTCAAAAACGTATGAATATTTTTTCATAAAATTTTCAAAACATATGTTTCATGTTAGTCTGTATAAACTGAACCTAAAATTTCCTTTTTATTTTTCAAAACAGTATTTTTTTAGGTGATTATACTGTTGAAATTTTCTTAATTTTGCATTAGCTAAATACAGCTTTGTATTAAAAATATAAAAAAGCTTTAAATACAAATTTATTTAGGTTCAGGGTCATTATTACAATCTGAAGTATAAGTAGGCACCAAAATTTTCATTCTAGTTGCAATACTTATTTTGTAATCGTGCGCGTAAGGTGTTATGCCGATTTTTTGCTCGTCAATTGTCTAACAGTTTGGAGCCCCCTGTAAATGCTAATTCTGCATCTTATAATTTTTTTAAATACATGAAATAGAAGAACATACTTATATATTTTATTCCAATTAAAATTGTGTCTTAAAATCAAATACATTTTAAGATATTAAATGTTGAAAATGGTCTCTTTTTTTTTTCATTTTTTCCAATTTTAAGAGTCCTGAGACCCTTTAAGCCCTGACCATGTCTTTTTTTTTTTTTTTTTTTTTTTTTTTTTTTTTTTTTTTTTAAGAGAGACTATAAATATGCAATAAACTAAACTAAGAATTTTTTGTGCTAACCTCCCGTGCAAGAGAATTTTAAAACATACCAACATAGCAAGTATTACACAAATTTATTAAAAAATATCCAAAAATCAATTTCTACCTGTGTTTTTAAGAAGAATTAAAAAAATGATTCTTTTTTCCACTGGGAACGTTGTGGGCTTCTGCCCCCTGAATCCTCCGTTTAATATAAGCTTTCAACCTATGAACGTGAAAAGAAAAACAGAACTAAAAAATGGGGCCCATGGGGTGGAGAGCTTCCCTTATGAAACAAATTTTATTTCCTCTTTCTCTTTGTGTTTAATTATCTTACGTTAGTTGTGAAAAATTCATTTTACTATTTCTTTTCAAAATCAGAAAAAAAATGGTTAATTAAATTTTAAATTGGGGAGGGGAAATGTCCTCCCTTCCCTCGCCCGTGTTAGCGGAGCCTTGTGACTTGTTTGTCTTCATTTTCCTTTATTAAAATATGATGCAGATATCTTGTGTTTAAAATTAACAGATCTAAGTTTTCCCTTAAAGAAATTTTATTTTATTAAGATAAATTTTAAAAAAAAACATCTCATTAATAATTATAAATAAAAAATAAATATAAATAGACGCAGAATCCTTGGTCTAAATAGTTAATACTATGAACGACGTGTAGTAGACATGGTGTTTTACTCCCGCTATACTTTGCTTTCCCTTTTCACACTTTGCATTGAAGAAAGGGGCTCCCATTTGAAACTTTCAAATATTTGTACGCTATTTCGCTCTGGACGTATTTTGTTGTTGTTGTTAAGGAGTCTCAGGACTCTTAAAGCTTTAAAATTTTCGAAATTTTATTTTTTTAGGTGTTAAACTCCTATCTTTTCTGAACATTTTGATATAATTGTTTCATTGAAATTCCAATTAGAACTGAAGTGATGGCTTTTACATTTATACTCGCTCAATAGCTGAAGCGTCGTTTCGGAAACTTTGAAGCCATTTTTCTCCAAATGACGTTTTTGGGCATAACGAGCTCGATATCTTAAAAACTTATGAATATTTTTTTATGAAATTTTCAAAACATATGTTTTATGTTAGTCTGTATAAACTGAACCTAAAATTTCCTTTTTATTTTTCAAAACAATATTTTTTTAGGTGATTATACTGTTGAAATTTTCTTAATTTTGCATTTGCTAAATACAACTTTGTATTAAAAATATAAAAATGCTTTAAATACAAATTTATTTAGGTTCAGGGTCATTATTACAATCTGAAGCAGAAGTAGGCACCAAAATTTTCATTCCAGTTGCAATACTTGGTTTGTAATCGTGCGCGTAAGCTGTTATGCCGATTTTTTGCTCGTCAAATGTCTAACAGTTTGAACCCCCTGTAAATGCTAATTCTGTATCTTATAATTTTTTAAATACATGAAATGAAAGAACATACTTATATATTTCATTCCAATTAAAATTGTGTCTTAAAATAAAATGCATTTTAAGATATTAAATGTTGAAAATGGTCTCTTTTTTTTCATTTTTTCCAATTTTAAGAGTCTTGAGACCTCTTAAATAAGTGTTCGTTTTAACTTGGTGCATTTAAGGCTGGTTATCAACTGCTCTACTCAACAAGCGCAAAATGTTTTGTCACATTTACAAATTCATTTTTAACGTAACGATATAAAATTGGATAGCTTGACCATGGGAGCAATTTGGAATCGAACTGTATTTTCCATTTTTTGATAACTAAATTACCTGTTGAGTTATAAGCGATTTTGATCACGTGACAAACATGTTTTTCGACCTTTCTTGAGAGGTTATTCTACTTTCGCGCGGAAACTCGATTCAAAACACCCACTTTGACGCCATTTTCTGAAAGATCTATTGCGTTTGCAAAAAAAATGAAAAAAACAGCTTGATTATATTGTTTCTGAACAACAACACCTGCTAGTTTCATGAATTTCCAAATAAAAATAAATTAAAACTTATGTCATAAAGTTGCCCTCTTAGATTGGAGAACAGCCTTAATACGTATAGTACAATTGTTTGAAAATTATTTGGACATTTGCATAAGATGAATAAGTTTTCGATTTCAGACTTTAAAAAAATTTCTTAAAAAAGCACCGAATTAAATTGCTCTTCATCTTCGGCTATCTAAAGAACTTGCATGAACTAACGCTTTGCAGTGAAGATCAACCCCGAGTACATTTAAGGGACCAACTACAAATTCACTAAGACAGTATTTTATTATGTTATTATGATTTAAATTCAGCTCACTATGTCGCTGATATCTTTCTGAATTATCGTGATATTTAACTGGCGTTTTGTTACCCTATCTGGTCGGCTACTAAATTATCAAAGAAAACATGTTATATCATTCGCGCTTGCGTAATTACAATATGTTTCATGCAAATGCTCATATCTCTTCTGGAGGTGTATTCGAGGGTGTGCGGAGGAATTTTCTGGATTTAAAAAGAAAAATCTCCATATAAACTCTGTTTCTTAAATAAAGCTATAGCGTATACTCTAGCCATGAACTTCCATTACTCTTAGTGTATACCTTCTGCCTATAGCCATATATCGTCTATTTTTTTTTTTTTTTTAATGACTGCTTTTCAATATATTCATTTCTAATTGCAGTGTTCGTTCTCTTGCTCTCTGTTCAGTTTCCTGACATTGTTGTGAAATTTGATTAAAAACTCTGTATGTTGTAAACGAAAAAAAAAGTTGGATTTTTTATTTATTTTTCAGAAAAGTTTATATTTTCATCAATATGCTTTCTATTTTTACGAAAATCTATACAAACATTGCGCATAGCTATATAAAGTATTTGTAAAAGATACAGATTAATTTATATGTATATATTTATATACAGGATGATCACAAATATTTTTACCTATTAAATTTGTTTTTGGTCTCCTAAATATTTTTGAAATTGAATTTTCACAGAAAAGGGCGAGATCAAGCATATCGTTGCCATGGCCAAATATGAAGAACTATTCATCTAATACCTTTCTAATTATTCAGGGGGAAAAGTTGAAATCAAAAGGTTATTTATCTCGTTCCAATTATTTTGTACTCTATACTGTGCTTTGTCTTTTTCTAAATAACTGCACTGCCTGGTCTAAATCAAATAATGGGCCTTACTTTATCGCGCTTCCTCTGTAATATTACCACATGCACTTAAATCAACGAGTTCCCTCAAATTATTTTGACTCATTTCTCTGAACGGCAAAACTGTCTTGCCCTAGTGGGCGTATAACCGTCGACTTCTTCAAACATCGACAGTTTCACGGTCTGTTGGATTTACAACCATGTGTGAATAAGATTACTATTTCGTTTTTTTTTTATGGGGAATTTCGTTTTTGTTAGCCGTAGAAAAAACATAAAAACGGAAATTTTTCCAAACCTTAATTTAAGGCTGTCGCAGACCTCATCTTAGTTTTGATAATGCTTCAAGTCTTTTCCCACACCTTTTTTTTTATATTTTGAGATAAAAAAGAAAACAGTTGACACAGTTTTAATGGTAATTTTGTACTATTCTGAAATCTAGATAACTCAAATTTTAAGCTTATTGCAAAATTTAGGTGTATGCGGTGAATTGTCGATGTTAATATATATCCGAGAAAAAGTTACATTGAAGAGATCAAAACGTGTGCATAAAAAAACTGTTATAGATGTTTAAGGCTGTTCTCAAATCCAAAAGGGCAATTTTGTGACATAAATTTTTATTTATTTTTGTTTGGAAATGCATGAAACTAGCAAGTGCTGTTGTCCAGAAACTATGTAATCAAGCTGTTTTTTCCGTTTTCTTTTTGCAAACGCAATAAATCTTTCAGAAAATAGTGTCAAAGTGGGCGTTTTGAACCGAATTTCCGCGCGAAATACGAATAACCGGTCAAGAATGGGTAAAAAACTTATTTGTCACGTGATTAAAATCGCTTATAACTCTATAGGTAATTTATTGATTAAAAAATGGAAAACACAGCTCGATTCCAAATCGCTTCCATGGTCAGGCTTTCCAATTTTACATCTATCCGTTAAAAAAGGAATTTGTAAATGTGTCAAAACGTTTTGCGCTTGTTGAGCAGAGCAGTTAAGAACAGCCTTAAAGTAATGTTTTAATACCCATATCTTGACCCAATAAGGGTGTATCTTTACAAATTTGTTTATGCGAACGTAACTAGACATTTTTTTTCAAGCAAATTTTGTACTTTTATAGTACAATGAGCATGGATAATAATAATAATCTAAAAATATATATTACTTTTCTGAGGAGACTTTGGCATATTTCGAAAGCAGTATTTGAACGGCAGTTTTTTTATACCTGCAAGAAAACATTTGCCGAAATTTCTTAAAATAAGAGAAAGAGGGGGGATGGGTGGGGGGGCGCATTTTTGTTTCTCTATTTTTTTCGGTTCTTGTCATTGAATTTCTATTATTTATACTAGAAAAAATAAAAAATATATAAAAATTCTTAAATTTAAAAAATCTAAATTTGTAATAAATCTTATAAAATATTTTGCAATTAGAATTTTTCTCAGCATATTTATTTTGTTATTATTATTATTATTATTATTTTGAAAAACCAACAAACATTTAGAAAACTAGCAATTGAAGAATATTCTTATAGAGATACGAGTAGAGAGGCAGAATTAATATTGTAAATATATTCATGAGGTATATATGGCGTTAAATGTGGCGATAATAGATAAAAATTTAGTGAAGGAAAGAATGAAAAAGAAACGAAGAAGGTTGCAAAAAATGACAGACACACGTAATTCTAAGAAAAGTAATTGAAATAGCAAAAGGAAAAAAATAAATATAATTGTATGCTCTTAAATAATTATTCTCACCGCTTCACCGGCAAGAAAAAGTGATTGAACTCAAAAATACTATACGTATTTCACAAAAAAAGTTTTGAGTAAATTTATCCTTTACACCACAAAATATGCCCCTCTTCTGTGATTGCAAAGTGCCATATAGTTTAATTTAGCGGTTTTCCGGATAACTACACTTATGATACTTTTCCCGTAGTACCCAAGTCAGCTATTAGTGCAAAACTATGCATAATGGATTTTTTGAAGTTGTGTCGCTTGCGAGTGAGAGATATATATCATCCTATTCGAGGAGAGTTTCCATTTCTCATTATCTAAAATGGCATTACAAACCCAAACTACCATTTTCATAAAGAAATTTTCGAAAAGGACGATTTCAACCCGTTGTGGAGCCTCAGATGAAGGTTGATAGTGTGGTAGGTTCTTTTCAGAGGCGTATGACAAAATTTAGTTAATGAACAAAGATTTTATTCACATAAAACACTAAAATGTTTTCTTGACTAAATGAAGCATATATACACAACAATTAATGAATTGAAATATGGTTTTGATGATAAACAAAGTTCGTGATGTAGCAGATATGTCAAAGCTCTAATAAGGTAATTAGATAGTTCAGCATTTTAGAGTGGCTATTAAACTACTCTTTCGAAATGTCACTTATGAAAAGTAAAGAACTCTCTCCTCTGTATGACAGCCAGTTTCTGAATATGACCGCACGGCTTAGTCCGCCGCGTGAAAGAAATGTCTTTCACCCTCAGATTCTGCCTCCGAGGAAAATGAGCGTACTCCCGAGAGATTTGTGCTCTCGTCTCAGGTAAAAGACCTGTCACCTACACTCACCAGAGTCCAAACTTAACTTTTTCTTAATCAAGGATCTCCCAGATCCTGTGATTTCTATCAGAAAAACAATAGAGAATTTCTGGCCACTAGCAATGCTTTGCTGTGTCGTCATCTCCAAGCTGTCGGCTGATAGGAAGACCTTGTCCCTGCAGACATTTTTGCATACGTTTCTCTTTTGCTCAGCTGGGCGTGGGAAAACTTTTACCACTTTCGGCTTGACGTTTCATGAAAGGGACCCCAGGTGGTCTTTGCTTTTTACTCGCTGTCTAAAAAATGCTACATCCTAAGATGAATTAGGATTGATCGATTTCTTCTGATCTTCCCGTCTAAAGTTGGAACTTAGACGAAGTTTCATGCCTTTTTTTGGAAACACATGGGATTTCCTATACCTAATGATATTTATATTAGTTTTAGGGTTTCTTATTGTGAAATATTGGAAACAGCACACCGTCGTTGATTTCACTCTGAGCATTTCCCATATTTTTCTTTTATAAGTGGAGTTAAATTTTCGGCTCCTTTCTCGACAAAATATTTTGATAGGCTGCTTTCTCAGGAAGATGTTCTAAATTCAATTTTAGTTATACTTTTTTCTGCATTTAATTTCCTCATCGAGCTGTAAATAGTAGGGGGGTGGTTCACATTGCGAAGTGTCTGTGCACTTTATAATACATCTGCATAACTTTACTCCTTACCAGGGTTGTCAATATGGTCTCTTTTTTTTCTCTTCAGAAAATCCGAACTCATACCAGAAATTCTGAATAGTAATTTTTACTTTATTTAATGAAAAGGATTTTAGGATTATTTAAAGTAAAAATTCTTCTTTCGAATTTCCTATATGAATTCGACATTTTCGAATAATAAAGGAGGCCAAACTGACAACCCTGCCTACTACTATTGTGAGATAATGGTGTTCCATATTTCCAGACGTAAGAATAATGGCGCCCTTCAATGTATTCCGCTAGATGAGATGCGCCCGCGTTTACTGAGAGGTTGGACAGCCCTGTCCCATAGAACAGGCTTAAAAATCTGTTATTTAATTTAGATATCATCTTCAAATTCCTTTTTTTTTTTTCGTTAAAAAATTATATTGTAAATTATAAATTATATTGTATTTTACCTATAGAAGGATCTATGGCTATTTTCATTGCGCGCTCTGTTTATACAGGAAACTCCCTCAAATCCGCAACCCTAAAATCCGCAAACGCCTAAAATCTGCATATCATCACAGATGTAAACAATGAAACTTTCATTTCAGATGTAGGGTCAAAATTAACCCTCCGTCTACCAGACGGGTCCATTGGACCCGACAGGTACATACAAAATATTCATTCAAACCAGAAATTTCTTTAAAATAAACTAAGTATATAAACCAGACAAAAATAAGGTAAATAAATAAGTTAAATAGTTTTAAATAAAAATTCTGGTGTAGAACGTTTTATTAAAACTTGAATAAAATTCCCGGTAGATCTAGGGTTAAAGACTTTTTTATTTTTATTTCATTCTGTACGTATTTTAAATGCAATTTTCCTTAATATGACTGAACTCATGCTTTTTCATGCAGGAAGTATAAATTTATTTTTGAAAAAAAATTCAAGATATTGCTGATATCCGAGGTAATAACAATCTTTTTACCAAATATATTTATGTATTAATCAAGATTTTTTGGTTACTAAGACTGGCTAAACCCGGAATAAAACTTCCTTATTTTATGATTTTTATGTGAATTAGTAGGGTACCTTTATCAGGCAAGTTGCATTGAAAAATTCAAGAAAAATGTATCTCAATGGTGCATGTTTAATTATACATTATTAATTATTTATGTGACATTTACTTATAATAATTTAATCATTTTTAAATCATCCTAATTATTATTATTTTAGTTAATTACTTTAATTATTTTTTATATTTTACTATATTGTAAGCATTCATTATAATTTCGATTGCGCTATTACATTCAAATTATGTTAAAAAAAATGTAAACAAATCAATGACCAGAAATCCACAAAATTCTAATATCCACACAAACTCCAGTCCCAAGAAGTGCGGATTTGACGGAGTCTACTGTACAATGAGAGAGGGTATGTGTGGGAGAAACACTCACACATGACCCGTGGCGTCTTTAAAAAAGAAAAAAAAATGCGACCCACGGCGGATTAAATAATAAATAAGAAAACTTTAACTGGTTAAAATTTACAAGTCGTGTTTATCATTTTGTGTATGTTTAACTTAAATAGTGTGCTATCTAGTATGATATAATGATACTGATGTTAATAATTGGTTCCTGAAAAACTTCTGTCACTAATTTAGAATAAAATTATCTGATGCATATTTTTTTTTTTTTAAGAATTGTAAATTTATTGAATTTAAGTTTTTCCCAATTTCTGATAAGCACTATTTTTATGCAAAAATATTCGGTTTGTATGATCGCAGAATTTTTATAGTTGAATAAAGTGAACATTTCTGTAAGAAAATACCGGTATTAAAAAATTGGGAGATTGGCAATTATGCAATGTAATTTTTTAATATGTTTAAAAAAAAAAAGACACTAAAATTGCTCAAGGATGAGTGAATACGTATCTACTTTATAAGCAACAACGGTCGAATTTTCCCCTCATGAGCTGCAAGATATTCCTAAATTGCTGGAATTGTTTTCTGAACACTTTCTCCTTAAGAGGCTACGTCAGTCAAGCGAAAAGACCCGCTCGCTAGTGCTAATCCTATGGAAGAAATTTATAAAGATGTCTCATTTCAATATTTTTAAATGATTTTTTTTTTTCATTGGATAGCTGATATTGATCTGTACAAAGGCCGTTTTTTACTTTTTCGATTTTTATTGCAGATTTTTTTTTTTTTTAATGAGGATGCTTTCTCTTTCGAAGCCGGTTCCGAAAATGAAAGTGTCCTCATAAAAAAAAAACCTGTAAACAAAATCGAAAAAGTAAAAAACGGCCTTTGTACAGATCGATCTCAGCTATGCAATGCAAAAAAAAAAAAAAAAAAAAAAAAAAATCATTTTTAAATATTGAAATTCAAACGAGATATCTTTATAAATTTCTTCCATAGGATTAGCATTAGCGAGCGGGTCTTTTCGCTTGACTGAAGTAGCCTCTTAAAAAGTTTTATCGAAGAATTTGACACAGTTATCAGGGGTTTATTCATATTGCTACTTCATTTATTTTATTTTTTTCCGCTAAATGTGAGATCTCCTGAGAAAATCATATGTTTGGGAATGCCCTTCTTTGAACACTTAATCATATGGCAACACTTATTGCCGAACGAGATTTTGGGGAGAGAGATGGGAGGAACTGCCATTACCACCAAACGAATCGCCTGCAGCATGCACTTAAGATGACTTTCGTAAATGATTTCTGTTTTTTTTTCCATCAATTTCTTTCTCTTTTTTTTTCTTCTGCTGGAATACCAATTTGTATGATGAGACGACAAAAAGCTTATTCTGGGGAAATATTATTTGTCTGATCCGCGTCCAAGAATTCAACCGTCTGCTAGACAGAACAGCCGGATAATTAAATTTGCAGAGAATAGTTATGCCTTATGAGTGACGATAGGATGAAATCCATGGAGGGTCAGGATTTTGGAATAAATGTGCCTATGGTCCGCAGCCTTGGTCGTGTTTTATAAAATGGAGAATAAGATAAAATAAGGATTTTTTGTCAAAACCCTTCGTGCAAGAAAATTTTTCAACCACGTCACCACAAAAATCAAAACAGAAATATAATAAATAAGAACTACTAAATATTCGAAAATAAATTTCTACCAGCATTTTTCAAAAGGGAGAACTGAAACAATAACTTCCTTTTTCGTTAGGGAAACTGCATCCCCCCCTCTCCCCGTTTAACACTTTGAAGACACTCGGGTTACCGTATTCGCTGAAGCGAACTAAACCCGAGAGTCTCTCGGGGTCAACTTTTAACTCTCTGAGCTATAAAATACCTACTATATATGTTTGCTGTCTTTTCATATATTATCTACGAACATTCTATTTTGAAAAAAAAAAAAAAAAAAAATTACATGGCAGCACTAAACAGAAGTAAGTATATGAAAATATCTAGAATCGGAGCTTAATGTGAACACATTGTGAACCTTGTGGTGTTGCTCTTTGTGCTTTGAAATGTATCACACAAAAGCAAATTTTACTAAATAATGTTTATATACAAATAAAACCTATTTTCAGGTATCTGTACTACATTTGGGTAAGCTTTTATTCAAGTGAATGTAAAATTTTATGTTAAAAAATGATGATTTCTTATGCGGAACTTTTTTTTAAATATAAAACATGCTTTTTTCAATAATTTCTCATAAAATATTAATTTTTAGTGCATATAAATAGTTAATTGATTATGAATAAGAATAGTTTGGGTTTTTTCCGGTTACTGGTTGCTATTTATTGGAAGATATTAAGGGTGTATTCCGATCCAAACTGCTTATTTTCTGATTCATTTTAAAATTCATTTTTGCTCTCAAACGCATCAAAATGGGAAATTCTCTTATTTAGAAACTATATAATGTGCCGTGCTTCTTAATTTTTTGATAAATGCAGAAAATGCTGTAAAAAACGCTGTCAAAGTTGGCGTTTTGAACCGAATTTTCCGAAGCGGGCGATCTGGGAAGGAAAAAAATGGTCATACTGGGAAAATAATTGTTTAAAAATCAAATTCTAATTAATTGAGCTGAAAATGAAATCACACGGCATGTTAAACATGTCTTCAGAAATCACCCCAGCAAGTTTCATGTTTTTACTTTTAAAAATGAATCTGAAAATGTCTCAGAAAATTTCGAGCTGTTGAGGGTGGAAAAATATTTTTCGAATACACCCTTAAGCATTGTTTGTTTACGCACTTTCGTGGCTGATCACATGTAACCCAAGTTCAGTAATGTGCCGGGTAATCACAAAGTTTAACCCTTAAATGCCTGATTTGTCAAAAATCATTGTAATAATGTCTTTCGGCTTTCATTTTTTAAATAAATCATTGGAAAAATACTTTAAAAAATCATATTTTGTTTTAAGTATAGTTTACGGCTAAAAAACAGTTTGTTACTAATCGGCAGTACTGATGTTTAATTGAAAAAATAATTTCCCTAGATAAAATTCTATAATATTAAACACACAAGAATTTTAGGAACTATAATAAGAAATAAATTTTACTTGCTCACTGCAGGTCAAAATAGGGTATTTCGCAAGCTTCCAAACAAAACAAAAAGAACAAGTAGCAACAATTGAAAAAATAAATCTATCTTTATTCTTAAACAGCACAAGTGTTGCCATCTGCATGTTGAAAATTGATTTAATAATATCTTCAGAATGTATTTTATTGGCAACATTTAGGCATTATAGCTTCAATATTATTCTAATAGTATTTTAGAGCCTAAATTTGGTATGTTCCCGAAAAGCAACACCAGGCATTTAAGGGTTAACTTAAATGAAGCCAGTACAACATTATAAAGGGAGGAAAAAATGATAGATTAACATGATTATTTTATTAAAATTAAAATTGACATAAATAGATGCATGAATGCATAGTTACAACTTAGCAAACTTGAATATATATCAAAATATAAGATTCATTATATTAAATTTTAGATGACTTAGCAATATATCAAACCGTAATTTAAGATTCAAGATATGAGATACAAAATGTGAAATGTAAAGTGTAAAGGGATGCTCTGCGGGATTTTGTGAAAATTAACTAAAACAGTTTGCTCGAAATGTAAGAATTCGTCTACTAACCACATTTCTGGTGGGCTGATGACATCATTTTATCCAAATCTGAAAAAAGTTAAAACTGTTTCTAAGTTTTTGCTGAGGTTATCTGTACAGTTTGAAGTTTTATAGTAATATATATATATATATATATATATATTAAAATACATATTTCCCAAGTATTTTCAAAAAATCATGAAAAGTACCAAATACCCTCAGTCCAAAGGGAGATATGCGGTTGAAATTGCTCAGATCTCAAAGTGTTAAGGCTGTTCTCAAATCCAAAAGGGCTACCTCCTGACATAAGTTTTAATTTGTTTTTGTTCGAAAATGCATGAAACTAGCTGGTGTTGTTGTTCAGAAACTATGACATCGAGCTGTTTTTTCCATTTTTTTTGCACTCGCAATAGATCTTTCAGAAAATAATGTAAAAATGGACCTTTTGAACTGAATTTCCGCGCGAAAGTAGAAAAATCACTCAAGAGCGGGCGAAAAACGGGGTTGTCACGTCATCGATATCGCTTATAACTCAATGGGTAATTGATTGATCAAAAAATGGAAAAATCAGTTCAATTCCAAATCGCTTCCATGGCCAGGTTTTCCAATTTTATATCTTTCCGTTAAAAAATGAATTTGTAAATGTGTCAGAACGTTTTGCGCTTGTTCGGCGGAGCAGTTAAGAATAGCCTTAAGATAAATTTAAAACACACGAACTTAAAAAGAAAAACATAGTTAAAAATTTATTTTTGCGGGGTGAGGAACGCGGGGAGAGAGGTTCCCCTAAAAATTTTAGTTCCTCATTCTCTAATTATTTTAGGTCACTCGTAAAAAAATAAGTTTTATTTATTTTTTTCAAAATCATCTGAGAAAAAGAAAAAAAAAATATTTAATTAAATTTCAGAATTTAGGAAAGAACAATGACCCTCCCATGCCTCCCTTAACAGTGCCTGTAGTAAGACGACGAAAAGCTTATTCTAGGGACATATTCTTTCTCTGTTTCAAGTCCAAGAATTCAACGGTCTGCTGGAAAAGAACACCCTCATAATTTAATTTGCGGAGCAGAGTTATGCCTGATTTCATGTATCTTTTCTTTTTCTACAAATGTTTAATATTTCCGCAAACGGCCTTGTAAAAAAAAAAAAAAAAAAAAAAAAAAAAAATTATTAGGGGAAAAAATCCTAAATAAAGTTATCCATGAAATGCCAGATGAATATAAAACGTTTCTGTTACAATAAATAAGTAAGGGGGAAAAAAACAATAGTGAAGAGAGCAGCGAATAATCAGAAGAAAGATAGCATGTTTTTAAAAAATACACCTTTTCTTCTAAGTAAAATATCAAAAAATTGCAACAATTGCATTTGACTAGCTGACTGTTTTCTCATCCAAATACATTGTTTTTGCTGTTGCTTTCCTTTTCTGATTTACACTCTGCACAGAAGTAGAAGTTCCATCTTTTTTGAAGCTTTCAAAAAGTCGGTTGCAATCAGTCGTCTAGATTTTGGACACATTCATTTAGGACTTTTATGTCACGTATTTTTTTGTGTGAAATGTCGAAATTGTTCGTTTCAGTAGAATGCGATTGTGATCTTGTGTTTTTGATGTTTTAATGAGTGAGGTGTTGTGTTTCTGGAGATGGCATTTTTATTTATTCCCCTGTGAAAAGCTAAATTTTATCGCAAATATCGAGTAAATTTTCGTAAAAGGATACATTTTTTTACTCAATTCTTATTCTTGTAAACAGCTTGAATTGTGATTTATGTCTAACAATGTATTTATATTTTATTTTTCCCCGCTGTGCATAAAAACCCTTTCAAGAGACTCCAAGATTTCGAAATTGTGGAGATACTCAGTTAACGATATTTCCAACCTATTCCTAAAACTTGTAAACAAACGAGTGAATTTAAAATTCGTTCCCTCCAACATAACGCTCGATTTGGCCAGCTTCCAGATTTTGATCTCTCTCGCATCTCGAATCCCAGTGCAATTCTCGCCAAACGTTGAGAGTTCAAAACCGCTCGCTGATTGATGAAATACACTACGGCGTGAGAAATTGTTAAATCGTATTAGCATGCTGCAGCATTTGAACCGCTATTTGTCACGTGCTTTAATTTCCGTTTATTATTTTCTAGCAGTGGCCATAAATAATTCGCCGAATGATACGCGCTCGGTTTTGGCTGCCTCTCATATTACAGAAGTACCTTTCTTATTCCACGCCGTAGTCCGCTGAAGTTTTACCTTTATCGTAAATGTTTCTTTCTCATAATTTTGATTTGAAAGGAAGGAAAAATTCCAGTCTATAATTTTTTAAGACGAGCCAGTGCTTCAAAATAATAACTTTTTAAAATTTATATTTGGTTATTATTACGTAAATTCTTACAAAAAATTAAATTTTCACAATATAGATATATGTATTTTAATCAAATAGTCAAATTTATAATAATAATCAAATGCAATCAGATTTAAAGATTTGTTTAGTGTCATTATAGTTTTCGAGAAAAACAATTTAAACTACGAGTATGAAATAGTTGAATAAACATTATTGCCACATATTTTAATTTGTTTAATGAGATTTTCAAGATATTTCAAAGGCGATATTTAAACACCTCCCATGCAATATAATATTTAGCCAAAAGAAATTCGAACATAAAAAAAGAACATTTGGAAAAGCCCGATGGCCTTTTAAAAGTGATAAAAATGAAGCAAACAGCCCTCAAATAATGAAACGGTTCCTTCCCTCTCACTAAAAACAATTTAGCATACTGCGTACTTGAACTGTCTTAATCTTTAACTGATGTCACGCGGTCTCCCAGACCCCGCGACTCCCAGCTGTAAAATCTTTTACACCTTTTTACTTTTCTGTACTGAAGTTAAATAATATGAATAAAATACTTTTTTCATGCAATTTAATTCACATGCTCCTAAGAGAAGTACAACGATATTGTTAGGACAAAATTTAAATAAATTCAACCATTTGAGTTATTTTTTTTTTATTCATTTTATTCGAGGAGACCGGATCACATCAGTTGTGTGACAAATTTTAGTCACATCAGTTAAAGGTTAATAAGAACACAAATTTATAACCACATTTCAGCATATATTACGTGGCAACATTACATTAGCTCCATGTTCAATCAAAATTACTTTCGAGATTCATCAAAGAACGATTTTCCCGGCCTTTAGGGTGTCCATGCTGTGAAAGTTCTTTTACAGGTAAACGGGAATGCACCAGACTCGGATTACCCGATTTGTTCCGACTTGTACATACGATATAAAGATAATTTACGCAACGTTCCAGACGCATACACTATATGTTTAGCCCCTTAATTTTCGTTCCCGTATGTTCACGGGCTGTGTCTTTCATTCAGATTGTTTGATTCCCACCAGTTTTATAAAATAGTGTAATTGGCTTTATTATGATATCATTTTACCTGTCATTAAATAAGGTGAATATTTCTTTTTCAAAAAAGGGGTGCCAATAAGCAATTTAAATTTTTAAACCGTAATTTAACGCGACCGTTAAGGGGTTAAAAAGGAAAGTATTCTAATCATGATGTGTGTGTGGGTGCGCGCACACGCAAACATGATAGCAGCCAATCGGTGTTTCCAATTGAGATACCATTTTATGAATATGTTACAGGTACAGGTAAGGCAGCTGCCGCAAGAACTGTACACATTTTCGAACAAATGGGACGGCGGTCTGGGTATCTAAACTACTTTTAAACCATTTTGCAACGGGTGGGGGGACCAAGAAGTATTTTCGGCTAAATTATTCAATTAAATATTTTTTTTACTCAAGTTCATCTTATGTCGATACAAATAAGGTGTTTCAGCAAGTCGTGACTGAATTTAGTAAAGATACGTTTTTTTCATTTAAAAAAAAATAATAATAAAATGAGTTTTATTAGTCTAATAGAAGCATATGGGAATTCAAGTAGAACATAGGACATTTTCATCAGTGAAAGTAATTCACCTTTGTAAAATTAAGATCTAAATTTTATTTGTTTTTATATTGCTACTTATTGAGCGTATTCCGTAAAACTGTCAAATGTTCGGGAAGTCGACTGGAGTCACTTTAGTTTTTTTTTTTTTTTTTTTTTGTTTGTTTGTTTGTTTGTTTTGTTTTGTTTTGTTTGTTTTTTGCATAAAAATGTAACTATCGCTGTTTCACATTGCAGAAAATATGCAGTTTGTTACAGTGTTTGTCTGAAGCAACCATACTAGGTACTAAACTCTTGGCTTATAGCGTAACGTTTAGTAGGCAGTGATGATTTAACAGAACGATTTATTAAAATTTATCATTTTTACATGTAAAATGTAAATCCTTATGCTAATGAAATTGTGTTTTATTATTCCTATACGTCCGTGTTGCAAACCAACCTTATGTTGTTTATATTGGGACTCAATATTGCATTCGTCGAAAATACTTTCATTGAATTACTAACGTTGGTTAAACATTGACTTGACACTGGAAATATTTACAGTGCATTAAATGCCACTATTACAGAAATAAAATGTTCCATATTATACATAAAATATTTCTTGCCAATATTGGCTAAGATAAATCCAATACAAGCAATAGTGACCTAATAGTATTTTGTTATCAAGGATGTTTAGAGGCCTGCTATTGTGTCATCAAGATTCTGACTACTAATCTAGAAATACTGAGTTCGATTTCCGGTTCAGGTGAATGGATTATTTTATGTGATTTTTTTTTTATTCTTAATGTTTTGTTGAAGGTGATGTTATACATGAGCCTCGAACCACGAGCAAAAAAATGCTTAGCGCCATGAAATCAACCACCCATTAAATCAGCAAGCCAATATGTACCCGTATGGCCATTTTTTCTGTCAATGTGCCCAAAAAGACTGGGCCCTCTTTCTTCCCATGTCTTAGTTCATGAACTTTCTAAAATATACTATTCGTCAGAAATTTAAATAGAAAACACAATCTTTTTTCCCCTTTTCACTCTTAAAGTGTGATTTTTTTTAATTTATTTTTTCCCCCTCTCGTTTGACGCTCTTTAATAACTGCAACTTTTACTTTTAAATGCAAATTTTCTTTTAACCTCGTAGATAGATGTTGACGACAGATGGCTATTTCCCTCACAATTATTCAAAGAGTAAGCAAAACAAAGCCTTCTCCTTCTAGTAACCAAGAAGTTATGCATTCATAAAAACCTCTTACCAGTAGTTCAGACTCGTATGTGATTCAGTCCCTTTTTTAAGCATCGTTTAACCCATTGATGCCCTCTCTCGGGGGAGCAGTAGAGAGTGAGAGAGGTTGGTGTATCGAGAAGAATCTCAAGTATTAAAGGTGCATTTTTTTTTCGCCTTTTTTTTTTTTACATAATGCACTGAGATAACAGCCGGAACAGGGCCATCATTAGAAGGGTGGGAGTCACTGTTCAGTGAAGTGCTGCCGTAATTAGATTAACGCTGTGGAAAATGAACCCCGACCAGAATCTGTTGGGTTGAATAGAGAAGTTTTTTTTTGTTGTTGTTGTTTTTCAATCTGCCGCAGCAAAGTTCATAGGTCGCTTCCTGGTTTTTCATTACGTGAAAATTTTAAACAGTTTTTTAAGAAGCTACACTACCTTTAAACAAGGGTTGCCGATTTTTAGTCAGGTTAAAAAATAAAAAAGACGGCCCTTTTTCCTGGTTTAAGGCACTTAAGAAGTCGGTAAATATTAGAAAGAGACAGCTTTCATTTTTATTTATTAAATTTTTGTTTATTATTTTTTTTTTTTTAATGAATGAATGAAAGTGACATAAAACCATTAATTTATGAGTAGCTTTTTAATTGTCATAGTAAGATAAACTAATAAACAAAATTCCACTTTGCAAATCACAAATACCATAACAGATGTAACAGATCTAGAAGCGTCCTTTATTTAAAAAAATTGTCCAGCTCGATACAACTTTGAATAATTCAGTATATATTTCAAATAAAAGAGGAAAAAGAGGGGGTATTTGAAACTATAAAGATAAATATAGAAAACTAGCCAAATGAACAGGTTTTTTTTTTTTGTTTGTTTTTTTTTTTTTTTGTTTTTTTTTGTTTTTTTTTTTTTTATCTTTTCTTAAGTTTGCAAATAGTAGTTACTAATTGTTCCGCAGTTAGAAAAAGTGATAGGTCGCACAATACTTCCGCAACACTCTTGGCTGTCACGTGATCAAGATAGGATAGTTTCACCAATTGTCAAACTTCCGTGATATCAAGGTAGACTGAAAAGCACATGCTAGATCGTATCTTGTCTCTTATTTTAGCTGCGTATTGTTCTTAACTTTCAAACTCAGATACTTTTATATTTTAAATCAGCAATTCACAGTCTCTTAGTTACCGAGCAACCTTTTCAGGAACCCCAGGATTCAGTAACGCCAACTTTTCAAAAATATTGAGTGGGCTCAAAAATTTTTGGGTAAAATAACATATAATTTTTTTTTCGTTAGTGTGTATGTGTGTTGAGAGAGAGGGGGGAGGGAAGGAGCGAATGACTAAAGACGATGATTCGAAATTAAATTATCTTTTTTCTAAGCAAATTGTTACAAGTAAATTATATTCCTATAAGTTATTTCTTATTAATACATTAATGTTTATTTTTAATAACATTGGAATTGCTAACTATTGAATATGCAAAAAAATAAATGTCGAGAAAAGCATACATTTTAGTTCCCTAAGTGCTTTATCAATACAAGACATCAAAACAGATGGCAAAATATGCCGGAATTTTTTTTTCGTGAGAAATTTAGCTATACATCCGCTGAAGAGGTTTTCAGTGCTCCTGTAAGTCTAATGGATCTGGTTACTATTTTTCAAACAAAACTATTTTGAGAACGTAAATAAAACCAAATTTCATTTCAGCGATTAAATAATTAAAAAAAATAAATTAGGAATTAAATCAATTGAAATTGAGTGGGCAAAGAGATCAAATTATTGGGTGGGTTTACGCCCCATGGGCCTGTATAAGTTGGCGCCGCTGCAGGATTTAAGACCGAAATGACCTATATACACTATGTCTACAAATTAGTTGGGCAATTTCGTAAGTTAAGAACTTCTGAAATATTAAACGAAATTAAATAGTTGAAAGTCAGACTAGTAGTAATATTGCCGAAGTTTATTCATAGATGGCATTAGGTGTGATAACTGACGCTATCGCTTAGCGAGCGGAGGTATTATTCAATGGCTACCACGATCACAAGATCTTTCACCTCTTGATTTCGGTGTATGGGGTTTTGTAAAGGATCAAGTGTACAAGCCGCCACTTCCTGCATCCATTCCTGAACTAAAATCAAGAATTTGCACTGCAATTAATTTGATCGACGGAAACATGCTGACAAATCTGTGGCAAGAAATGATTTACCGATGGGAGATTTGCAGAGTCACAAAAAGAAGTCACATCGAACATTTGTGATAGTGAAATTTAAACTATTTTTCTATCTGGAACAACATGTACTTTATTTTTTTTCCTTGTCAATTCCATTCAGTAAATCATTCTTTTGCCAAACTAATTTGTAGACACCCTGTATATAAATTACGTATATAGTATTTTTAAACAATATGCAGATTTCTCTCGCTTTATGCACTTTCGGTCAATGCGATTTTCAGTTAGTGCGGTGAATTTTATTCAGATGTTCCCTCATAAATTAGTGCGGAGAAGATTTCGATTAATACGTAAAGCATAAAATAAGCAATCCTTTTCTTTCTATCTTTTATTATTTTTTTTTCATCTTTTTCGACTTTTAACAACCGTATAACCCCTTACTCAAATTATGGAACATATTTTCTCTTTGCTTCCAAAATAGCTGAATATTTTTACCTATTATTACTCGACAGCATCCAATTCATAAAAATTGCGTCATCGAGAGAAACATGACACACTCTTCATAAAGGGTTAACTTACTCAAAGTGACTCTTTAAAGGGCAGCGTAGGCAAAGAAAACTGAATAATGAAAGCCCTAATTAACAAGACCTAAGAAAGCAGGCTTTGAGAAAAAGCAGTGCCGCTGCACTAAATTACAGGCATTGCCAATAAATAATGCGGAATGCTGTCCTAAAAATTAATTACGAGGCGGAACTGGAAGAATATTGGGAACCATAAGCGGGAGATATTAACGACACATACTCTCAGGGCCAGTGATATATGATTCCCGACTCTCCTTTAATAAGAAAAATCAATGCATGAATATTTATCAGCCTTTTCGGTGAATAGCTTGCTTGCTCTCCATTCCTCTCTACATGTATTAATATCCGAGTTATTGGTCAGAGATGTCTGGATCTAATGGACTTTTATGATTACATGATTGTACCCCAAACAAGCGAGTTTCGACAATTTTCTAACGCGTGTGAAAGAACAGAAGCAGAAAATTTCCCGAAGAACTGCAACCAGTGGCGTAGCAATTCTAGAATTATGGTATGGGAGGAGCTCAACTAGAGTAATTTTCAAATAAGTTAAACAATTTGGATTATCAATGATTAATAAAATATTTATGAGAATAATTAATAGATCAAACTAATTATTGATGACGATATCACTAAATAAACATTTTAATTATTTCACACGGAAAATTTAACATAATTGAAAAATTATGGAAAATTACGATTTTCAAATTATGAGGTAACAGGGTTGAGGAGAGAGGGGGGTGAGAGCGCCCCTCATATATTAAAAGATTTTCACAGGAAATAACCTATTTTATAGTATAAATGAATGTAATCGTATTTCCAATTGCAATTAAAATTCTAAAATTAGAAAAAATGCTGCTTGCAGTAATACATGTGTGGGAGAGAAAGAAAAGGGCATGCATTTCGCCCTTCTTTGTAACATTATGCATAAATTAGAGGCAATCTATTTTCATAGCTGCCAACTTGTACGGATTGGCCGTACAATGTACGGATTTTGTTCTAATTGTACGGTTGTACGGATGAACAGTACGATTGTACGGTTTTGCGCGCGGGAAAAACAATCGCTGAAAAATGCGAATTTTGTCAAAGATCGCGTGAAAAAACGCTACTTTCGTCAAAGATTGCTTGAAAAAACGCTAATTTCATCAAAGATCCGTTCAAAAACACTACTTTTCTCAAAGGTTCGCGAAAAAACGCCAATTTTCTCAAAGAATCTTGAAAAAAGCCCTAATTTCCGAAAAAAAAAACCGCTAATTTCGTCAAAGATCGCGGGAGAAAACACTAATTTCGACAAGGGATTGTGAAAAGTACGTGAATTTCGTCAAAAATCGTGGGGATAAAACGCGAATTTGTTCAAAGGATCGGGAAATGAACGCGAATTTCATCAAAGTTCGCGAGAAAAAGCGCGAATATCGTCAAAGATCGCGGGAAAAAAAAGAATTTTATCAAAGATATTTGAAAAAAAGCAAATTTTGTCAAAGAATCGCGAAAAAAAAACGCGTATTTCGTTAAAAATCGCGCAGAAAAACACTATTTTTGTCGAAAGATCGTGAAAAGAACGCGAGTTTTGTCAAAAATCGCAGGAGAAGCACTAATTTCGGCAAATAATCGTGAAAAGAACGCGAATTTCGTCAAAGATCGCGGGGAAAGAACACTAATTTCGTCAAGGGATCGTGAAAAGAACGCGAATTTTGTCAGAAAACGCGTAAAAACGCTAATTTCGATCAAAAATCTTTGAAACAAAGCTAATTTCGTCAAAGATCGCGGGAAATAACATGAATTTCGTCAAAGATCTCGTAAAAAAATGCGAATTTCGTCAAAAGATCGCGAGAAAAATGCGAATTTCGTCAAAAGATTGCGAGAAAAATGTTTATTTCGTCAAAGATAGCAGAAAAAACGCTTTTATCAAAAAATTGCCAAAAAACGCTAATTTTATCAAAAGATCGCGGAAAAAACACAAATTTCGTCAAAAGATCGCGAAAAAACGCAAATTTCGTCAAAAGATCGCGAAAAAACGCAAATTTCGTTAAAAGATCGCGAAAAAAACGCAAACTTCGTCAAAAGAGCGCGAAAAAAACAGTAATTTCGTCAAAGGATCGTGAAAAAAACGTGAATTTTTCACAGGATCATGGAAAAAGCGCGAATTTCATCAAAGGGCCTCGAAAAAACTCATAATTAGACCGGAAGGGAATCCTCCCCCCTTTCCTCCCCAATCCTTTGGCTGTGTAACCTTTCAGAAAATTTGCTGTGAATTTCAGAATTTTTTTTTTTTAGAATTTCCCATGCAAAAAAATTTTCTTTTGATATCTCACGTTTTTATTTTGGAAAAAAAAAAAAGACTATACATGAATATAGCATAGAAAATGTTATGAAGTATTACTTTTTTCATTGCATGTTCATATGTTATGCATTTTTAAGCACCCAAGAATACGTCATAAAAATTGTAAGGATTTCAAAATTGACATGTTGGCAGGTAAATTTTCAACTTTTTTCGGAAAATGTCTTCAAATTAACATTTTTATTTTATTTATTTTTTTTTTTTTATGTATAATGAGATTTCTCTAAGAAAAAGTTCTTCGATATTTTCAATTTAACATAAAATTCTGAATTGTTAATGACAACAACGTTTTATATGAGCTATAATATTTAATTAAACAAGCATCATAGCCTCTCAAAATCTTTAATATTTGATACAGGCATCGGAGATTACGAGATTAACGAACGTATTCCTGATGTAAAGCATTCTATTGTCTCTGGAACTGTTTTTAAATATTGTCATAGACAAAAACAACATAAGAACAATAAAAATAAAACGTTTGAAAACACCTAGACACTAGATTAATGCTTTTACAGCTGTTTTCAAAAGACAAAGAAGTCCTACTGTCAAGCATTTCCCCTCTCATGAGTAAATTACCAAAAACAGTTTGAAAAGAAAAATAGCAGATAAAATGGTCTCTATACACTTTTTATTTACCTTTTTTTTCTACCTTCCTTATCATTTAGCAAACATCGCTGATATTCATTAATAATTCCCTGAAAGCTATCAGATGCAGGAACAATATCAAGTAAGTCACTCGGGATAGAAGATAGAACCAGGAAACAAAAGCTATACCCTTCCTGTGCACATAAGGCTAGGCGCAATGCTCCATATAGGCTAGCGTTTGAAACTAATTTAGATCCGGGGAGAAGAGGGGGGTGGGATAATAAATAACTGGGTGGGTGGGGACCCCAGCACGCGCTGTGAATTCTTAAGGGACTATTTATAAAGTGACGCCACTGAATTTGAAAAAGGGGGTAAGATAGATATTACGGTGAGAAAAGACTTGGCCGGCAAAATATGAAACGTAGTAAATTCAAAATTTAATATGAGAGAAACTATATTTCAGTAAAGATTGCATAGAAGGCTGATCGAAAGCTTTCCTATACGTATGGGTGGCATAAACCTTATTTCTCTTGGTAAAAATTGGAAAATTTAATATCTTATGCTATGTTGTGCAATTTTACTAGGCATGCGTGCTCTAAGAATAAAAATCATAGTCGTCCATTTTGTTATGAATAACTTTGAGAAAGAGAGATAAACGTAAACTCTGTAAATTGAGTTAGACTATTTCTAGTTTCTGTATATTCGTCAAAATGACCCGGAGTATTTCAAACTAGTTAATATTTACTCCAGGTATTTTTTGTTGGTGGTTTTCAATATAGGGTGACCCTACCAGTAGTTGATACCCTTCCGATAGTTGATAAAATTTTTGAAATATTGCACCATTTCAGACGAAAATGAGTTTTATACATGGCACTAGACATAATATTTTTAGTACTAGGTTGAGCAAAAAGTTCTGGGAAATTTGTGAAAGTTGCATTGTTATGCGCTAATTAACAACAAAAGCAACAAGGACTGTTCTTCAAAGTAGAGACCATCATAGTCCACGACTTTCTGCCATCGTTCTGCCAGATTCCGGATTTGCTGGAAGTACAATGGCGGCTCCTTGGAATCGAAAAACTCTTGACAGGTTTCTTCAACTTCATTAAAGGATTCAAATCGACAGCCCTTGTAAAAGTGTTGCATTGATCGAAAGAGGTTATAATCCGATGGATCCACGTCTGGACTATACTACTAGTACTCCTATATACGGTACAAATTCTGGTAACTATTATTGGGTCGTTCGGAAAGTCGTGGAAAAATCAATTTGTACCGGAAAATTCTGCCAGGCAATTATTAGACATCGAAATCAATGTCTAATAATTAAATGATAGAATTTTACGGTACGAATTGATTTTCCCAAACGGACACGACTTTCCGAACGACCCAATAGAATAAAAATTTCCCAGAACTTTTTGCTCAACCTAATAAATAAATAAATACAACGCTAAATTCATCTTTAAAAAGTTAATCTTAAAATTACACTATGTATATAAAAAATATTTATCTCGAATTCATAGGAATGACTTCTTGTAAACTTAAAGATCGTATTAAAGAACATTTGAAAGATTTTTAAGTACAACCGGCCAACAACAGACCTGCCAAGACTTAACCAGAAGCAGAATATACAAGTTAATTTCGAAGATACACAAATTATATGCCCTTAAAGAATTATCATGATTTAATTATCCGTGAATCAATAGAAATTATAACTAAAGAAAATACTGTTTGTAATGACCTTTTATCCTACAACATACACAGAATTTGGCTCAATTTGCTTAAAGAATCTTAAAATAAGTAATATTCCACTTCTCTCTATATCCATATTTTATTTTTCCAATGTTTTCCTGATCTAAAAATTGACTTTCACTTTCACTCCTTTCGACACCAACGACATGAAAATTGAAAAATAAGAGTATTTTTTGGTACTCTCTGACGAACGCTGTGTTTATAGCTGAAAGTACTTAGAAGTATTAAATCAATTTAACATATTTTTAAATATTTTTGTCATCTTTCAAGTATTTTGCACATAGTGTAATTTTAAGTTCATAATATTTTTGTTTGAATGTTGGTGCACCTGTTGTCACATCGTTGTCTGCTGTAAGAGAAGCAGCCATTTTATGAAATTCTTTTATTAGATGTGTAAACATTTAGTTTTTTTTTATTATTTGGAGACAATTACGGCAAGTTAAAATAATCCACTTCCATCTTGCTTATTCTAAATAATATTTTTATAAGAATTATTGTTAATCACAGTCCAAGAATGATATTTTAAAGATTAATTTTTAGATTTTCGATTGACTCCTTTCGCCTGATCAACCACTGACAAAATGGCAATTAAAAAAAACTATTTATTTATAATTTTGTTGCTATTTAATTTCAGCGGATTTCATTTTTGTCCATTATAGGACATTCATTAAGGGTTGTAGCAATCATGTTAGTTTACTTCTAAAACTTAAAAGGAAGGAAATACAATAATAAAAACCCCGTAGCACTGACTTTTTGATCAACTACTGGCGCGGTCATCCTACTTCTTAATTACTACTTTTTTTTCCATGAATTAAATTTTTCCCTCAATTCACAAGAATAGTTTTTGTATTAGTGTTATTTACATTTAGGGAAAATTTATATTTACAAATCATTATCTCTGAAAGTTACATTTATTACATATTTCTTTAAATTTTATTTAAAGAAGCAGAAGAAAGAAAGAAAAAAAAAGAAAGGATAAGAGAAATGGAGGATTTTATAATAATAATGCTTACAAAATAAATAAATAAAATAAAGAAAGAAAGAACTGAAATTTAGTGCCCTTAAATATTACAAATTTATTGAGACTTAAAACAATTTTTTTTTTTTTCGTTTTTAACAATACAAAAGCAGGATTACAAATAGAATAGTATTCTGTTAAACGTAGCAATTGATAATGGAAGCAATAATTAAAGTTTGGGAAAATAAACAGTTTTATAATTTATCAATCGTTAGCTCATAGCATAGAGCAGACCAAAATAATAGTAAAATAATACTTTTTAGAGGAGTTAATACTAGTAAATAATTATTTCCTGTTCATATTTTTTTGATTTTGTCGTTTCTTTCTTTATTAATTAAAAAATATATTTTTATTATTACTATTATTTCAGTGTATAGTGTTGAGAGCTATTTCCAGTTCAGAAAACGCAGTTAAAAATGCATTTAAAATAAAATTATATCTACTATTTATCAACGCTTTCAAAAGATTTTTTAAAAGTTAAATAAATAATATATATATAATATGTATGTGTGTGTGTGTAATAATAATGTAATGATTCTAGTGGTATGGTCCTAGATGATGGCTATGATGGGATGAAAAAGTGACTCGGGAACCTTTATGCGAATCGAACTCATTTATTAGGCACTCATCATACATCTGATTCGCGAGTCGATCGCCGGTCCCGGAGCCAACTTGCGTAGATTTTGGGAGGTTACATGGCCGTAAGTTTAGCTAGCCTCTCAAATAGCCAAATTCCATCTTTCTTCGCGCGTGTTCTGGGTAATGTGCTGAAGATTCTAATATTTTCCAGCAGAGGGCAGAATTGTTAATTTGGGACGAACATTTAATTTAATTGGTTCATTAAGTTTTGATTGATCTGTGGTCAAGACCCGCACAACTCCCAGGGACTGTGACGTATCAGCCCTACTCACAGATGCCTGCAAAAAGCGCTTAGATTAGCAGTTTCACTCTTAACAGGCTACTTCAGTCAAATGAAAAGACGCATTCGCTAATGCTAATCCTATGGAAGAAATTTATAAAGATATCTCGGTCGCATTTCAATATTTTTAAATGATTTCTTTTGCATGGAATAGTTGAGATCGATCTGTATGCAGGCCGTTTTTTACTTTTTCGATTTTGATTGCAGATATTTTTTATGAGGATTCTTTTACTTTCGAAACCGGTTCGGGAAAAAAAAGTGTCCTCATAAGAAATACCTGTAAACAAAATGGAAAAAGTAAACAACGGCCTTTGTACAGATCGATCTCAACTATTCAATGCAAAAGAAATCATTTAAAAATATTGAAATGCGACCGAAATATCTTTATAAGTTTTTTCCATAGGATTAGCATTAGCGAACGGGTCCTTTCGTTTGACTGAAGTAGCCTCTTAAGAATTGTCCTAAAATGATCTCTGAAAGTAATAAGATGTATTGCCGGAAAATAAAGTTAACAGGGGCAAAATGCTTTTAAGTTTCAGAATTAAAGTTAAAAAAAAAATACTCGTTGAGACTAAGTCGAATCACTTTTTAAAACTTAAATTTAAAATTAAAATGCAAAAGTTTAAAATTTTAAACTTTTGCATTTTAATTTTAAATTTAAGTTTTAAAAAGTGATTCGACTTTCCTTTCATATATATATATATATATATTTATTTATTTATTTACATTGTAATTTAGAAAAAAAAAATTAAAGCTCCTCAAAAGTTAAAATTTGAAGCGAAAATTTTAAACTTAAATAGTGACATTTATTAAACAAAGCATTTTGATATCATTTATCGAGCCATTTTAAAAAAAGTAAACGACAAAGATTTATTTATCTAACTCGAGAACGCAATAGTGATATGAGAATGAATTATCAAAAATCTACGAGGCAAAGAAAACTTTATGCAATTTATATTTCGAATGTAAAAGAAAATCTTTTTTGTACATTTTCTGTAAAATCTACTATACCTTATCAGCAGTAAAAGCGCCGTAATCTTGCATACATATCCGAAACATGAAATTTATCGATATCTGAAACATTATGCATTTTAAACGTCTAATCATTTTAATCCCCCCTTTTTTTCTGTATATTTCGATAAACTAATCACATACGTAAAAGAAAATTTGTGCAATATCGTTTAAAAATTTTAGGCGTGGAATTACTTTTTCGATAACCAGTATTATAAGAATCCATGATAAAATCCACATGATAAAAAACAAAACAAAACATATAACAAGTTTTAATACGAATGTAATTAAAACCTTTATGCATATTATCTCGAAAATCGACTTGCTTATCGGCAACATTTCATTAAAAATTTGCTGTTGATATCACCTATTATTAAAAGTAATGCGTCTTATGAACATAATCTCGCAATGTACATCCGAAACGTGAAATTTGTTGATATCTGATTAACCAGATGTGTATCTTAAACATTTAACCCTTGTCATGAAATGCCTTTAATACCTCTATCTTTTCTTCTTCTTTCTGTAAGATGATAAATGTCATAGAAGTATGAGAAAATCCGTACAATACCCTTTTAAAAGTTTTCGGCATAGAATTACTTTTTCGTATAAAATCTGACCAAGTCGAAAATTTGAGAACCGGAGAGAAGAAAAAAACGTTTAAAATAAACAAGTTTGATTTCTTCTTGAATTTCATTTGCTTTGAATGAATGTGAATGCATGATTCAAATGTTATTGAAGAGATATTTTGCGCAGTAACACTATATACCAGATTTTTGCGTAGATAAGGCAATGATGAATTGTAAAACTAAAATGAGAATGGATTTAATTCAGATATACGACGTTAGGACTAGAGTTTTGAATTACGATAAACAGATCGAAACTCCTATTATCAGTGATTATCTGCATACTGTTTTCATGCAAGTGATGTCATTTCCTTCTACATGATCACGTTTTAAAATTAAATTTTGGTACCTTACGGAATCAAAGATCTTCAAGACTAACACTTTGAGGTCTAAGCCCGAGTGCCTCTCGGGTTGCCGTTTTCACTGAAGCCCGAGAGTCTCTTGGGGTCAACTTTAAACTTTCTGAACTATAAAAATACTTAGTATATACGTTTTCTGTATTTTCGTATATTATCTACGAACCTTTTATTTTGAAAAAATAATAAATTAATTAATGAAAATGTGTAGAATCAGAGCTTAATTCGAACTTATTGTGTACCTTTGTGGTGTTGCTCTTTGTGCTTTGAAATGTACCACATAAATAACAAGTTCGATATTGCACGTCAAACGTGGCAAATAAGGTGCGTTCGTACTATAACTAGTTTTATAAATATTTTTTGCACCGCATATTGTACTGAATGTATATTTTAGTGCACTTCATAAGTACATGTCATTTTCATTCTGTTCGAAAGGCTGTAACATTATTAAAATGCACTTGAAATAATTTTTTCCCATTGGCCGTCATGTAACGGAAAACTTTTGACTGTCCCTGTCATTAAACTATACATTCGATTTTCATAAATTTGAAATGACCCGGCAAAATTTTGCAGCATCTGGATTTTTAAAATTTCAGACCATTCGGTTGGGTAGTTTTTGCTCTGTTATATGCAGACAGACAGACAGGTGGACTGAATGACGACTATAGGTATTAGTAAAGTGTATTTATGTAATTACGAACGCACCTAAAAATGAAAATATCTAGAATCAGAGCTTAATTCGAACTTATTGTGAACCTTTGTGGTGTTGCACTTTGTGCTTTGATATGTACCACACAAAAGCAAATTTTACTAAATAATGTTTATATACAAATAAAACCTATTTTCAGATATTTTGTACAACATTTGGATAAGTTTTTATTAAAGTCTATGAAAAATTTTATGTTAAAAAATTATGTTTTCTTATGCGGAACTTTTTTTTAAATATAAAAAATGCTTTTTTTCAATAATTTCTCATTAAATATTAATTTTTAGTACGTTCAAATAGTTCCTTGATTATGAATAAGAACAGTTTGAAGTTTATAATAAAGAAAAATATTAAAATACTTATCTTCCACGTATTTTTTAAAAAATCATGAAAAGTACCAAATACCCTCAGTCCAGAGGGAGATATGCTCAAAATGTTAAAAATTACCTTCAAAAAGCACAATACTTTTAAAAATACTCACAATTTAACTGATTAACATAAATGGAATTCTTGAGCGGTAGGCAAATTAGATTAATTAATAGAAACATAAAACCGGACAAAAAAGATATACAGGATATCGTCGCCCAATAGCCGGTTCCTCTGTGGCGCAACCAGGATTCTCATCTGGAGGGCTTTTAAACCTTTGTTACTCATAAAATGAACAATTTCGTTGTCTTGCAAGTGCATAAGGTAGTGTTCTGTAAATACGTGTGACACATTAAAACCGACGTAAAGAAAAGTACAAACAACAATAATAAATTTAGCATTTAAGTGTTTAAAAGTTTCATAAAAGAGCACCTTCTTCAATCTTCTAAGGGAAAAAAAAAGGAAGAGAGGGAGAAAGAGTAGTAGAAGTAACATGTTTTATTTTGTTGCTATTGCTCTTATTATAAAACCTTAAAAAGGTTGAATGCTAAAACTTTTATGCTGTTTATGTTTTTCTTTGGTTTTTGCATGTCATAATTTTTATTTTAAAGTATGGGTTTTGTATGCATTTTATCAGTTTTTCAATGCTCTGAGTGGGGTTTTAACCCCAAAGTCCCCCCTTTCGCTGTGCCAGTTAACTCCTATGAATTGTTAGCTTTAGGGATGTAGTTCCAGCTGCAAAAATGTGTCAGGTGACGTTCTTCATCGTATCAAAAGCCATTTGCGTCAAAATAGTTATTTTCTCTTTAGAGTTACGAAATTTAAATTTTTATACTGTTCCTGGGTCCTTTAAGTTTGAGTTCGTTTTAGTAAGAAAAGGGGCAGGGTGATAGATAGCCAATGAAAAAGGCACTAATTCAGCAGAAAAGGGCATTATTGTTAGAGAAAATGCATTATTGGGTTTAGTAACAGTGTAAAAGAAGGAGGAAATATTTAATTTTTCGATATGTTGAATAAAGTAACATTTTGAATTATTTTAGAATTATAAATAAAAAATACAATGACATTACAAATTATTGAATAATTTCTTATCCTTTTCCCAAAGAAATGAGGGCATTCTGTCATTTTTACAAGTTCTCGGGCTCACAGTTTTATATAAATTTTTACAACAAATCTTTAGGGTGCATTTCATCACTATTAAAAAGGACAGGGTGCATTTTGCTGATTTTAAAAAAGGCAAGCTACTGCATCCTTTAGAAAGCTCCTAGAGGAAACAGAAACACTACTTTAAGTAACATTTAGAAAAACTCTCTCCATGCTCTAACGAGTAAAATAGTGAAAATTTAATTTTTGGTACGATCAAAACATACCGATACATTTTGAATTTTATTAATTTTTAGCGTTTTCTGGCTCTAAAATCCTGGTGTTTTATTTATTTATTTGCATTTCTAATGCCAGAAAACGCTTAAATGTCGAAGAACAACATTTGCAATTGAAGTTATTCTTTCATCTCGGTGAAGTTTCGTTCCATTATTCTGGAAGTGCTTCATAATCTGTATCTGACACATATGCTTTTTCGTTCTTGATTACTTTACGTAATAGGGGTAACCCTGATTCTTAAGGCGCGTATCAGTACTAGTGTTGTCAGGTGTCCCGATTTACGCGGGATGTCCCGATTTTCAGGGAACGCAGATTGTCCGATTTTTCAGGATGCACGAATTATTTTTAATTTCTTACATGTTATTCTTTAATCTGCATCGAGTGGAACTGAAACCAGTAAAATCTCTGAAGACAGAACCTATCTATAACGAAGAGTGTTTATAGTCCCTCCCTAAGGAATACCTTACAAATCTCCCTGTCTAGACAGAAATCTGACTAAAAGTAATTTTTGTGGTTCCAAGCGATTCTGTTTTCGAGAGTTTTACTGTACTTTATTCAGTAAATGCTGTGGAAACGGAACCTGAAGTAAAATTTTCACTTCCCCTACGATCGGAACAATATATAACTATACCTGCTAAATAGGAATTTTGCCCTTTTGTTCCTAACGATTCCGTTTTCGGGGTTGTACTGAAAAGACTGTTGTGTTTATTTAGTAAAATAAAACCGGCTAAGACGGAATCGCATATTCCATTTTAAACAGGTTTTTGTCTTAGCTGATTGCATGGTATTCCTACCACAGGTATAATGAAGTTTTCACGTTTAAGACAGGATACTCTTATAGACAGTTTCTGTTTTCATAGGCTTTTCTATATTTTTTATGTCCCGATTTCGAAACCATTGTCCCAATTTTTTTTCTCCCTGTCTCGCTTTTTGTAACACTGGACCTGGCAACACTAATCAGTACCCACTTCTCGTAATTACTAGAGATGAGATAGGCTCAGCCTCTCAGCCCCAACCCGAACCCGCTGAGTCTCGTGCTCAAAGTGAAAATTTAATTTGAAATTGTAAAAAAGGAAGAAAAAAAACTTGCTATTTGAGAAATAAGAATGAAACCAAAAGTTTCACCCATGTTTCACAATCCTTTGAAAATGAGTTTGGAAGGGAATTAAATTGTTATTGGTGGGATATAAGAATATACATTCTATATATCTGACTATGAAGCCTTTGCTCGGTCAGTGTTAAGGCTGTTCTCATATCCAAAAGAGCAACTTCCTGACATAAGTTTTAATTTATTTTTGTTCGAAAATGCATGAAACTAGCTGTTGTTGTTGTTCAGAAACTATGTCACAGAGCTGTTTTTTCCATTTTTTTTTGTACACGCAATAGATCTTTCAGAAAATAATGTCAAAGTGAACCTTTTGAACTGAATTTCCGCGCGAAAGTAGAAAAATCACTCAAGAGCGGGCGAAAAAGCGGGGTTGTCACGTGATCGATATCGCTTATAACTCAATGGGTAATTGATTGATCAAAAAATGGAAAAAACAGTTCAATTCCAAATCGCTTCCATGGCCATGTTTTCCAATTTTATATCTTTCCGTTAAAAAAATGAATTTGTAAATGTGTCAGAACGTTTTGCGCTTGTTCAGCGGAGCAGTTAAGAACAGCCTTAATAAAGAATCTATCCCCGCTTTATGTTTGAAGTATTTTTCAGAATTACTAAAAAACAAAACTCCTGTCTTTCTGCCATACTTGTACAATGCTGTTTTAAAATAATAAGAATTGTGACTTATACAGATTTCTGCCAGTGATAGGAAATAAATAATAAATTTTCTGTATTAAACAGATTTTCAGGGATACGAAAATCGCGGGTCGTTTTCACGAGAGAGTATTTAGGATTAATACTTATACGTAAAAGATTTTTAAGGCTGTTCTCAACTGCTCTGCTCAACAAACGTAAAATGTTTTGACATATTTACAAATTATTTTTTAACGGAAAGATATAAAATTGGAAGGCCTGACTGTGGAAGCGATTTGGAATCGAACCGTGTTTTCTATTTTTTAGTAAATAAATTACCTATTGAGTTATAAGCGATTTTGATCACGTGACAAAGACGTTTTTCACCTTTCCTTGAGTGGTTTATTCTTCTTTCGCGCGAAAATTCGGTTCAAAACGCCCACTTTCACATTATTTTCTAAAAGATCTGTTGCATTTGCAAAAAAAAATGTAAAAAACAGTTCGATTACATAGTTTCTGAACAACAACACCTGCTAGTTTCATGCATTTCCGAACAAAAATACATTAAAACTTATGTCATAAAGTTGTCCTTTTGTATTTGAGAACAGCCTTAAGTGAGAAAATCAATTATGAAACAATTTTAACGTGTCATTAACAATTTTCTACTGCGTTTCGGTATCGGGCTCTGATGACACAAAATACTTCGGGTTCGGGTGGACTTGGATTTGAAATCGTCGGGCTAGGACCCCGAAAAGAAGATCCCAAATTCATTTCTAGTAATTACCCTCACTTTCTCTTATAAAGTGCGAGAATCAGGGCCGAAACTTGCCTTTTTTGCACCCGGGACAAACATGGATTGTGCTCCCCCTCCCCCTTCTTCCGCAAAGTATATTTACAAAGAGAATTTTAATCGAGTTATTTTCTTCTGATGGACTGGTGGCTTCCATTATTATGAAACAGCCGTTATAATTGAAGTGTTAGGTGAAGATGAAAGAGCAGCAGTAAAAAAAATATGGCCATTTTTTCCCCCCATTTTGACCTGAAAATCAGTGTTCTAACTTTTTACGGCTGCTCTTTCATCTTCACTAACACTTCATTTATAACGGCTGTTTCATAATAATGGAAGCCATAAGTCCATCAGAAGAAAAGGATCCATTCCAAAGGTATAAGTTCGATTGAAAAAAAAACTATTTAATACTTTGAGCAGAAAGAAGAGGCTACATCTGCAATTTTCATAACACTAATAGAATCATATAGCTGCCAATGTGTACGGTTTAGTTGCCTCTAAAATTGAATACAAATTTTTGCCATATTTAATCGTTGACAATTGTTAGGCTTTTTAAACTGAATTTCTGGAGGTGACAGCTATTTGTTCCCTTGCGACGACGTTTCTGTGGCTGTCAACTCTTAAAACTTGGCTAAAAATTGTAACTTTGACAACATTTTCTTAATGAATCTTTGCCTTTATAAGAAAATGGGAAACTCTTTAATTTCTTGGTATCTGAACAAAATCGTTAAATTTTACATTTTTACGAATATTAATGCAATTATTTTGTATTTACGAATGAAAATGACTTCGCGAAAGTATCAGAAATGTAGTTAGTTTGGATTTGGGAATAGCTTTATAAAAAATTCTTATTTAACGAGATGTGATCCCTTACCACACAAAAAAAGGAAATCCAAGACCCCACCTCTAAATGGTGAGCTGGATCCACCCTTGGCTTTGTTAAACATTGATTGATTAAAATCTTGAAAACGGAAGCGGAAAAAAAATCTGCTTTATACTGATCCTTATGCCATGTCATCTTTAGATTCTCCTATGCTTTGTCATACGCCAGACAAGGTGATTTTAACAATACCGTGCTAAACATAGATCTGAGAAAAATGGACAAACAAAATCTTCATTTGGCGCCCCTTCGTTCTAGCACCCGGGCCACATGCCCCTTCTGCCCCCCCCCCCTAGTTTCGGCCCTGTGCAAGATGATTTGAATATATACTTGAAAGGGGGGGGGGGGTGAGTTTCCCAGGTATAAAATACAAGATACACTTTCATGGAGAAATTTCCCTCATATCTCAAGTATTGATCATCCGCTTTTTTCGTGTAATCATTTATTTCTATTTGTTCATCCCTCAATTCCACTCGCGTAAAGAATAAGAAAAAACATGCTTTGCCTTTCGAAGTTACTCTAAATATTTGACAACTTAAGAGCTGAACTGTAATAGCCGTCTCGGAATTATTAATGAATGGTGTCTGACTTCGAAAGAAAAAAAAAATGTGATAAGGTGTCTCTAAAAGCAAATGCAGCAAAAACGGAAGGTAACTTCAAGGGACGCCTTTTCTAGTTCAATTTACTGTGTCATACTTCTTTCTCGTTTTCAAGTGGGAGTGAAGAAAATAAAACCAGCTAGTTTGACTCAGCATCATACATTACCAGTCATGAATGTCAATGTACTTCAAAGCTTCTCTTTTAACAAGGAATACGTCGCGAAGTACACTGCGGAATAAATTTTTAATTTACTAGCGCTTTATTTTATAGCTGCTTTTTTTTCCCCTTACTCCCTTTGTGTAATTAGATATGGCTTTGTGATGTTTTATCTTGACATCATACATAGCATAACATTTTTTACTGCCTTAACACATGACAATCAATAGTCTATTATGCATTCTTTAAAGCTGGGCTCTTCAGTTTCTCGTCTCCTTTTATTAGGTAACTTTTTAAAATAAATTTGTGTTCAATATGAAAATAATTTTAATATACATCCAAGTACGAAGGTTCAGATATTTCATTTTAGATTTCAAATACCCCTTTTAACTATGATTCAGTGGCGTGGCGTGGCGTGAAAATTTTCGGTGGTCATCGCAATTATTTAAGTTTGTGGTGAAAAATTATTAACTCTGAAATTCAATGGTTGAATGTTCAAAAAAGAAACTTTAAATCTTACCTTCACTTATACATGAACTCCAAATGTTCTGCTAAAACTGGATCGTAGATTTTTAAAAGCTTATTAAGAGTTTTAAAATATTGCTTGGTCATCGCCGCATCCAGCGATGACCGGACGCCACGCCACTGCTATGATTATATTATTGTTGCGGGCCTTGATTGCGGACTCATTCAACACCTTCTAAATTTGGGGCCTCAACTTCGAACCTTCAGGTGGTTCTCAAAAAATGTTTTTCCCCATTCAATAATGCGAAACTTTGACACATTCATGGACTCATTTTTAACGTATAAACATAATACTTGCATATTTGACATGGTTTGAAATCCGTGTATCTTTTTCGATAACTTCATTAGATATTAAATTATGAAATATTGCTGATTCATGACGACCTTTTTTGAGCTGTTGCGTTCAGAAATTCGATTCAAAACGCCAACAATGAAAGTATTTGTAAACAATCATTTCCCTTAATTGAAAAATGGTAAACGTTATTCGATTTCTGTGTTTTTTAATTGGAATACCTGTAAGTTATTTGCATTTACGAATAAAAACGAATTCAGGAATATGTCAGAAAGTAGCCAGTTTGGATCTGAAAAATGCCGAATCTCAAAATAAGAGAAAAACCGGTCGCCACGTGACAATAATCACTTATAAATCGATAAGTAATTTATTTATATAAAAAAAAAAAATGGAAAACGTTGTTCGACTCAAAATCGCTTTAATAGTCAAAGCCTGTCAATTTTGTGCTTTTACGTTTAAAATTGAGTCAGAAAATGTGTCAGGAAGTTTGGCGTTTGTTAAGCAGGGAATTTGAGAACAGAATCCTAAATTATATTTAAACAATGAAAACATCTGTAAAAAAAAGGGGGGGGGGGATATTTGACTTTATCGGGGTGGGGGGTGGGGGATGAATGTTTATGTACCCACCTCCTTTCCAAAACGATAAAATTCAGTGGACTGTCTATCAATCGCTAAAATCAGATAATATTGAAACAAATCGGTCGCGTGGGACACGACAATCGTCTGGATCAGCATATCTTTTAGATTCCCAAATCTAATTTAAATTAATTCTAGAACTGGAATATTGGTTCCAGATTACATTGAAACATATCTGTAATTTAAAGAATCTTTCAAAGTGATAAACTATCAAGTTTCCATTTTAAGCATTTTCTCGTTTCTCCCTTCTTTTAGGCATAAATCTAAAGTCCAGAACTTACTGCCATGCAAGAACGATCAGCAGGGCCACCTGGGAGAACTTGGAGCAGCCAATGGTGTAACCTATGAAGATGTATTGATAAATCACCATCCGACAAGACTACCCCAAGCACATCTTCCTGGAAGTCAAGCTCTCATGCCTCTCGAGGTATACATTTTAATAGAACCTAAATTTTATTGTTAGTTGTATTTGATATCACTCATTATGTATATTTGAGAAATCAACTATTTTTTGCATCGAATATATATGTATATATATATAAAGCCATTATAAACCACTACGAATTACCAACAAAAAATATGAATGTACAAATAACAAAGGAATTTATTCAAATTAAAAATGATATGTAAACCACCATATAAGTCTATAAAACAGATCTCCATGACAGACGCCACATGGATTGGAAAAGATAGTAAACAAAGGAAAAATGGAAATTTGTGGAACCAAGGCAGATTCGTCAGGTCCTAATTACCTTGATACCGCACATAAAATGTGCGGTTTCATCTCCGCATTAGCCATAAAAAGCTGAAGAATGCGAAATTAGGACTATTGCACACAATAAATCCAGAAATTGTAATGTTAGAAAACACTTAAGTTAATTGAAATGAATTAAAAAAAAAAAAAAAAAAAAAACAATAACAATTGAAGATCCAATCTTACTTATACATATATACATATTTAAATATAAATAATTGTTTAAAAATTTTATTTCACAGGTTTACTAGATTAATGTGAAATTTTAGATAAGTCTGATAACATTGCATTTTTTTTTTTTTCTAAGACCATTTTTAGCCTAACGTTTGTCTCCTATGTTAACGAATTCAGAAATTTGTAGAGTGCCACAAATTTGATAGCGATGTTACCAGGGGGAAAAAAACAATATTAACAATTATTCTGGAATTTTTTTGCATAGCTAATGAAAGATAAATATTCTAGCTACTCTTAGGATAAATAAGAACTACAATTAATGGATTTAAAACGTTTTTATTATTTTTTCAAATCAAAAACAAGGGGGAAGGAATAGGTACAAAACAATACCTGTTTGATCCATTTATTCGTTGGTCTAATGGGTGGTAAAATACAGGGTAATTCATAAAAGATCCGCCAAATTTTAAGAGGCTACTTCACTCACGCGAAAACACCCAGTCGCTAATGTTAATCCTACGGTTGAATTTCTTTTAAGATAGCTCGTTTGCATTTCAAAAATTTTAAACTTTTTTTTTTCATTGGCTAGCTGAGATCGATTTGTACAAAAGCCGTTTTTTACTTTTTCGATTTTGCTTAGCGATTTTTTTTTTTTTTTTTTTTTTTAATTAGAATAATTTTACTTCCGAACCTGTTTCGAAAGTAAAAACATTCTCATTAAAAAAAAAAAAAAAAAAAAAAAAAAAAAAAATCTGCAAAAGAAAAAAAAAAAAAAAAAATATCTGAAAAAAAAAAAAATTCTGAAAAGTAAAAAAAAAAAAAAAAAACGGCCTTTATACAAATCGACCTCAACTACTCAATGCAACAAAGAAAAAAAATAATCCTTTTAAAATATTGAAATGCAAGCGAGCTATCTTAAAACAAAACATTTCTTCCGTAGGGTAAACGTTAGCGAATGGGTATTTTCGCGTGAGTGAAGTAGCCCCTTAACCCTTTCCGGCGCGGAGTAATTCTGTTTATAAACTGATGAAATAATGGACTAACAGCAGAATTTATAAACGAAGTTATTAGAAAATACGAACTTGCTTATTTTCACGTATATTATAAAAGGAAAATTTCAATTAAATATTCTTGGTGCCATTTTTCAGTTCTGGCATTAAAATTAGGTGTCCCTTTTAAAGGACACCGCCTCGAAAGGGTTAAGAGGTGGTCGTGCGCGCTACAACAAACAATTTTTGTGTAGGAAAAATAAAGGCCAGAAACATATTCACTCTAAAATACAGGGTGTGCCACTCGAATCCGAATTTTTCTTCATAGCTTTAACAATAATGAAGATATTATGCTGAAATTTGAAACAGACTGACATTTCTTTGTGTGAAATGTAAAGGTATTATATAAAGTGGTAGAAGTGGCTACCATTCTTATGCAAATAGCTAGATGCTCCCTATTTCTGAATTGACAATTCATACTGTTTTACTTACCAAAATGCTGTACGCTTACATCACTTTTTACACTGCTCAAAACAATTAAAGGATATTTGAAGTTTTATATAAAATAAAGATATAAACGAAATTTTTTTTGCCGAAAATAGAAGAGGAGAATCACAAATGCAAATTTTTCTGGTTTTCAAACTGTGGAGTATGCAAATTTTGAGTTCGACGTCAAAAACGTCGCTTCAGCGGCAGCGAATGAAATTTGACTTTCAACTGGATAAAAGAGAATGAAGACAAGGATGATCGGCATTCAGTGATTGCTTTGTTTCGATGAGTACGATGTCTCAGCGAAGTCATTTGACAGATTCAGAAGCTTTGAGAATTGTTGGTAGGTTAGAAGGGGGCCAAACTCAAGCCGAAGTAGCGCAAGCCATTGGAGTGTCACAAAGTGTCATTTCCAGGATCTGGAACCGTTTTTTTGGAGAGTGGATGTGCAGGCCGAAGACCAGGGCAAGGTCGTAGACGGCCAACAACGCCCAATGAAGATCGGTATTTAGCGTTAACAGCTCGGAGACACCGAACCATGAACGCTACTCTTCTCCAACAACACCTTCGCTCGGCTACAGGCACCACGATTTCAACTCAGACTGTCCGAAACCGGCTCCATGCTGTAGGTCTGTATGCTCGCCGACCGATGGTATGTGTTAGATTAACATCAAGGCATCGTCGCGACCGCAGGGAGTGGGCAACCGAGCATGTCAACTGGAGGAGAAATGAATGGAGCAATATTCTGTTTTCTGATGAGTCCCGTTTTTCTGTGCATCCGGATAATAGGCGTATTTTCATCTGAAGGGACCGTGGCAGTAGGAATAATCCTGCGTTCGTGCACGAAAGTGTCAGATTTGGCGGTGGAGGAGTGTTGGTGTATGGTGGCATCTCCATTGACGGGCGCACTGACCTCTACATCATTCGAGATGGAGCTCTGACTGGTCGCCGATATAGGGATGAGATCCTCAGACCTATTGTAGTCCCTTACGCTGCAGCAATCTGAGATAACTTCATTTTAATGGACGATAACTGCAGGCCACATCGTGCAAACCTGGTGGAGGATTTCCTTTTCGAGGAAGGAATCGTTCGAATGGAATGGCCAGCGTGTTCTCCAGACATGAATCCAATCGAGCACGTTTGGGACGCTCTAGGAAGACGAGTTTCTGTCCGCCAACAACCCCCACAAACTCTCCAAGAACTGGAAAGAGCTCTTCTGGAAGAATGGGGCAGAATACCCCAACTCGTCATTAATAGCCTCATTGAGTCCATGCCTCAAAGGTGTTCAACGTTGCCGGCCGCCCGTGGAAACCATACCCCCTACTGAAAATGATTTTCTTTGAAGAAAACACCTTTTCTTATTCTTTTTTTCTCATATGCACAAATTGTGTTTTTTTCCTTTAGTACACAAATGCGCAATAAAATGCATTTTTTTCTGCCAAACATGTGTAATTTATTCTCATATAACCTACTATGTCTGTCGACCATGTATCAATCAGCTAAACAGTTTACCAGATACAAAATCTACCTAAAACTGCAATATCCTTTAATTGTTTTGAGCAGTGTATAATGATATTACATGTCACACAAAACAAGATAAGATAGCAATACAAGTGTGGTGAAAATTGCTTTCAAATATCTTTCTTTTAGTTGAAGTTGTGAACGATAGTTATGATACCAATCCAATCATTGTATTCTTATACAAAAAATATTATTTTTGTGTGTGCACTAATAATTATCACCCTGTATAATAAAAGAAATGAATACAAAATTCAAAATGTTAAAAAATATTTTTTTTATCTTGAACTAACAAGTTATTTTTTTTTATATATATATAAAATTCCAAGAAAAAGAATATGGTAATGATTAAAAGTTTTCTTATTTATCTTAAATTGCAACTTGTCATCAAATGTAGTAAAAATTCACTATACTTGGTACTTATTTTATCGACCTAAAAGAAATGAAAATTTGAGTGAACCTTGACTAAATCTGAAGGTAAATGATCTGATCATACACTATATAAATCATTTGACATGTATAAGTATACATAATTAATAATTTTGCATTTTCAGTTGTTTTATTTTTTCTTTTCTGTTTTGCACAGTATAAGGTGTTAATAATCCTACTTATTTTTTTTTTTTTTAATGATATGGAAGAAAAAGCAAAATAGAGGTTGTGATCCAAATATTGAAGATAATCTTTGATTATAATTTCAAAAGATATACTATGAACAAATTTTAAAAACGCTATTAAATTTGTACAGATATTTTCTAAATTTCCATCGCATAATACTTTTTCTTTTAAAAGTTACTGAAAAATTATTTTAAAAAATCCTGAAACAGAATAAAATCCAAACACACACAATGACTCTTCACAATAGACAATTAATGACTCATCATAATAGACAATGTGGAAGAAAATTTATTCTATTTTTTAATATCATAATTAATATCAATGTAATCAACAATGAAAAGGCGTATTTTATTATTGAAAAGTAAATGAATAAATCATTTTTAAAAAAACTTTGCTGATATTCCAGTCCCTAGTGACTGTACTGCTCAAGGATATGATGCTTGTCAGAATGTACCCCCCCCCCCCCCCCAAAAAAAAAAAAAAAAAAAAAAAAAACTGTGTTGAAAAATATTTTAGTTATAAAAATGGCAACATAAAACAAATCCAAAGAAGACCATTTCGAGCTCTATGCCTAATGCAAGATCAAATTGGTGACAATGTCATCTAGCATTTCCATGATCTCCAGGGTTACTTGAACGCGCCTCGGTATTTTTCGTCTTTTGGGGTATTTAAAATTTTAGGTATATATGAGGGGTTCACAACCATAGTAGACCAAGTGCATTTTGAAATGAAAAATGAGACAGTCCATTCAGAAGGTGCATACAATCTGTTTTACCCACTCCCACAGTGAACCAGTCTGTTTTCACATACTTTCTCATATAAATCGTCTGTTTACAGACTTGGTTTACTGTGGGAGTGGATAAAACAGATTTTATGCACCTTAAGAATGGACTGTCTCATTTTTCTTCAAAATGGACTTGATCTACTATGATTGTGAACAGTAATGTAGTCGTAAAAAAAAAAAAAAAAAAAAAACAGAGGGTATACGTTATAGGTACAGGGTATACGCTAAAGTCATGAACGTTATGCCTAGGGTATACGCTATAGCTTTATTTGAAAAACATACACTGTTAAAAATTTGCAGTATTCTGTCCAGTCATTTGACCGTTTTTTCAGAAAACGGTTACACGACCGTAATTTAACACTATTCTGACCATATTATTGGCCATTTTATGGTCTCAGAATATAGTTAAACTACGGTTATGAAACCGTTTTTTCAAAAACCGGTTGAATGACTGGACAGAATGCTGCAAATTTTTAACAGTGTAGGGTATACGAAGCTTCTGAAAAAAATCCAGAAGGTATACGGCGTATACCCTCCACTACACCCCTGATTGTGACGTTGTGAGCCCCTGATATGTGAAATCCATTAAGTGAGTCTGACATGGAAAACGTGAGATTATATATTGTCTTCATGCAATTAATTATTGTTGCCATAATCTCCTTCATGCAATGAGTCATTAGTCTGTGAACGCAAACACTTAATAATTTTGTAATTTTTTTCTCTTGTCAACTATACATGATGTGCTCTGTCAATGAGCGCATTTATTATTTTCATTGCTTTTCTTTGTGTTTGCTTTATTCTATTTCCACAGTTAAACTTAATTTATTTAATGGCATTTATGTATTTTCATTGTGAAGACTATTTTGCAATGGAAACAATTGGGAAATGTCGTTTGAAATTTTGTCATTGTAACTGCAAGTGTGACAGCTCAATTGTTGTTCTTTACGTTATTCTCAAATCAATAAAATAACCACATCCCAAATGGCATTCCATTTTTTGAACAGTGTGGTTGTTAGGAGGTCATGCTATTGTGTGGGAAAAAAAAAAAAAAAAAAAAAAAGTAGGGCCACCCTGCATGTTTGGATATATTTGCTTAACTTTTCTAAATTATAGTCAAAATCATTTAACATTATTATTATTTTCAGTCACATTTTAAAAATTTATTTTTATTAAAATGAATATATATATATGGATAGTGAGAAGTATTAGAGGTAAATTCAGTAAGGTAGCAAAAAGCACATTTCCTTCTGCCTTAAAGATACTTTCTATGCAAGTTGGAAAAGTAAACTATAAAATTATTGTTCTCAAAATTATATTTTTCTTTTAATTTTAAAACGTCATAGTTCATTTAAAGCTGTAAAAAAAATCAGTATACACTTTTTTGAAAAATTGTAGACAATGTGGTAAAAATATATATAATTAAATAAGAAAAGTATTTAAAGCACATTTTTAAAAATCTTATCTATTTCTTTTCACGTAATGATATTTTCATGAATCTAATCATAAATATTTCCATTTTATAAGGATCTTGTCAAAACCCAGTCTTAAGAAAGTGTGATTGCTTGCCAAATATTATAAACAGTCACAAAATTGAAACGACAATCAGTGAAAAAATATCTAATCTTATATGGATTATATATGTAGCCATATGTCATATATTTTGTGTAATTATGTGTATGTATACATACATTAAATAAATTCCTTTTCAAACATATTATGTTAAATGGTATAAATATTGAACAAATTGCTTATGTGTTTGATATATTTATAGCTATTTCATAAAGATATAACAATCTGACTGTCTATATCTGAAATATAACATTACCATTATTGATTTAATCTTCTTTCTGCTAACTATAATTAAACTAATATATTAATTGGTTTGAGGGAAATTGGTTAAGATCCTAAGCTAAAATTTTCTAATAAATCTCAAGCTAATCTGTATACTTATTTTAAAATAGTAAATACTTCATTAAATATATTGAAAGCTCAGCTAAAGTCCAAAATTATTTATAAGTAAACCAAAATTAACTGAATGGATAACTGAAATAAATTTTATATATTTTTACTTAAATAAGAGCAAGTATGAAAACTTATGATTTTTTTATTATTATTGTTGCAGATTCTTGATGTGAAATTAGGAGATATTGGACCACCGTCAATAACTACATTGCACCACACAACATTCTATCCTAATCGAGATCCTGGGCAAGTAATAGGAGGAAAGCCATTCAATCCAGTTTACGAAGAAGTTTCCCAAATTCCCTCTGGTGATAAATCAACCACCGGTAAAAACTATGAATCTGACTTTGAGGAAAGTGGGAAACTCGGTGGAAGGAGCTTGACAAGTGAGGATGAATTCGCTGAGGATGAATTTGAAGGAAGTGGGCAGTGTTCAGCCACTAGCAGCGTAAGAGGTTCTACAGGAGGTGATCTGTGCAAAGACCCTGTATCTAGTGATGAAGGCAATGGTGAAGACTGTGATTACATGATCCATGATTTACCTGAAATGTTACCCGGTGACAATTCATTTAATTATCCTAGAAAACATTTACATGTACATTCTAGTTCAGAACGTCCAGAAAAAATGCATGGTAAATCTATGCAGTCTCCTCATAATCATCAGCACAATGTAACTACATATCCGCTTCCAGACAGAACTGATAATGTTATGCCATCTACCCAAAGAATAACAGAACCTGTCAAAGGTAACAAAAAACATTCCACACCATTAACAGACTCTAAAAAACATATGACTTCATCTCATGTTCCCACAGCTTCTTTTACACCTGTCCTTCCTTCTACGAATACAAAAAGCAATTTAATGCCCAAGCCTGCCAATGCTCAATGGCCAATGACTCATGGACAAGAGGAGCGCATGAGTTACCCTACTGGAACTTCTTCGCAAGAAAATATTTATTCAACCATTGATGAAGATGAGTTACCAGACTATCCAGTCCATCCTTCTTTAACTAGTCTTGCTTGCCCTCAACGTGGGAGTCCTTCAAGTAAACACAATCCTGTGGTGCCAAAGAGCATACCAGTGCGTGGCGATCGAGCAATCCCACAACTAAGTCAACGCAATGCAGATGATAATGGTAGTTCATATGGAGACATCATGCCGGCCTTTAACTCTGCTTCGTTTACGTGATGTGCCCCCTCTCGCATTGTGTGTATGTATACATTCTGAGAAAAGACTCAAAACTCAATGCCAGAGCTACCTGTGATATGACTGCATATAATTTTACTACTGCACCAGTTCAGAGTCCCACTAAACTATGAAAACATTTTGCTTTTTATGTGTGACCGTCACACAGTTCATTTTGTATTGTTTACCAGTTACAAAGATATATCAACTTAGTGTTGATAAAGGACCACAATAATTGACGCTATTGATCTTTTTTATCTATGCATGTTTGTAAAAGTACTAGAAATAATAAAAAAATCTTTGGTGCAGCAATAAGTGTTTATTATTTATTGAAGCGAAATTTCCAGGGGTGTTTGCAACTAATTAAAAAAAAAATCTACTAAAGAATTATATGAAATATAAAAAATGGATTCTGGTTTAATTTTCTTACTATTTAAGGGGCAACTTCAATCACACGAAAAGACCCACTCACTAATGTTAATTCTATGGAAGACATTTTTTAAGATATCTCGTTAGCATTTCAATATTTTTAAATGATTTTTTATTTCGCATTGGATAACTGAGGTCGATCTCTTCAAAGGCAGTTTTTTACATTTTCGAATTTCTTTGTGGACTTTTTTTTATGAGGATGCTTTCACTTTCGAAACAGGTTCTAAAAGTAAAAGGGTCCTAATTAAAAATACCTGTAAACAAAATCGAAAACGTAAAAAAAAGGTCTTTGTTTAAAAATTTTGAAATGCAAACGAGACATCTTAAATAATTTCTCACTGGATCAACATTAGTGAGTGGATGTTTTCCCATGACTGAAGTAGCCTTTTAATACAGTAAAATATAATAGCTTTAAACATGTAGCTAAAATTTTAGCAATTATAATTGAACCCTTAAAAACATTCTAAATTTCCTAAGGTAAAAAGGGAATTCTTAGAAATGAGTTAAAAATGCTTTAAAAAATTCCGGAAATGTGGAGAAATTCTGACAAATATTCCTGAATTGTATCAACTGTTTCATGGCTAAAATCTAAGTGTACAAATAAATTTTACTCTCTCTCTTCTAAACAAAAGTAATACTGCTGCCACTGCCATATTTATATTGTGATCTTTTGACTTCCTCTGCTCATAATTTAAAAAAAAAAAAAATTGCATATAAAAATATGAAAACTGGTAGTTTTATAGAGAAATGTATGATAAATACTCTGAAGCAGATGGCTTTTAAATTGAAGAATCATTTTAAGTGCTGTTTGATGTTGAAGTCAGTCAAAATAGTTTCGTTACAAAAGTTTTATAGAATCAAAAACTATGCATAGCAATTTAGCCATCTTTTGCAGGCACATCAGAAAATAAATTGCAGTGTCTAATCATTTTATTTATTTATTTATTACTATTATCGTAAGAGCGCAACTTATATCATATTTCAAAAAAGTCATTTTTTTTTACATATTGTTGCCTAATTTCAAAAAGTGCAAATAATATTACAGTCAAACCCGGTTAATGCAAATTTCTTCCAATCCCTTGAACATCGTGCATAAGGCTAATGCAAAAATATTGTGTTTAATATGCGATAAATTTTTGGTCAAAAATCATACTTAAGACACAAATTCATTGATCAAGATGGAAATTCCTTCTCTCTTCTCCAATGTTGCCAATTTAGCAGATTTTTCTTATTCAGATAAAAAACACTGTTTCTGAAGAGTATTATTTTATTTAATAACAAATTAATTAAGGCAAAAATTACTAATCGGAAATAGTGGTAGATATTTGAATAAAACAAAAACCTGATAAATTAGCAAAACTGCAATTCTTCTTTGATCCCACCTCCTAACATTCTTTGTCTCTCGCTTTGTGTAAGTTTTCACTGTAGTAGAGTTATACCGTATTTTCCGGGAATAACGCCGTGGCGTTAAACTAGATTTTTCTGGTTTGAAAACAAAAATGTGGCCAATAACTAGGTGCGGCTTGTAAATAGTACCAAATTTACTGCCAATCTTTATTTAAAAATTTGGAAATCTGGTTAGAAAAAAAAAATAATCCATGATCTTATGTTGTACTTCTGAAAAGAAAAAACAATGTCTGGCACGGCAGAAAGGTATCAACGTGTTTACAAACAATGCAATTTTCATGTGCAAAATACTGCACTTTGTCCGGGCATAGCATCCAATCACAATGATCCTTTTCAAGTTCGCCTGGCATCTTGCATGCCATATAAGGAATAACTCCTCCCATTTTCTCCCTCGTTCATTCTTCACCAGAGCCGATAAAACTACAGAAAAACTATTTTGCTCTATGTTCATAATTACTTTCAGCATTACGTTTGGTAACAGCTCGATTAATCTTAAACACAATCAAGCATGCAAGCCCGATCCAAAACACATGAGATGCCGACTCATTTTTTTGATAGTGACACGAATGATGCAGATGATTTCATAGACACCAATCACAGTTTCTCGCCTGAAGTTTAAAAATTATTCCACAGTGATACTGAGGACAACGATTTTGACGGGTTTTCAAATGTATAACATTAATTATTCGTTGCTACTGTATTATTATTTTTTTTCTGTTTGTTAAAATAAATAACGTTGATAATGGAATTAATTGTTCAATTAATTAAAAGATAAATTATTTAAGTTCAAAATGTTTTTATGTCCACCAATTAATAATTTTAATTAATTGCACTTGGTATATATTTATAACGTATGTGACGTTATGCACAGCGTGTCGATATACCCGGTGCGGCGTTATACTGGGTGCGGCGTCAGACTAGGTTGTTTTTGTTTTGTTTTCTAAGTAACTGCGGCGTTATACTCGGAAAATACGGTAGACGAATTCAGGTTACTCAGATACATCATAAAAATTATTATGATTAGAGATGATCACACCTGATATTAGGGAGATTTTAAATGCACGTTATATCACTACTATGTTTTATAATGCATATTATAGGCAACAAAAAAAAATTAAATTTGTAAAGATTAAACAAATATGACGGCAGTTGGATAATTCTTTTATGTTTTCTCTACTTTTTTTATGCTAACAGTATATTTACACAAAGATTAATAAGGATAGTTTTTTCTTATAAGGTGTGATTTGAAGCGTCACATGCGAACAGTTTTCAATATATTTTCGTGAAACAAACATGATAGTGAAGGTGTATGTACCATGCGTGTGCAAGCAGTTTGTGATAATTTCATTCGTAATGACGTGGCATTCAGATAAAATGGCTGGTGTGTGCGCAACTCCGTCCAAAACGGATCAGCGAGCTGTAATTAAATTTTTAACTCTGGATGGATGTTAACCGGTGGATATTCATCGTAGAATGCTGGCTGTGTATGGTGGCACGTGTGTGTCAAAGCCGGCGGTGACGAGGTAAGCGAGAATGTTTAGCGACGGTCGACAGGAGACAACAGATTTGCCGCGGCCCAGACAACCGCACAAAGTTGTGACCTCGTCACCATGGGCTTTGGCACACACGTATCACCATAAACAGCCAGCATTCTGTGATGAATATCCACCAGGCTTACACCCTTCCAGTATTAAAAACTTAATTACAGCTCGCTGATCTGCTTGTGCTTGTGCACGCATGATACATACACCTTCATTATCTCATTTGTTTCACAAAAATACATTGAAAACTGTTCGCATGCCACGCTTCAAATCACTTTCATTTGAACACCCCTAAGGAGGACAGATTATGACGACACTCATTATTATTACAAGTACTAAACATGATTTTAAAAACTGGAATGTGCTTCAAAGATTTAATATTTTCTTCATTCTGTTAAAAAAATTCGTCTTGTAAGAAAATTATTTTTGTTGTTTTATTTTCACTTGCAACGTATTAATCCACAATAAAGTCATGTTGGAATCCATATTTATTTTCCCTTATTCCAGTCAGTCCTATAAAATGAAACAATTTCAAACAATGTGTTAAATGAGTACTAAATATCCCCTTGCATTAAAGATTGTACCTTTTATACCTAAGTGTAAAATTTGGCAGATATGATATACTTGTTAAAACAATATTTATTTTGTTAATTAAAACTAATTTAACATGATGTAAGTTTTGATTAAGGGTGTTCTCAAATCGAAAAGGCATGAAACTGTTCTTTCAGAAAATAATGTCGAAGTGGACGTTTTGAACCGAATTTCCACACGAAGGGAGAAAGAGCACTCAAGCGCGGGCGAAAAACATGTTTGTCACGTGATCGAATTTGCTTATAACTTAATAGGTAATTAATTGATCAAAAAATAGGAAAAACAGTTCAATCCCAAATTGCTTCCATGGCCAGGCTTTCCAATTTTATATCTTTCCATTAAAAAAGGAATTTGTAAATATGTCAAAACGTTTTTCACTTGTTGAGCACAGCAGTTAAGAACAGCCTTAATATCAGAAACTGAATATAAAACTATAATTATTTGTACTATAAAATATTCAGAAATATACACCCAACACTAGCAATCAAACAGGTAAAACACCTATTCAGAATGCTTCATGGTTAATATTAAGTTTTAATGATTTTAAAGAATTTTAATAAAATTACCAAAAACATTTATCTGGCAGGGAAACTTTACAGTTTCCTAACAAAACACCTGTGTTTAAGTAATAATAAAATTGAATGTCATAAGTAAAATTGAACATAAATTAAGTCCTTCAAGGAAGTCAAAGCATTAAGACATAATTCTTAAATGAATTAAATTTTAATCTAAATATACATAAAAGACACAATTTTCGACCGTAAACATATATATGAAAGTTCTAAAGTTCATTTAGACGATTAAATGTGCAAATAAGTCATACAAATCACGTTTATACACGATCCCGCTTAATATATGTGTCTTTTGTCCACTCCCTTGAAACACATCTTAACCGAGTTCTACTGTATTTCCAAAAATTTTACAATCGAAAAATATATTTATACATTAATATTAAAAGAGAAAGAAAAATTTTAAATAAATTACTATGTGAAAGAGAATTAAATAGAGAAAATTATGTTATATTCAAAACATCATATTCAAAATGATTTTCTTATAGCAACCAAAAGAAAAATTTCTTTCTACTGTTCATTCAAAATTAATAGTATTTGAATAAACATAAAGGTTATCAATTTATGCACAGAATTTGAGCCATTTTTTTTTTTCGTTTATTTGGCGATTTTATAAATATAAATTATTAAATGTTTGTCTTTTAAAAGTATTTAGAAAATGATGTTGACAAATATTTGATGTTTAAAATTTAACTCAGCCAAATAATTATTGCATTTAATTGATGTATTAATTACATGAATAAAACATTCATTTCGATATATTTTGTATGCTAAACCACGATCACTGTTTTGGCAATTATGAATGTTTGGCTGGCACTGATAGTAAACGAAAGCACAAAAAAATTTGCCAATTTGCACGTTTTTTTATTTACTTGTTTTCTGTCTTATTTTTGAATGGACTATAGACATTATAAAAGTCCAAGTGGTAGAGACCCTTTGTACTTAACCATTTTGAAATATGTGATAGATCTTAAATAATTAAGCATGAAAACAACCGTCAGCTGTTGTGACAGCAGTAGCCTTGGTAACTGAAAAAAAAAAAACATCAAAGGAAAATAGTTGGCAACCCAATTACAGAAGACCACCACTGATCATGAGAATATCATTAATCTTCCACAATCGGGTAATCTTTTTTTTTTTTTTTTTTAATGGAACAAATTGTGTTTTTTTGTTGCGCAGGCAGCAGGGGTGCCCAGAGAGGGGTTTGGTGACGCAAAATGCGTCATAAAATTAAATTTTGGGGGGGAATTTAGCGAAAAAGTACATTTGGGGGGGGGGGGGATTTTTAAAATCTTAATACTATTTCCTTTTTTTTTTCACTATTAAAAAAGTTTTTGATTTTTTTAATATCACTTTTAACTTCTTTTCAACATTCAATTTCCAGAAATGGTCATGTTTTTTACACTCTTTAAATTCTAGATAAGGGCAATAAGAACCGATTTTGCATCTTAATATATTTGAAAGTGCGGGAATAAAAAAAATACTTGGTATACAGGTGGGAAAATGTTTAACACATTCTGAAAGGCGATTAGGACCGCAAGACGTGATAAAAGGAATAGCTTTCCAGAAGCGTCTTAAGTAATTTATTATATTGTTTGACAGGGTCGAATCGTACAGTCCGAGTGCAAAAATACATTCTTGATGGGTATGATAAGAAATAACAACAAAATAAGCATTTCAGAGACAACGCTAGAAGAGACAACGCTAAAATTACTTGACGATTTTCAGAAAACTAGGATTTAAGTACAGTATATTTTAGTGATGTTAGAAGAGTAGTATTGTATGTCATTAAAACAGTATAAGGTAAACAACCAGTACAGAGAAAAAGACTTCCAGCTAGTGATGGGCGAAAGCGAGATGTTTTTATAGATTTTATCTATTGTATGGACGTCTCGATATTTTTTTATTCTGCAAAATTTTTCTGGATGACTCCAGTTTGCCAATTGCTTTTATACCATACACGATTCGATTTTATCAAGAATCGTCTGCGGGAAAACTGCAATGAGTCGGGTTAATAAGGACTAGTTGGCTACGCCCGCTAGTGTGCCCCTTCTTTAATTAGGGCCTCTAATTTATACGTAATCTTGTAATATGAAATCTCAAACTGGGTCCCCGCTGCATATCGGCACCGTATAGAAGGCGTGGTGTGCACACACTGCAAAATCTTGTAAACAAAAAAAATCTCGAACCGAACGAACCTCGGACCGGATCCTTGGGGGTGTCAACGAGCGGGCACAGGAGCTGCATGATATGAATGTGGTCGCAGAGCTTTCCAACGATATATCATATGAGGGTTATAGGCAAAATTTAGAAAGTGCCACCGGGAGGGCAAAGTGGAGGAAGGGTCATCGGAGGGTATAACATCAATAAGTGGTCACAAGCCTTTCCAACCAAATGTCACATGAGGTGTCTTGAGCTAAATTTATAAAAATGCACCCCGGGTGACAAAGTGGGGGGAAATCGGCGCGGGAGGTGCATAACAGGAGTAAGTGGTCACAATCCTATCAAACAATAGGTCACATGAGGGGTCTCAGCTAAATTTCGAGAAGTGCTTCCCGTGGGGGCAAAGTGAGGGGAGGGACACCGGAGGTGCATAACATCAATAAGTGGTCACAGGCCTTTCCAACCAAATGTCACATGAGGGGTCTCGAGCTAAATTTATAAAAATGACCACCGCACCGTGAGGGAAAAGTGGGGGGGAGGAGGGGCGCGGGAGGTGCATAAAAGGAGTAAGTGGTCACAGTCCTATCAAACAATACGTTACATGAGGGGTCTCAGCTAAATTTCGAGAAGTGCCTCCCGTGGAAAGTCAGGGGAGGAACACCGGAGGTGCATAATATCAAAAAGTAGTCACGGACCTTTCCAACGCTTTGCCACATGAGGGGGTCTTGGCTAAATTTAGAAAAGTACCCCCGTGGGGGCAAAGTGGAGAGGAACTGCATAACATGAATAAGTATCATAGTCCTTTCATACAATATGTCACATGAGGGGTCTCGGCTAAATTTAGAATACCCTGGGTGTCAAAGTGAGAAAGGGGCACGGTAGGTGCTTAATATGAATAAGTGATCGCAGGACTTTCTAATGATATACCATATGAGGGGTGTTGGCAAAAATTAGGAAAGTGCCCCCCCCGTGGGTCCAATTTTCGAACCCCCCAGGAATTCGGCCCCCCTTTTTGAAATTTCATATATTATAAGTAATATTTTTCGGAAAACTCTTTAAAAAATTCGAATTAAAATGATGAAAACGCTAAAAAGTTCAAAAACTGCCCCCCGACGTGGGGGGCCAAATCGGGGAGGGGAGAAGAAAGTCTCATAATATCAAAGAGTGATCCGAAGGCTTTCCAATGATATATCACATGAAGGGCTTAAAAAAGGTTTAAAATCCTCCCCTTCCCCCCCGGTTTGTCCACTCTTTCAGCCCGGAATTCACGCATGCCCCACTTTTAATTTTTTATATTTAATAAATAATATTTACCGGAGGACTCCATCAAAAAAACACATCTAAAATTATATTCATTGTAGAAATCACTACGGTTTTAGAAATTTGTTCGCTTCCTCCGCACATTCCTCTTTGAAATTTTTATATTTAATAAATGGTATTTATCAGAGGGTTCCAGGTATGTGACAGCTTGATAGGGCTAAAATAAGAGAAACTTTGAAAATTAGGGCTTTATTTGACAGCTCATTGTTATTCTTCTTTCTCTATCTTGTCTCGATAAATCTTCTCACATCTCTTCCGTGCCCAGAACGAGAAATTAAATTCTCATTCTCGGCAACCTATGAAAAGACACTAATCGAGAACAACATTTCGAGAAGAGAAGAAAATTGATTTCTCATTACGAAATGTTGAAAAGCGCGAGGGGAATAATCGAGAAGTCAAAAGTCGAGATGCCGGTGAAATCATCGAGATGAGATTTGCGGAAATGCCAGAGAAAGAGAGAAATGAAGCTTTCAGAGTCAAATTTAGCGCATTTCTGGTTTAATTCATAATTTCTCGAAGGAGTGCATTTGCTTATCCAGTCTCTTTTGTTATTAACCGATATGTGTTAGGTTGAGTTGGGTTGATTTTTGACGGCCAATTATCTACACGAGGGATATAGGCCCGGGGGGAGTGCCCTCTGTGGGGGTCTTTCTAAGCGATATGTGTTAGGAGGTATAGTGGTTTATTTATTCAGTTCTGTATAGTCCTAATTTCAATAATTACTGTTGAATCTAGTGTCATTTTGCCCCAAATTTTCAATGTTTCTCTTACTTTAGCTCTGTCAAGCTGTCCCATACCAGGGGCCCTCAGATAAATATTATTTATCAAATATAAAAATTTCAGAAGAGGAAGGTGAGTGAATTCTGGAAGGCGAGAGAATGAACCGACGGGGGATTAATTTTCAAACTTTTACCGAACCCCTCCTGTGACATATCATCGGAAATCCCTTTGACCACTCTTTCATATTATGCATTTATTGCTCCTCCCCTGCTTCCCCCCAGGGGGGTCGTTTAACGCATTCCAGTAGATGGTCTTCTAATAAAGGGGAAATCATAGAACTGATTTCAAATGACGTAAAAAAATCAATAAAAAATATTGATACCATTTACCATCCTTTTAGTTCATGTTTTTACCACTAGGGGTACTTTTTATTCTTATTTCTTTGGCCAATTTGCTGCTAATTGTCGAAAAATTCTAAATTTTGATACTTAAACTCCCTTTACCGTTTAATACCTACTCGCGACTTTTCAACTTTTTGCAACCAAAGAACGCCGTCACATGACTTTTCCACTATTATGGCTCCATTATAGCCTCCCTTCGGTTTGTTGTTTTTTAAATCCATCTGTTTTCAGTTACCATGTATTTACTAAATACTGCTTTATAAACATATAAAACAATGATTTTAATAAACGATTGTAGAACATCTCGATTGTAGGTTCTCGGAAGTAATCGATGACTATATCGATTGTGTTTTTTACGATTACGATTTTTTTTATTGGTAAATTTTTCGAGAATCTCCCGTCACTACTTTCAGCCACAAATCGCTTTAGGGGGAAGGGAGAAATTTATGGAAAAATTAGATTTTTTTGGGAGGGAAAGGAGGATTAATTACTAGGTAATAAGACTGAAAAATTATAGTGTGAAAGAAAAACATACCTATACAGAATACAGGGGCTTATAATAGATTTAGGGCTATGTTTTAATGGTATAATGTCTGCCATTTTATAAGAATCGGTACTTGTATAAGAGTATATTGTGTGTTGTTAAAGCAGTATAAAGCAACACTTGTACTGAAATAAACGCTTCAATCCACAGTTTATTTATTTATTTATTTATTTTTTTTTTGGGGGGGGGGGAGTGATTTAGAGAATTTTTTTGGAAGGGTGAGATTAAACTGTATGACTAGATAGTATTAAAAAAATGATTGGGAAATCTTAAGCGTTAAGATTTAATCTTAAACAAGGGCGTATGTACATGCAAATGTATTTGATATGCGTTTGATATAAACGACTCGTCTTTAATATTTTAGTTTTCTTAAAACGATATGCAATCTTTATATTTAAGATTTATTTTGTAATAATATAAAAGATTTTTATTTTGAATACTTGTAAGTAAATATTTATTTTCATAAAAAAGTAGCTTTATTTATTAAAACGTATATAGTGATGTTATTAACATGGGCTTGTCAGTCAGGACTTGTAAATGTGAAAACAACCAGACTGCTAATAATAAAAAATATATATTTTATTATTTATTACGCTGTTAAAACTTTTATTTTATGACAGTACGTAAGAATACTATTATTAAATAATTTAATAATAAGAATATATCTTACAATTGATGTTCTGTTTAGGGGGGGACTCAGTGTTAATGTATGAAGATTTTTTGGGGGGGAATTTGCGTCATTGGGTTTGGGGGGGATGGTCACCACTGGCAGGCAGGATAGTAGGTGGTGAACATAACTTGTAGGGGCACAGCCCCTTATTTCTTTAATAGAAAAAAAGCAAAATTTCTTTGCATTTTTTTTTTTACAACAACACTGTTTGCAATAGCAAATATGTTAAATATTTTATTTGAAGTAAATGGCATTATTATACATTACAAAATTCATTCACACTTTTAATTTCATTACGCAAGTTTATGTACGTATTTCCAAATTCTTCTTAATAACATGAGGGCAGTCATATTTGCCTCTTATAACTTTAAGCCTTAATCCAGGAACATCTTTAGTGCGTCCAAATCGAACAAGAACAACATTATGTTCTTGTAGATTATGGCCTTCTCCAGGAACATAGGCTACCTTTTCTTTCCCATTGGACAGCCTTACAACAACACATTTCCTGTTAGCAGAATTGGGTTTCTTAGGTTTCTTAATAACAGTTCTTAAAACGACGCCTTTCATCTGAGGCCTGTTGTCGAGAGGATGTTTTCGTTTAGTTTTAATTTTTGGCGTTGACCTGTGTATTATATAAAGTTGTCTGTCTTCAGATGGTATTCTGGGAGGTTTATCAAAAAACCTCACTTGTTGAAGGCAGTTCTTGTTGATATTAGATATAAGGTTATATCTATCAGACACATGATTAGGAAGAACACTCGTTGGAGATGATTTCTGAACGGAAGATGACAGAGAAAGCCTTGAAAACAGTGATGATAACTTTCTTTCAAAATGTCCATTACCTTTGAAACAAAAAAAAAAATCATTAAGTTAAAAATAGCATAATATGATTAAATATTTTGACATATAATTTTTTTTTACAAGCTGTACAGTGTACAAATACACACAGAGAAAGACAGAAATTAGCAGAATTTATAAAATAAATCCTATAATGTAAAAAAAAAAAAAATGATAAGCAGAATTAAAAACATCTTACAGCACTTACAGAGAGAAACCGTACAGTCAGAGGAGAAAGTAAGCTTAATTTGCTAAAGAGGCTATTTCATGCACATGAAAACACCCACTTGCTAATGTTAATCCTATGGGAGAAAATTTTTAAATATTTCATTTGCTTTTCCATATTTTTAAATGATTTATTTTTGCATTGGATAGCTGATGTCAATCTCTAAAACGGCCATTTTTCACTTTTTTGATTTTGTTTGTGGGTTTTTTTTTTTTTATGAAGATACTTTCACTTTCGATGCCAGTTCTGAAAATGAAAGTATTCTAATAAAAAAATCAGTAGACAAAATAAAAAAAAATAAAAAGGCCTTTGTATAGATCGACCTCGGCTATACAATGCAAAAAAAGAAAATCATTTAAAAATATGAAAAATTCAAACGAGACATTAAAAAAAAATTCTCCCATAGAATTAACATTAGTGAGCGGGGATTTTGCATGAGTGAATAATAGCCTCTTAATTCAGAAAAATATAGTAAATATGTGAAATAATGGAAAAATTATCTCATACATAAAATAATGTTTTATATTAAGGATTGTTATCGGTCAGACCACAAATCACCCTATCTAATATTAAACCTATCACCCAGGAACACATTTGTATTTTTCAAATTTCTCCTCAGAAAATTAAAATTTTTACTTTCTCTCTTCAACGTGTTCTCCTTGAAGGATGTTTCTTTATTTTTTATTTCACAAAATATTCCTAAAATATAGTTTTATTTTAAGTATCAATACAGCCTTACCTTCATCTCAACAATTTCGCTTAGATTTTAAAGCTATTTTGTCAAATAAAAAAGCGAGAAATATCGTTCAAAAAGGACATGTCAAAAAAAAAAAAGAAGTTACAAATTTTAATTTGTTGACGAGAAATTTGAAAATTACAGATGTATTGTAGGTTTAACATTAGAGAGGATAATTTGAGATCAGATTGATGAAGAGCTTTAGAGCCTTACACCAAAAATAATTAAATTGTAATAATAATTAGAGATCGACCATAATTCGGTTTTGTTGACCCAAAATCTGAACTTTGCTGAAAGTTCGGCCATACCGAAACTATCTGTATTCTAAAAATGTCCTTTCTTCTTTCGGAAATTTTCAATATTATTTATTGATTTGAGCTGTATCGGCTCAAATGAGAATTATTGTTATGAATTTCACTGTTTATAATTATCAGTCATAACTGAGTCAAGACCTGAATGCAAATTATAAAGCAAAAAATGCACATATGACTGAACTTTGAAGCAGCTTTCTACGTGCTCATTAACAGCTGAAACCGTAATAGAAAATTTTTAATTTGAAACCGCAGAAGTGTTTCAAATACTCTTTGAGAAACTTCTAGTATAACAGATGATCATTTACAAAAAATCATTCTAAAAGATAAATCGAGGTATGCATACCTAAAACATTTTTTCATTAGATGGAATTCGTATAATTAGAAAATCATTTTGTGTCATTGATGAATTAATTACATTTTATGTTATATAAAAATAAAAAAGTTTTGGCCAGAGGCACTGAACCAACTTGGGCCACCGCTATAATTAATTATTTATATTTATGTATACATTAATCCCATCAAAAACATCTCATGTAAAAAAAAGCCAAGTCTCCTGAATCTTTGACCATAAAAAGTTCTGAGATCATGTGTAGAGCCAAGCTTAGCTCTCTTATTAACTCTGATATTTTTATTCAGAAATTACTCCTAGTCTCTACACCTTTAGTAAATGATTATTTTGTGACTTGGCAATTACGCAGCACAGGAAAGTTATTACATAAACACTTTACCTATGTTTTGAACTGGAATTAGATTATTTGATTAAGGCTGAATATGAACGCGAGGTATAGAAGACTGAAGGAGATATGCACCGACTGGGGGTCTTTGTAAAAGAGGGGTCTGGCTCGTATTCACGTTACATAGGAAGAAAAACACCCAAAACTCCGGACATCAAGGTTGACCAGTAGAGAGTTTTCGCATCCGGGCTTACAATGTAATGTAAAATTATTTCCATGCTACAAATATATATACGTTCAGTGCTCTTATAGAAACTATTTTATGCAAAACTTTATAAATAAACGTTAATATTAAAATGTAAACAACAGCCTTTAAATTCTCATGCTGCGTCATTGCCAAGTCACAAAATAATAATTTACTAAAGGTTTAGAGACTAGGAGTAATTTGTGAATTAAAATATCAGAGTTAACAAAAGAGCTAAGCTTGGCTCTACACATGATCTCGGAACTTTTTACGGTCAAAGAGTCAGGAGACAGCTTTTTTTTACATGAGATGTTTTTGATGGGATTTCACTTCTTTTTGTAAGGAGAAAGCCAAAGAAAGCTTTTCCAGTAGCGTCAATTTCAATTACACTATCTTTAACTTCATAAACTTTATGGCTCCTTACTGCTTTGATGTTCCGCTTTTCCTAGAAAAGCAAATTTGTCATGTGTGCTACTGTTTGAAATCCATTCATTCAATTTTTCTAGTAACTATATTAGTTTTTGTTTCAATTTATCAGCTGTTCAATCAAAGAACTCCAAAGTTAATTCTACTGTGCAGAGTCCATTTTATAACTTTGTCTGCTTCCAGTCTATTTCCCATTTTTTTAGTTATAGCTCTCGTAATGTTTTCTAAAGTGTTTATTTTAAATTGCAGCTTACCTCTAGACCTTTTTTGTCTGTAAGCTCCAATATTCATATGTCTTCCCATTTCAGGATGTGAATCGCTGTAATGTTTTAATGTGTGTTTTTGTTTTCGAAGATGGTTTTGACGATAGAGAGCTCTAGCTTCTTGGAGCTGTTGAGAAGGTGATTTCTCGGAACGATTAGGCCTTCCCCTTTTGACCTCAATAGGTCTTCTAATTTTTTTCTCTAGCTGATTTCTCTCTGTGATAGGTATTCATTTGGAAAAATAATAGATTATTGCTAGCTGTTAAGAAGAGGAAGTAGAACATCAAAGTGACCTCCTAAGAAACGAATCCCAGCTAATCTCAGTGCGCAACCACATACTCAACTATAGCACATCTGATATCATACGACTAGACTCTGTTACCTAGCACAGGAAAGAAAATATAGATGAAACAGATACGAATGATCTCCAGATGTAGGAACTACTCGATGAGGACTTTCTTCGCTGTGATCAAAATATAACATTTCAGTTTTTTCCTTTCAAACTTTCTTCGATCAACAATGTCTTTCGTTGGAATATCATACAATTTCGCGTTTCCCTCCGTCACCGTGTCTGTTCAGCAATTTTGCAGATGCACACTGACATCTAGAATTTAAATTTTATACAATAAAAAACTGTGTCGCTAAAATTTGAAATTCAGTTATTTCTCTTTTCGATATGTAACACTTGCAATCAAGTTATTTTTAGAAACAAGTAGGTGAAAGAATTTTACACTAAACATTCAAACCTTCATACTTTCGAATTTAAAGTAAATCGTAATAATTTTTTTTATTTAAAGGATTTTAGTACACAGTAGACCGAGCATAGCTTAGTAGGTTTTTTTTTTTTTTTTTTTTTTTTTATCCGGTTAACGCGGGCAGTTTCATTTCCCCATCATATTTTAATTAATGTTAAAGGCATCGTTTATTGCGGATTTCGGCTAGTACAGATGAAAAATGGTCTCCCTTGGAAGCCCACTAACGGTTGTTCGCTGAATATTCATATCTACCGCTCGTAGTCTTAGTACGGTTGAAAGTGAAAAGTCAGAGAAAATGATGTCATAGTGGTGCAAAAGTGAAGATGTTTAAGCTTTAAATATAAAAATAATTGATTTCTTTTCAATATGTCATTTTCTCTGGGGAGAGGGGAATGTAGAATTTTGATTTTGAATTCCAAAACGATAATTTGAGTACTTAAAAAACATATTTAAAAAAATTATACATCGCGGGGGAGTTTGTATTGCCATTAAAAAAAAAAAAACTTTTTTACGCATGCGATTATGTTAGTCATATCCTGAGTGCTACTCTTCATGTTTTATAATGCGCCATGGTCTATTGCCATTGCATCAAACTATAGCAATGTTTAAAATAATATGGTAGTGATGTTAAATATAGCAAAAGTATAAGAGCAGCTATCTATCAAGAAATGTTAGCATATTTGCAGAATGTTTATAAAATATTTAAATTCACCAAATTAACATTTGGTAAAATAAATTTATTTTATTTGGGTACTATTTGATTATCCCGTCGATCAATTTTGCCAAACAATTCGCCAAATTATACAAATTGCCGTAATTTTTAAATAACGAAAAAACAAATAAATTAATAAAACCTTAATGAAACTACAAGTAAAAAGTCGAATTAAAAATCATTTGATGACAAACACGTGTATGGTGTTTAATGTCAAGTGAATGCGACATTTACGATCATCCATTATTGGCATTTAATCCCATAGTTTGGCAATAGTTTTTGGTTGACGGGATAATCAAGTAGTACCTTTATTTGTTCTAGTCAATTAAAACGAATTTTACTGTATTCAGGACCCAGCTATTTTGTGCTCGATTTAGTATAGTTGACAAACCGATGGTTTAGTTGACAAACTGCGTTTTATCATATTGATAATCAGTGAGCAACAGTATTGGCAAGAATTCCAATTACGGAAGATAAAAGATTTTCCAATTTTTTTTTTTCAAATTTTCCGAATTTTTCCTTTCTTTGTATCCCAAATACTACCTTCTTACCAAATTTCAAATTTCTAGGGCTACAGGATGTACCTCAGATTTTTTATGATCGGTGAGTCAGTCAGTCAGTCAGTGTCGAAAAAGCGAAACTTTGATTTCATATATTTTCTGAACTAAAAAAGATAGAAATGTGGAAATTTAAACATTTGCTTCCGCTTGAAGAGTACTTTTAGAAAAACAAAGTTCCAAGTTCCTGGGAAATTCCAGCGCAGGGATATGGGAATGCTAAAAGTACCCTGAATTGCTTCCAGAAAAGGATGCTTACGGCTGTGCTTTCTCGACTTGGCAGGAGCACTGCCGTGCCCCCAGATTACTAAAAAAAATTTTTTGGGAACAATTTTGTTTTCGGCCGAAAATAGGAAGGTTATCAAAATTCAGTTTCAGTCAATACTTAATAATTAATAAGAAGAACAAATATAAAAATAAAATTGAAATATCAAGCCTCTAATAACAAACTCTTAGAAAAAGGTTTGCCAACCTTTTCTTGCGGTGGGCTAAATTTAAAACAAAACTTGTTTGTCGAGCTGCAGAGATTTTTTATACTAATTTTGGCATACCCCAGAACTTTTTCGAAATTGGTGTGTAAAAAGTAGCATCTAAAAAATTGTTTTCAGGAAGTCCTTCAATTAATTCACAAGACTTTCTTTTTTCTCAGGGATTTTCCAGAATTCACTTCAGTTTTGAAGAGAATTGTATTTTAGAAATTTTAGGATACGGAATGGGAGATATCATTTTGTGTCTCGAAAGAGGAGAGGACAATTTTTATTATTTAAGTTTTTTAGGGAACTATTGGTCAGAATTGAAACTTTAGTCTACTTTAGTTGACTATTGAATGTCAGCTAAATCGGCTCTTAACTATATCAAAAACCTCTTACTTCAGATCTTCTTCCAAAATTTTCATTTAAAAATATAAATTCATACAAAATTGGCTTAAAGATATAAAATTATACTAGTATGAGGTTGGCTGAAAAAAAAAAAAATAAACTGGAGTGTGCATAGTACACCTGGTGTACCCTGGTGTGCCAAAGGCAGTGTGGTCCCCAACTCTAGGTTAGTTTGGATAAATTTTCACTTTAAGATCTAAAATCATACAAATTCGAGGATGTTCTGTTGAAGGCAGCAGAGCCTCCAACTTAAGGTTCCTTTGGAAATTTTTTTTTTTTTCAGTATAAAATCATAACACTGATTTTAGGCATAGTTACTGTAATTATCAAAGGCCCAGGCAATGTCGGACGTGTCAACTAGTACATTATATAAAAGTCAAAAATGAATATTTTTAAAACATAAAATTTATACATAATAAATTATTTTTGTTATAAGTATCTAATAGTATCTTATTTATTTCAATTGTTCATATTAAGAAAAACAGCATTAAATTATATTACACACTTTACTCAAAAGAAAAGTTATTTGTTTTACTTACATAAGAGTAATTTTTTAGAAATGAACTATAAATATTACTTTGATTTTCTTAAGTAAAGTTTATACAATGAAACTTTGAAATTCATTAAAATGCATTATTGCATTTCATAATACATCTTCTTTTTAAATTTAGAATCATCAGCACAATCTTCTTTTTCTCAGTCATTTTAAAGGATAAAATCTTGAAAAGTTGGATCTTTTGTTTCTTAAGGCTGTTCTCAAATCCAAAGGATTAACTTTCTGACATAAGTTTTAATTCATTTTTGTTCGGAAACGCATGAAACTAAAACGTGTTGTTATTCAGAAACTTGTGTCATTGAACTGTTTTTTCCGTTTTCTTGTAAACGCAATATATTTTTCAGAAAATACTGTCAAAGTTGGCATTTTGAACTGAACTTCCAAACGAAAGCAAAAAATGCAGTCAGTAAGGGGAGAAAAATGCCGTGTCACATGATCCAAATCACTTATAACTCAATAGGTAACTTATTGATCAAAAAATGGAAAACACAGTTTGATTCCAAATCGCTTCCATGGTCAAGCTTTCCAATTTTATACCTTTCTGTTAAAAAAATGAATTTGTAAATGTGTCAAAACGTTTTGCGCTTGTTGAGCAGAGCAGTTGAGAACAGCCTTAAGGCTGTTCTCAAATCCAAAAGAGCAACTTTCTCACATAAGTTTTAATTTATTTTTGTTCGGAAATGTACAAAACTAGTAGATGTTGTTGTTCAGAAACTATGTAGTCACGCTGTTTTTTCCTTTTTTTTTTTTCAAACACAATAGATCTTTCAGAAAATAGTGTCAAAGTGGGCGTTTTTAAACGAATTATGGAGTGAAAGGAGAAAACTCACTCAAGAAAGGATGAAAAACGTGTTTGTCACGTGATCAAAATCATTTATAACTCAATAAATTATGTATCAAAAAATGGAAAAAACAGCTCGATTTCAAATCGCTTCTATGGTCAGGCTTTCCAATTTTATATCTGTCCATTAAAAAATGAATTTGTAAATGTGTCAAAACATTTTGCGCTTGTTGAGCAAAGCAGTTAAGAACAGCCTTAAGGGGAAAAAACTCAATAAACACAAAATAGCACAAGGAGGTGGTTGAGAGGAGCACTTATACTAGGGTATATAAACAATATTTCTCATGCTGAGATGTTAAAATTGAGCATATGACTCAGAACTGCAGTCATAAAATTTACATTAATATGGAAAAATTCATAAAAATCAACATTACACATAAAAATGTAAAGAAGTTAAGTTACATATTTAATTGAAATTTCTTTTGTTGAACACATATATACAATATATAAGCAGTGACTGTAATAAGTAATTGATTATAAACAATAATCAAGCAAATAAAAAAAAACAGGCTCTTTTTATGGAAAGGTATATTATGAATGAACATGTTACAAAAAATTTATAAACATTCTTTGAAGAAAAGATATACTCTTTCTTCTTTAAATGAATTTAAAGTATCAAAGGATTATAAATAAATAAATAATAATAATAATAAACCAGCCAACCTGAGTGAGGCTTTTGCACTGCAATTTTTTAGATACATTTTTGCATAAATTTTTAATTAACTGCTATTTTTAATGAAATGTGAGTACATATGTCAAAATTATCTCCAAACAACTTTTGTATACCTTATTTATCATTGTGTGTTTTGTATATACATAGAAAAGGGGCTGTTGAGATCAAAAATAATATATATGATTCTTACAGATTGCTTGGCATTCAAATCAGTACAAATTCAAATTCTATCATAGAATGTTTGTCATACACATATTGTTTTATCTCTTTATAATTGCAGAAAATGAACAGTTATTGTTATTACTATACACAATAAAATGAAGTGAAATGAAACAGTCACTAATTTTCTATAAAACAATTTATATTTCATAGAAGAGAATAACATACCAGCCTTCAAAAATATAAATAAATAAGTGCAAAAGAAATTAGAAGATTTAAGGAGATATTATTTTGCAATTTTAAAAAAAGTAAATGTAGCGAAGCTTTGGATTTTTGTACATTTGTATTGAATTATTCCGATGGCTGAAGAGTTGATAACGAAGTGAAACAATATTAACAGAACGAATTAATCCATATTGCAGATAGAGACAAGCCGAATGTTACAACTAATTCTTTATTGACCAAATCGGACACCAGGTTCGGGTAGTTTTTTTTTGCAAGGCGAGCCCTCGGCCGGAGCCGGGCGTTGGAGAGAGAGTCTCGTTACATTCTTATGCTCAGAGCATGCGAGTTCAGAAGGTAGTCTGACTCCAAAATACACTTTCTCGAAATCTGGAGTGTTGGCAAGCTTACATACACAATTTCGCCAAATATATATACTATATGGCGAGATTAAAGAGAGGAAGACATGTGGTCAAAGTACAATAATTGAAATTGAATGGGGAATGTAAAAGATTAATAAGAACTATTAACGCCAGATGATTACTTAGTAATTATAGCACATAAACCGCAAAAGAACATTCGATAGGTTTGCCAAAGTTCTCATGGGATTGAAGCGGCCGAAGCGCCCGTTAATAAACAAAACAAAATAAAGACAGGGTTAATAACTGAAATGACTAATATCTTACATCTGGACCAACGGCTAAAAATGTAGAAGTAATATGTCTGACTAATTTCTGCATATTATCAAAACTAAGGCAGAAGGATGAAAATTAGAATCCAGTTATTAGGCGAGAAAAGGAAATGATTTCTTTTCTTTTAACTGTAGTGCGCTGCGGTTAAAATATTAAAGAGACTGAGAATTGAATGCTTAATTTATGAAGGGAAAAGAGCGCTAAAAACAGATTGAATCCGAATGCAGACAGATAATTAAATTTAAGAATTTAAAAAAAAATGTAATTTTAAAGGGGGGAAAGAGGAAAAGTCTTAATATTAATATGTGAAGGTAGGCGGCTTCACATATATCTCCCCAACAGCCGAAAAATAACGAAGTGAACCGCGAGAGAAAAAAAATGACCTCATGTCTTCTCTCAAATACATTACACATAAAGAAATATGTAAAAAGATAATATTTTGTAGTGGGAACCCGGTGACCAACAGTTTATAAACATATACAGAAATACTAAATATGTAAGAAACAAATAAATCATGTCTCATATAAAAAGCATGCCTATAAGCATGACAAAGCAAGTTGGTACCAAAGACTTGCCAAAATAAAATATATTGAAATTTTTTGAACTGCAGTTAATACTTCTGGACAGCTGTTTTCTTATTTTCTTCTTATTTTTTTTTTAACGTGTGCACACAGTTATCTTTTTTTTTTAAATTATTTCCAGAAGATTTTAATATATAAAATTGCTTGAACATTCACTTCAAGCAAGAGCAATTTCCACAATTGCTACAACAGTTGGTCATACTCCAACTTATAAAATTATTTTGAGACATGAACTGTATACAAAGACAAAAGATTCCATAATATAGTAAATATAAAAATTGTTCATTTTCAGCACTATTTGTGACATTTCAAGTTTTTTTTAAAAGTGGTATGACTGATAAAAGGAGAGGAAGATGGAGGTAAATTATTTGTTAAAAGTTGAAAGTTGCCATCCTTTTATCTTGTAACCAAAGACTGAATGTGTTTTACTGAGAACCTAATTTAACTAAAGTGTATTTTAAAACATATTGCACTCCTACAAGGTATAAACAAGAGGTAATAAGAACTTTCCAGAGAAAGTACCCCTTACAAAAATGGTAAAAAAATGTACAGTAAATTTAATGAAATTTAATAAGCATTATACAACAGGTGACACAAAAGTATGTATGTGTGTGTGTGAATGTAGTCATAAATAACACCGTTTGGTGTTACGACTGGTATATACCAGTAATAAACCACATGTGTCAATGAGCATAACAAAAACCAAAAAAAAAATAATGCACACCTGTGTACTGAGTGATTGGAAAATCGTGCATAAGAAAACTACCTTATCACGTGAAATACCTTGAATAGCCAAGAAAGGTACCGAATGAAAAAAATAAAAGTAAAGTGTAATCCTGTAAAGTTACCAAAAAAAGGAAACCCTTTTTTTTTAAATATCTAGCATAAAAAAATAACAAACGTGTGCTAGTATACAAATGAACACCAGAAGTGTATCACAGTGACCTCAAGTGAAAAAAAATATAACACTGAACCAAAGAAATGTATCAATGAAGTAAAATGCCTAAGTGTTTTGAAAATCAGCTGTAAAAACAGTGACAATTAGTCCCTGATGCACGCAAAGAATTGACAAAGCAATGAACTCGTGTAAGGGTTTTTTCTATGAACTAAGATAAACTATGAACTACTGTGTGTGTTAACTATGAACAAAAATTCTCTACATGCACCAAGCACCAAACAGCAAAATCTAACTGAAGAGAAAAAAAAGTGTACCGTATTTAAAAAAATCGTTACCAAAGGGTTAAATTAATTTTTTTTTTTTTTTTTTACTGTAAATTTCATAAGATATTGCTGCATTCGTTGAAAAAAATATATATATATCTACTCAAAACGCATCAGTGTAAAATTGACAGGATCCATACCTTTACGTTAAATAAACAAAAAAGGAAAAGGAGTGTTACCGCAAAAGATAAACTGTCTCTTGCAAAATATAGAAAAAGAAGTGTTGTTTACCAAAAGAAAAAAAAACTTCCTTAGTATCATGACACATGCGTGTGAAAAAAAATTCTCACCCGACACCCAGTGAGACTCAAATTCAGTAAATATATTTACGAGAAGAAAAATGAGAATAATGCAAAGGTTTTAGTTTTGCTGAATTTTCATGTATAGACCTTCTGTGTATTTATTAAAATTTAACAGCTGGCCAATATATTAAAAACCTTTACTAATAAATTGCATACGATTTAATACAGTGTGACAAGATACCTTACTCGATCTGCCACCTTCAAGTAAGAAGTATCTAATGAAAGTGTTAAAAAATGTTACATGTTAAAAGTAAACAGATTCGAAATGTGTGTGTAGTTTAACATGTCATGTGACGGATAACTACTTGAAACCTTAAAATCTTTGTACATAGACAAAGTGATGGTGTCATTGATATGTTATGACATTATGCAAACGCATAAAATAAATAAAAACAACTCTGTTAAAATTTAAAAAAAAATAAAAAAAACTGATAGAACATTTTAATATCGAAACATGGTGTAAAGTTTAAAAGATAGAAAAGTAACAGGAAAAAAGGAACTGTATGTGTGTGTAGGGAGGGAAAAAGAAACCTCAATCTCATGAACTACATGGAAAAAAAACACATGAACAAGTGTGTACGCAAGCATACACAACGTGTAAGTAAACACATGAACAAATTGTATAATTCCACATGAACTACTTGTAATAATGTCTCAATGAACTAACGTTTTTTATGCATTTGCTAACAAAATATACGGACAGTATGTGTGTGATAACCCAAAACACTAACATACGAGTGAGATTCAATTACATAATTAGTGAGTTAATCACCAAAATGTAATGAATAAGGGTTAATAAAGGCAATGAACTCCGTGTAATGTGTGAAAACTCTGGTTATACTCTAAACCAGCCACAATGAACTATATGTGTTATACTCAATGAACTACTTGTGAGAAAAAAAAGAAAAAGGAATACTGTCGAATAGATCGTAAGCAAAGTACAATGTGTAAAAGCAAATGAACAAAATATGTAGATCAACACATGAACTAGTGTTATGTATGTATATGAATGAACAAAATTGTATTCTAAATGAGCAAATTTTGTGTAACATAAATAAATATCCAACACATGAACTACTTGTGAAAAGAAAAAAAAGTTGCATAAATGGTTAACTAAGGGTTAAAAATTAAAATAAAGGTGTATCTGCCAAAGTTATTACTGTATCACGTTAAAAAGAAATGTGCATACATGTACGAGCGCACGACAGATTGCATAACTCTACGCTAAAATGTAGAAGTAATGCCAAGGCACGCATGTTCCAAGTAACGGGATGGAAAAGAGAAAAAAATGAATAGCAAAATACCAAGCTTTATACTTTATGGTATATGAGTGTATGTATCCGTCACAAGACACCTGTGAGACTATAACTCACTAACTGAAAAAATTTAAATCAGAGAAATTGCCAAATATTTAGTTTAAGGGTGTATTCGAAAAAATATTTTTCCACCCTCAACAGCTCGAAATTTTCTGAGACATTTTCAGACTCATTTTTAAAAGTAAAAACACGAAACTTGCTGGGGTGATTTCTGAAGACATGTTTAACATGCCGTGTAATTTCATTTTCAGCTCAATTAATTCGAATTTGATTTTTAAGCAATTATTTTCTCAGTATGACCATTTTTTTCATTCCCAGATCGCCCGCTTCGGAAAATTCGGTTCAAAATGCCAACTTTGACAGCGTTTTTTACAGTATTTTCTGCATTTATCAAAAAATTAAGAAGCACCGCACATTATATAGTTTCTAAATAAGAGAATTTCCAAGTTTGATGCGTTTGAGAGCAAAAATGAATTTCAAAATGAATCAGAAAATAAGCAGTTTGGATCGGAATACACCCTTAATGACTATATGTGAATAGCCTTTAAAAAAAAAAAAATAAATAAAGTGTACATAACAGCTCACATTATGCATTTGAATAACTTTTATAAAAACAACCCCTAAAGATATCAAATATCATGTGAGTTATAATAAAATACCTTATGTTATAAATAAAATAGCAACGAGTCACCAGCCGCGCGTAAACAACAAAATTAACCAATGTGTAAAAATACCAGCTAGAAATTAACTCATGCATGTAAATTTAAGATGCATGTGCAAATATTGCATTGAAGTAAATTATGTAAAAAAAAATCCGTAACAATCCGAAAATAAAAAAAATGTCAAGGCAACAAAAATACACAAACTTTAAAATAGTGTAAAACTATGTATTTGTGAAAATGTACACTAATGTTGAGAAAGTATGTAAAAAAAAATGTACAAGCACATGACCATGTTTAACCAAGGTGAGTGTCATAAAATTATTACAAAACAAGACCATATGAAGTGCAAATGTAAATATGTGTGTGTGTGTAGTACCAGGTTAAACTTGAAATCATAAAAATGTGTACATGAGATAAAAAAAAATTGATGCAGACAAACATCTAACTTCACTATCTGCCCATAGTAAGCTAGAGTGAGAAAAAAAAAAAAAAACATGTACGGAGTATCAAATAGTACGAGAGATACGTCATTATGCATTTAAAAAAAATAAAAGAGAGCGCGAACGCCTTGTAAATTAATGTGAGGTATTGAACATTTGTATCATGTAAGTAATATATTCCACTTTTGAGAAAGTGGACGGCCGATCCACTTAGCCAAAACTGAAACATATACCTTTAATCATTATGCTATTTCCGGAACATAGCGCAATGAAAAAAGCACTTACACAACACAGGAAACAATAATTAAAAATTTACCTCAAGTAATATAATGACATGTAAAATGTAGTGTGCGTGTAAATTGTGTGTGTATGCAGTAACAAGCATACTGATATCTAACACATGCATAAAATGTTTACGACTCATGTTATAAAAATTTTTATAAAGTAGAAATAGAAATCAAAAGGAAAAAGAGACTTTTTTTTATGAAAAAAAAAATTTAAGATATGATGACTCGAGCTATATTTTAAAACGAAGGAGCCTAACTTATGCTATAGAAATAAATTAATGAGACGTGAATAAAAATGTATAAAATCCATGTAAATTGGACTATGAGAGATGTATATAAACAGAACAGTGTACTGTCTAGATCGCAAATGTAATTTTCTCAAATTAGTAGCAACCAACTGAAAAAGATTAAATACTGAGCAAATTTAACTGCCATTACTGGTCCTCTCATTGGTTACCCATCCTCTCTCTTTTTTTATATATGTCACTAGTGCTTATCCTTAAGTATAAAAGTTGCAAGACCTATATTTATAGTAATCTAGAGTATTAAAAGTTTCATATCTTATTGATATGGATGACTGACAAAACGTATAATATACACATAAAAAAAACATATAATATACACATAAAAAAAACATATAAAATGTTATATATAAAAAGAAATTACCTGTAGGAAGTGCTACAACAAGAAACATATTAAGCAAAACAAGTAAGAAAAAAAAATCAATAATAATAATAATATCAGTCCAGTATCAGTTTAAGCCTTTTCATTTTTTTACCTCATTTTTTTGTATCAAAATTACATTAAGCCCTGTGAAAAAAAAAAAATTACCTTAAGTTATTTTATTTATCTTTTTTTTATACTATGCCCCTTTTTTTATCTAACAAGGTTTTCACCATCAGACTGCCTGATTACAACAAGATTGCTGAGTTTTAAAAGTACACGAACCAAAATAATAAAAACTTTGTCTGTGATCATAATATATAACATTTTTATATAAAATCCAATGCGACACATATCAGTTGCAGACGCATAATATCTAAAAAGGGGGGAAAAATGCGACCAGCGCTAATGATGTAAGAAATTAAGCGAGAGCAACCATGTTCAGCAATCCTAGGCCAATAGAGATAAGAAAAACGACATCTCATCTCAGAATTGCAACATTGTGTCACACCGAAAAATATATATAATGCATTAAATAAGAATCGGAAATGTGAAAAGAAGGAAAAAAAAATTGGACAATCTTTTATCTAAATTAAAAAAAACTTTGAAACTGAACTGGATATGAAGTGCATCCCTAGACATAAAAATCTTAGCATGCTACTAATAAAAATAAATGCTTAATTTTTAGTAAGAAGCCATCAAAACTAATATATATAGATATATATTAAAAGAGCAATATAATCCAGTCATGAGGATTTTTTATATATTTTATTATTTATGGTAATTAATCCTCATAACTAAATCAACATTAACTGACTTATTATACCATTTTAATATCCACTGCACAAAAAAGAAAAGTAGAAAAAAATTTTTTTAAACAAGCACTGTCTACTCTGTATTATTCAGTAGTTAATATAAAAGTATAAATCAACACTTACCATAAGCATACTAGAATGAAAAAGCTAATTTAACAACCTTTTTTTTTTTTTTTTTTTTTTTTTTTAGTGAGTAAATAATAACATGTAATAGTAGTGAGTAAATAACAAATATGTAACTTATATGCTAAAACACAATACCTTTTAAAACCTAGAAAAGTGTATCTAACTTTAAAAAAAAAATTGTCATCGTTAAAAATCTAGCCAGCAGAAAAGTTAATTTCATCACAACAAAGAATTTTCTTTATACACCAATAAATGTGTTTGTAACAAACCAAACATTTAAAACAAACACATCCCCTTAATATAATCTAAAAAAAATGAATTTGATTTTTCTTTTTTTTTTATATCTATCAAATGTGTAGAAAAGTAATTTCACGAAATATGATATATATTTGAAGAATACCTCTTCAAATGTTGCTAACAAAAGCTAAATAAAACTTACCTTGAGCTAAAGAAAAATATAAGCATAATATTTTTATTAGGGTAATAAAAGAATAAATGGATGCTAAGCATTTATGTGTGTTTAGTACTGTGCCAGCAGGAATACTCTTATTTTTAAGTTTAGGTATATCTGCGTATAACTTGATGTGGACATCTTCTAAATATTCACTACTTATATTATATTTGATTAGTTTCCGTTCTAAAGAAACTGCACTGGTATAAACAGTTTTTTGTTGTTGTTGTTGTTGTTGACTGTCTTTCTTTGAACAAATAAAGTTAACCAGTATTTTCTTTATACGTTTCTTGAAATGTAAATGTTCTTCTTTTTATTTTAATTGAGGCCGACACAAGACACAGTCCAAAAGATCTCAGAAATTGTTGATTCAGCTGAGGAATTCATCTTAGGAGCGCACAAAAGAGAGAAAAAAAAAACACAAGAGGCGATGGAGGATCCATAACTCACCCCACGGCGCTGACGTATCTTGGGTAACTTTTTTTTTTTTTTTTTTTTTTTTTTGCCGGAAGACCAAGTGCCGATTATCGGCTAGTTGTGACGGAAGCTGACGGCATGACGATATAGAAAACCTCGGTGAACATTGTGTTGGGAAACGCTTTGCAGAGAATCTCGAGTCATTATTTTGATCGGAATTTATTTGTTGTAGCTGTGGTTATTTCAGGCGAGAGAGAGTGCAGAAATTCACCGCAATGAGCATAGTTCAGAATTTTGCAGGATTGTTGATGTTAGTTGATAAATTTTAACATTTTTTGTGCATTGTGTACTCCTGTACACGACAACATCAGGACGCAGAAAAGTCAAGTCAATTGATGAGCATCGAAAGTTTCCACCAAATACTTTTAGGAAATCGATAAATTATAGTCTATTATACCGTAAAAAAATTTCTCCTCTCTCCAACTGGAACTCGCTTGCGCCTGAACGGCACCAATTGTCTGTAGCGAAGCTTTGGATTTTTGTACATTTGTATTGAATTATTCCGATGGCTGAAGAGTTGATAACGAAGTGAAACAATATTAACAGAACGAATTAATCCATATTGCAGATAGAGACAAGCCGAATGTTACAACTAATTCTTTATTGACCAAATCGGACACCAGGTTCGGGTAGTTTTTTTTTTGCAAGGCGAGCCCTCGGCCGGAGCCGGGCGTTGGAGAGAGAGTCTCGTTACATTCTTATGCTCAGAGCATGCGAGTTCAGAAGGTAGTCTGACTCCAAAATACACTTTCTCGAAATCTGGAGTGTTGGCAAGCTTACATACACAATTTCGCCAAATATATATACTATATGGCGAGATTAAAGAGAGGAAGACATGTGGTCAAAGTACAATAATTGAAATTGAATGGGGAACGTAAAAGATTAATAAGAACTATTAACGCCAGATGATTACTTAGTAATTATAGCACATAAACCGCAAAAGAACATTCGATAGGTTTGCCAAAGTTCTCATGGGATTGAAGCGGCCGAAGCGCCCGTTAATAAACAAAACAAAATAAAGACAGGGTTAATAACTGAAATGACTAATATCTTACATCTGGACCAACGGCTAAAAATGTAGAAGTAATATGTCTGACTAATTTCTGCATATTATCAAAACTAAGGCAGAAGGATGAAAATTAGAATCCAGTTATTAGGCGAGAAAAGGAAATGATTTCTTTTCTTTTAACTGTAGTGCGCTGCGGTTAAAATATTAAAGAGACTGAGAATTGAATGCTTAATTTATGAAGGGAAAAGAGCGCTAAAAACAGATTGAATCCGAATGCAGACAGATAATTAAATTTAAGAATTTTAAAAAAAATGTAATTTTAAAGGGGGGAAAGAGGAAAAGTCTTAATATTAATATGTGAAGGTAGGCGCCTTCACAGTAAAAGCAATTAAATAGATTATTATTTTTTATTTCTAACTCACTACTCCTAAATAAAACGAAAGCAAAGTAAACTTTATTTAAAACTGAAGAAAGAAAATGGAGTATTTTTCTTCTTTTTTCAGAAAACAAAATAGAAATTTCATTTTTTAAACAACTGATTCCTTTTAATGCACAAGGTACTACTTTGTTGTTTATTATTTGGATTATAGCTGGAATTGTTATCACTGGAATTGGATGTTCAATTAATTTGGAAAACTTAAGCAATTTCAAGTTCAGCAACAAATTTTCTTTTTATTTTAGTAAGAAAAAAGTTTGCCAATATTTACTGCTGGATACTTTACAAGCATCATCTGAAAGATTAATATTGGGCTAAGTATATTTATTAATTTCCTTAACCTTACTTACTGACACTAAATTCCAAAAAATACATGACAGACATTTCTTTATGTACTTCTAAATTTAACAGATGACATGGACAGTCACAACAAAAATGTTTCTGCTATTTCTTCAAACATTTCTCAACACCACTTTTCCATAAAAAAAAAAAGAAACAATTAGCATTAAAATTCATAAGAATGCTGAAAAAATCAGAAGAGCTGGCAGACATGTGTAATTCTTATAAATTATTTTCACACAGTAAAGGAAAATTGTTTCATTTTACCTTTTATTTAACACAGCTTTAAAAAAAAAAAAAAAAAAAAAAAAAAAAAAAAAAAAAGCTTTAATAACTTTTTTATATACATTTAAAACTTGGTGATTCATTAAAATGTCTACTCTAAATTCATATCTTCTCTTTCAGTGCAAAACTGCTGCATCATGTGATAAAAGAGGTTCAGATTTCACTGCACCTATAAATAACAACCCACTACATTTCATTCAGTAGTGTTTGGGATTACTTATGTTATTTAATTTTTTATCATTAAAAATTATTAGTAAAACACATTAAAAATATTGCAAACTGCTTAAATGCATAAATAAAATTGTAAAAGCAAATGAAAAGTCTCCCATTCACACATTCTGGGTGATTTTCACTTCTAGGTCTTCAAGTAAAATAAAATATTGGGAAAGTTAATAATGATTATTTAAATAAAATAAAGTATTTTTCTTATTTCATATTAATTTTCCACAGTATATAATGAATTGATTTAAATTAGGTTTCTTTCTTCATTAATAGAAAAATTCAACTTATAAAATTATTTTTATATTTGCATTGCATACATAAATTAGGTATTTGGACAATCAATTACAATATATGCAGCTGGTAAACTGCTGAAAGATTTTTCTTGAGTTATTAGATAAGCTGTTTTAAATCCCTGGAAAATAGCTGAACTAAGAAAAGAGGACAGCTTATAAAGGTCGCTGATATAATTCCCTTAAAGGATTAATATATAAATTTACTAGGGGGCTCTGCCCCCTACGAGCTATGCTCCCCAACCCCCGTTCCCATACCCCAGACTCTAAAAGCAGGCTAATTTCATCGGCTTTAAAAAGATTGAATTATAATTTTTAAAAACAGAGGCAATCTCCCTATAAACGGGTTTGCATTCATATTCCTTTGATTGGAGATTTTTAAGGGGAAATCAGCGTTTGTTAAGGGATACAATGGCTGTTTTCGCCTTTGATTAAAAAAAATTAGTTAAAAATTTGAAAATAAGCTAATGTAAAATGAATTGAGCAAACAGAGTCTTTGTCTCTTGGTTTTTTAACAGCTCTATAAGAAAGTTCTTTTACATAACACATTTGAAATGCATCATTTTATATCTGACGTAATTTTCACCAAAGTTTTCTTTTTCTTTTTAACATTCACATGAAAATACTTTTGCTGTTAGAAAGGAAATATTATTTGCACTATCTTAGAATTCACAATAATAGTTGAAAAGATTATCTCAAAATATAAAATAAATGTCTCGTGCAAATATATTTTTAAATTTAAGCTGTCTTGCCAACTATCAATTATTTGGCCTTTTTAAATAGGACGTAAATTTCCTCCATTTGCGACTTTTAAAGCATAATAATGAATTTATTATTCAAAACTTTTCTTTATCTTTTAAAATTCATGTGTAACTATAGTTTTTATGATGTAATTTTCAATATTTTCCTTATTTTTAACACGCAATCACTTAATTCTCATTTGAAAGTTTTTTTTCTGATTATAATAGTCATGTATAAATGAATTTTTAATTTGAAGGAAATATTATTCTTTGAGCCGTTTTTAAAATTAGCAACAGTTTAAAATAATATCCTTTTCTAAAACATGTAAAAACTATCTCTCGAAATGCTGAAAATTTGAATTTAAAATGTAGATAAATCCTCAAAAGATGAGTCAAATTAAAAAAATAAATGCAGTCTGCACACCGGGAACTTCGAATGTATTAAATGATGTAAAAATGTTTAAATTCCTATGTATAGTTTTTGCTTACATAATTTTTTTAATGAAACGATTTTCACAAACTTTAACATTAAATATCTCTTAAAAACTGTCGATTCGAAACTGTCAAACTTAAAATTCGATTTAAAAACTGTCTGCATCAGTATGTTCATCAAACACTTTTCTATAATATCACCAATTTTCATATTTTTGTATGCAACAGTTTTCTTAATATTAACGAAGAAAGGCCTCCGGTCACAACAAATATGGATGCCGATCTAGGAAGTACCGGGAAGATCTACGCAGATTTTTATTGGTCCATTTCCAAATCGTTACTTTTTTTATATATATAGAAGGACAAATTAAAAGTTTAATACTTTTAAAAAATTGTTTACCATAGAGGGAATAAAATGTAAATAATTATTTGAAATACAATAAACTCTGCGAAATCTATTCATTTGGTGGTGAAAGATTTTATGGATTGGAGAATTTTACAAAGACAAATGCTTTGTTTACAAATTAACATTGTTGGTCTTACTATAGATTAGCAATATTAAAAAAAAAAAAAAAAAAAAAATGGAAGTGCAAAAGTTGAAATACTGTGCAGAAGTAATTCAATATTTAAAGAAAAACTATATATGCTTAAATTTTATTGTTCTCGTTTAATATTTCAAACATAAAAAGAATGGTAGTTTCTTTTAATTTTGCTAAATAATCAATAATTTTTGCTCTATTCTCTGGTTCTGTGTATTTTTTTATAACTAAATTAATACATAAAACCTTCAACTGTTTTACTATGGGAAATTTATTTTTAAAAAAATGAGTGCAAAACTTCCGACAAACACAACACTGATATTATCAGCTAGGTTATCATAGCTGTCAACCAGTTGCAGATGAAAACAAGAATAATACTCATAAAAGCAGAATTGTTAAAAAATAGGAAGATATTTAACACTATGTGTGGTATGTTAAATTGTATCATTTAATGCATTAATGAGAGATATTTCGATATTTTTCGACATTTTTAATAAACATAATTAAAAATCAACAATTTTATCAATAATATCTATTAATGTTAGTCAATAATATCTATTTAATATTATTAAGGAAGTTCTCCTTAAAGTTCCTAAAGTTCTCCTTATAATATTTTGAAAAAAAAAATGATAATGAAACTACTTATGTATGTGATAAATGATCAGTCAAATTTTGCGGCAGAATTCCAGTAGAAAGTCTGTAAAAAAATAAAATATCTTTGAATATTTGGTGCAGAAAGATGAACTCTCCATGCAGTTTGGCGAGCAATACCTTTCCTCGGCAAATGCAGCAATTTTAATACATTTGGAAATTGCTAGTTAAATGAATGCTAAAATGTGGAGTACTTAATGAATTTAAACTTAAACAATGAAACAGTTTATTATTTTTTCTATAAGCTTATATAATATATACAACTTGCATGTTGTTGACGTCATTTCATTTTACATGGTTTCACTGGCTGAATAAATTTTAAGTGTATTTTAAAAGTAACGGCCTGATTAAGAAAGTTCTTCTTATATATTTAAATATTGTATAAATCATTGTCTCCATGGTAACAATACTACTCTTGCTATTTCCGTCACTAACAATATCAAAGTCAAATTGACAGTGCTCAGAATCTGACCTTAATTTTGAGTTTGAAGCAATTTTAATCAATTTAAATTTTGCTCTAAACCATCGTTAAACGATCGATAAATTTCATTACTGATACATAGAAATGCTTCTGACAAATCTGTAGTTATAAATGTGTATTTATTTATGTAAAATTTACTTAAACTAGTTCAATATGAAGAATAGAAAATTTTTTTCCGTAAAAAGTATTTTATGGGTGAATATCACAAAATGTGAGATTTTAAAAATAAAAATTTTGAAAATTTAAATTGTTTCAAAGCTTCAGATTTTTTTTTTTTTAAATATTGGTTGAACAGCTGAATAAATGAATTTATACGTAAAATTGTTAAAGTTTGAAAAGCTTGAGTTCATTTTCATGTAATTATAATTATATGTCATTTTCTTAACATATGTATGCCAGGATAATGACAATTTCATTCTAAAGCATTTTTCACATTCTTGTTTTTTTTACTTTTAGATCTAACATTTTAATTTCATTTAAAGGAACGTGTTTCCCCTATAGCACCTAAAATTCAGTGTAATGTCAAGTTTTATTTGTAATTTATAGAAACCAGGAAAATGACATAATAAAAGTCTACTCAATTTTTACAAAGCCTTTAAATACATTATTTTCAAAGAAATATCTAAAGATCTTGCTGGTAGCACATGTCGTGAACCTGAAACCCAACTCTAGCCTGGCAAACTGCACCCAAACCTCAAATATTAATATCCGAACCCAAAGTGAAAGAAAATGAATCTATATTTTACTACATTTACAGAAAAATAGTCTACAATCTTATTGCTTCTGTACAAAAATGAACACATATGGGTGAATATCACAAAATGTGAGATATTGAAAACAAAAATTTTGAAAATTTAAATCATTTCAAAGCTTCTGATTTTTATTTTTTTTAAACGTTGGTTGAACAGCTGAATAAAGGAATTTACGTGTAAAATTGTTAAAGTTTCGAGAGCTTAAGTTCATTCTTATGTAATTATAACTATGTGCCATTTTCTTGGCATATGTATGGCAGGATAATTTCATTCTAAAACATTTTTCTTTTTTTTTTTTAATCTAACATTTTAATTTTGTTTAAAGGAACATGTTTCCTCTATAGTACCTCAAATTCAGTGTAATGCTCAGTTTTATTTATAATTTATAGAAGCCAGGAAAATGATATAATAAGTCTACTCAATTTTTACAAAGCCTTTAAAAACATTATTTTCAAAGAAATACCTAAAAGATCTTGCTGGTAGCAATGATTTTACTACTTCTGCCTTGAACTATGTCAAGAACAAGAAGAATTACTCTGCAGTGTCATCTTTGTACCTTATAAAGAACTAAAATGAGCAAACCAGGACAATGACATTCATTTTCAGTGACAATCATATTTAAATTTTGGAAAATTATTTGTAAAATACAGAACTTGTTACCTCCCACATACATGTGTTATATGAGGTATAATTATTAATTAGAAAAAAAAAAAAAAAAAAAAAAAAAAAAAAAAAAAAAAAACTAGAAAAAGATGTTTGTACATGATAGCAAAAGCCTTATACTTTGCATACATCAGAGTGTGACATGCCAGGAAAATGACAATCTGAAATTTTGTGTTATTATGAATATAATATTTCTTGAAAATACTTCTAAGAATATTTTTTATTAGAATGTAAAAAAGAAAATTGCATTATATAACATTAAATAGAAATTTTATTGTGCGGACTGCAATTTTCATATTTTGTGATATTGACCCTTATGGTAATCTTTCTTTTTTTTCATTGTGTCACCAACCAGCAATAAATCACCAAGAAAATGAAATTTTCATTATTTTTCTTATAGACACTATATTGCAGTTCTGCTGGTAATTTCTTTATAAACATATATATCCTCATGAGAAGAACATTATGCACTTATGGAGACCTTCCTTATAAAAAAATATTGAGAGTTGTGATTGCATAAAAAGAAAGTAGCAACATATATAAACAACAACATATATTTAATAAGAGTGCATAAATAAGAAGTTAAATGGTAAATTATATAACAAAGCAGAATAATTTGCTTTACGAAAAAAAAAAGAGGTCAATAGAATTTACTTAATTCAGTTTCCATACCCTTTGAAAATTAGATAAACATAGCTAAAAAATCACTCTGCAACAATTCAAACTTTAATAAAATCCTCAAAGTAAAAAAAAAATAATAAAAGAGCTCTAACGTAAGAAGGAAAGGAAATAAATTTCTGGGAGAGGGGGGGGGGGGGGGGGATCCTATTTTATGTATTAAACTAAAGTTTGCAAAAGATTAAACTGAAAAAAAAAAAAAAAAAAAAAAAAAAAAATGTGCAACTTACAAATGTTTAGATGCTTGACACAAATTAGATTTTGGCAACATAACTATGTTTAGAAATTCTAATCAGATAACATAGAACTCATTTTTACTCTAGTTAATGATTAGATCTTATGGAGGGTAGTGTTGACTCTAGAAAAAAAGGACCTCCGGGCAGGAATTTTTCAAAAAGAGAACACTAAAAAATAGGTACATTTTTGAAAAAGGAAACACTATTCTAAACAAGTAAAAAATTGCTTGTCAAACTTGGCAAATGAGGTGCATTCGTACTATAACTACTTTTATAAATATTTTTTGCACCTCATATTATACTGAATGTATATTTTAGTGCACTACATAAGTGCATATCAATTTCATTCTGTTCGAAAGGCTGTAACAACATTAAAATGCATTTGAAATAATTTTTCCCCATTGGCCGTAATGTAACGGAAAACTTTTGACTGTCCCTGTCATTAAACTATGCATCCGATTTTCATAAAATTTGAAATGACTCGACAAAATTTTGCAACAATTATATACTTAAAATTTCAGACCATTCAGTTGGGTAGTTTTTGCTCTGTTATATGCGGACAGACAGGCGGACTGAACGACGACTGTAAGTGCTACGTATTTATATAATTACAAATGCACCTGAAAAGGTCCGTTTTTCAAAAAGGGAACACTATTCTAAAACAGGGGCACAATTTTTTAAAAAGGGCACACTTGTACCTTGTTCACAAAAAATATTTTGAACTGGTTTGTTTAGAGTACCTAGAACTTGCGATATTTTCCCAGGATCAATTGACCTGCCATAGGACGCATAGGAAGTGTTAAAAAGGGCAGCTGGGCGCATCAAAAGGGTTTAAAAGAGTCACCGGGTGCAAAAAAGAAATAAAAAGAGCCGCCGGGCGCTACGCCCTGCTAAAGCGACTTAGAGTCAACACTAGTGGGGATTCATATTTAGTTGATAAATGTCTGCTTTTACACAGTATGGCAAAAATTTCAAAATGACACTTTGAGGTAGTATTTGGATAAATTTGAGTTTGACATAGGGGTGCTGTGACTGATGCAACACCAATTCTATGATCTCTTGATTGGAAGCTTGTATTAAAGCGAATGGTGAACACTTTATACAATTTGCTTAAATATTGTTATTTGTTATATTTTTGTTTTGTTAAAATAAAAAATTTCACCAAATGGTTTATATTTTTGAGAAAATAGTTTTTGTGAGCGTCCATACTTTTCGGCCACCCTGTAGTTGTGTTAAAATAGTTTTAACAGCTTAAAATTACTGAAATACTTGCCTAAATTGTTGCCTACAAAGGTGGAAAATTGTTACTGCTACTTTCTCAATTGCTCTCTCTTCAATACTTTTCCATTATACGGACACCATGCCAAAATGTATGCTAATGTGCCAATTATTTCAACCCTTACATTTCAATTATTAGCCATCTATTTTCAATTATTAACCCTTTATTTTCAATTATTAACCCCTTTATTTTCAATTATTAACCCTATTTCCATTATTAACTCTTATATTTCAATTATTAATCCTTATATTTCAATTATTAACCCTTATATTTCAATTATTTCAACCCAACATTCTATTTTATTACTTTATTGTATAACAGTTATTTGTTCACTTATTTTAAGTATATATTTCTGATTTAATAAAATAGTTCGTAAAAGTCTGTAAATTTCAAATGTTATATTTTTAAAATACTCACTTTACTATCGACAATGTTTTTTCTTTTCTTTTCCAAATGTTTCAATTCACGTGATTTTCATTTTGTGCCAACTATTACGCTTGGCGACAATGGTGTCCATATAACGGAAAAGTACCTCTTAGAAATGAAAAGTTAAAATAAAGACTTCTAAGTATTTTGTAAAGATTAGGGATGCACCGAATACTGATTTTAGCTGAATAGCGAATATTCGGCCTACAGACGAGCCAAATACCAAATATTCGGCTGCCCGAATACTTTTACATTTCAAAGTTTAAAGGCATTAAAATGTTAAATTTTAAAACAATTTTACATAATACTTAACAGAAACTTACATTTTGATAATCTAGAGCTTTTTACAAGTAAACTTTATACAGAAAAAAATTTGCTTTGAGTTATTTAAGACAAGGATAGTTATAAAACTGTTTTACAAAAAGAAAAATTCTTTTGAAATGGTGGCAACTCAGCAAGAATAACTTTTCTACTCCCTTTGATTTAGCAAGGAAGTTTTTAAATGCATCCTAGATCAGTGACTGGAGTGCGTGATCATTTTTAGAGATTGTAAACAAACAGGCTGTTCTTAAAATCTTTCAACAAACAACATCTCAATCCATTTAGTCCATCAAAATTACAATACATTCAATCAAAAATACTAGGTATGTAATTGCAAGTCGAAATGAAATTTTCGTTCACAACTTTATCAACAATGAAGATATTTTAGTGAAATTTGTTACATATTAATTTTGTTTGCATTAAATGTGATGATTGAAATTGACTGAATTTTGACCAGTGACAGAGTATAAATATTGTCAACTTCATTCTGAATAAAGGAATGTCTAGCTCATAGTTGTTTAGATATTAATGGTGGCAAATTCCAGCACTTTTCATCATATTTCACAGAAATCAAAGCAAGTCTGTTGAAAATATAGTTTTGTTATCTTCATTACTGTTAAAGTAACAAACAAAAATCCATGTATGACCTCGAGTGAGATGAGATACACTGTATTTATGACTGAAAAAGTGGATTGTGATTTTGGTTTCCTGGACAAAAATTGTAGATGTTGATGTCTATTATCAAAACTCTGAATGTTTTTCTATTTTGTTTTGAAAAAGAAAGATTATTTACTAGACAATGCTCATGAACGTGCATTGCTAGATCATTAATGCCTATGAAAATCCTCATTAATGATTTTACAAATAGCATATAAATAATGTAAAAAGATTTTTTTTCATTTAAATATGATTCTGTTTCTGATTATTCTGAATATCTTTATAAGTTGACAGTTAAAAGTAGAAGTTGTGTAAGGTTTTTGAAAATATGTTTTAAATTTTTTTTAAGTATTTGGCCAAAATTAATATTCAGCCAAGTCGAATATTTGGCAGATCAAATAGTTTGATATTCGGCCTAAACGAATATTTGATGCATCCCTATTAAGGACCATGGAAATCAAGTAACAATGAAAAGAGATATTTTTGTAATAAAAAAAATAAAATAAAAAGAACATGAACAACATTTTTTTTAATTGCAAAAGTTAAAATGAAAAGCAGCAACAAGGTATAAGACTATAAGAAACAGAAAGCTATGTAGATATTGGAACAATGCAACTGCAACTATACAACATTAAAACAATACAATATATCATGATAGTTATTGAATAGCACATTTCGTGCCACATACATGCAATTCCTTTCTGTACTACAATATACCAATTAAATGAAAAATTATAGTTGTTAAAAGAAAAATTAAAACATATTTTTAACATGATCTAAAATCTGGCTAAAATCAGAAACTAAATATAAGATTATAATAATTAAGAATCAATAAAATACATAGAAGTATAATCATAACACTACCAATAGATTAATTTAAAAGCCTGTTTGAAATGCTTTTACTAAAATTTTCCAAAATTTTTTAATGGCAGAAATTTTTAATTGGTATTACACTTAAAAATGGATTAAAAAATAAATAAATAAAAAGGATTAAAATTTTCTGAAAAGAAATGTTTATTATATTTACTTTTTACAGACGACAAAGTTATTTTTGATGAAATTTAAAAAAATATATCAGAAATGGGGATTAAAAATTAACTGTCAGAAAACAGAATACATCAGTAGAAACAGAAGATTTGACTAAGCAGTGTCCCGAAATTCATGCAAGAAGCAATTTTGATAGAAAACACAAGTTTATAATCAAAAATTCTAAATTTTTTATTCATTCATAAAGTATACAGTACAGGGTTATGTATGGAATAAAATATCAGGCAAATGGCCTCCACGTCTTTGCTGGTATTCACAATCTTTTGTTAAAATTTGCCATGACCATTTTGCATAAATATGACTGAATTTTGTTGATACAGCATCAATTTCCTCCTTCAAGGCATGGGTGCTTGTGGACCTGTTGGCATAAACCTTAGACTTAAAAAAAACAAAGCAAAGAAAAAGTCCAATGGCGTTAAATTGCATGATCTGGGCGGCCAATTCTGATCAACAAAATGGTAATTTACACAACCATGAAATGACTCATACAGTAATTGAGCAGTGAAAACGCATTATCCTTTTGTGTAGCGCTCCAATTTTAATGACCCTGAACTGGCAGCTGTCACATTGTTTTTTTTTCATTGGCAACACTGAATCACGCAAATGACGCAAAATTCAAATCTTGCGTAAATTTTGAGACACCCTTTATAAATGGACATAAAATAAAAAACAATATGACCATTCAAATATCTGAAATAAATAAGCAAAAGCCAAGGAAAATTATAGAAATAATTAATCTCATACTTTGGAGTAAAAATATAATTGAAAAAAAAAAAAAAAAAACTTTGCTTTGATAGAGAATATTGTGCTCTATGGAGCTGAAACATGGACTATAAAAACAGCAAAAGAGGAAAATATTGAGACAGAGATGGATTACTGGAGAGAAAAATTGCTAGAGCATCCTGAACAGAAAAATAAAAGAAAACACAGAAGTAGAAAAAATTATGACCATAGACAGGAATAGCATTGATCATATAGATGAACTTTAAACTTTATAGTTTCACTATATTAATTTTAACAAAATTATTCTAATTGGTACATAGATCATATGAGTTGTAATCTTCCAACTGAGTGAAAAAGTGTCAATGAAAATATTCAGAAAAGGAACCTCTGGTGAAGTCTGGCAGACCTACCCAGAGAGTAGGGTGGGTCGAAAAAAATGAATTTTTTATTTTAGGAACGCTTTAGTGCGGAAAAGTTGCCTATTGTAATAAGAAGAAAAACGGCATAATTTTTTTAAAAATCGGTTAACATCTTTAATTCGCGCATTGTACTTAAAGCTTATGAAAAATTGCAAAAATCTCCCATTTTTGGTAATTTTTTAAGTTAATTAAAACTTTTAAAATAAACACGCTTTAGTTTTGTATCCTTGCTTTATGGTTTACATAACCTAAATAAAATAAATTTTGATAAATAATCTAATTTTTTTCGTTCGAGCAACATCTTAGAAACATAAATTTACCAATTCTTTGCAATTTTCACCGTGCAACACATAGTTCGTTTTGCTAGAACAAAACGACCTAGAACATAACACATGGAGGTGGTTGCACGATGAGTTCCACCCACACACTAGCCAACCAACCATTCAGTTGTTGGGTGTGGTATTTACATTGTATTAAAACGACCAGATGCATGTCAATTTACAATTCTAATTAAATGCCTATGTGGGAAAAGAGTTAAGGTACATGTCCTGAGTTAAGGTACATGTTTCTTGAGAGGAATTACAATTTAGGAAAAATCGGATCTATTGGCAAAACAGTTACAAAAAAGTAAAATTTGAAGGATCACGATATTCAGCGAGCACTGGGTGGTTCCTAAAATAGTTCTAAAGTTCTTAATGTAGCAGATTACTCGGAAGTCGAGAACGCAAACACAGTTCTTTTGAAGACTCGAAGTATGAGAACGATGAATACAAACCAAGTACATCGAATGAAAACCCCAAATGGCAGATGAGAATTCAAATTAACTCAACAATGTTAAACAGTGATTTGTTCTGAGTTTCTGATCGGGCAACAGCTGTCATAGATTCAAGTGTTCTGCTAGACGTTGGGATGATAACCGACACAGAATCTTCTTATGTGTCTGATAATTGTAAAATAATGAATGACAAGAGTCGTGTTAGGACAGATTTGAAAAGTCAGTTCCCACCCCCTGAGAAAAGTTGGAGTCTTTTCTTTGACGGACACAAATATGATACTTTGTTCGTTGAAAAATTAAATCACTAGCAATTTCCCAGGAATGTGAAATAAGAAGAATATTCGCTTATCCAGAAATCGAATCAACATATATTGGACATAAATCTCCATCCTCGAGTTCATCAAATGATATAACTAAAAGCATTATTCCTGTTTGTCTGAACTGCCAATATCTCTAGAAAAACTAGAAGTAAGTAGGGTGTGATGGCACTGTAACAAACACCTGATGGAATAACGATGCAATCCACCAACTATAAAATGATGTAGGACGTCCACTACAGTGGAGCATATGCCTCCTTCATTATAATGAGCTTTCTTTTCACCACATTTCCCAACAAAATGACGATCAAACTGTTGGGCATAAATATTTTAGTGTGCCAATCGTGCAGCAGCTCACTTGCTGTGAAAAACTCTGTGTGGCCGATTATGAACCCATGTATTGCTCGATTCCTGATATAGACAGGAATTTTTTTAGCAAAAAGCAACAGTATTTGTAATACATTTTAAATTCAATCACTTAGGGAGATTGTCCAGAAAACTTGGCAAATCAAGACCCTGTTTTTTCCAATTCCGGATGACTGCGGCCGACCGAGTCCTTAGGTTGTATATACGTTCATCAGATCCATCCGAAATCTTAAAAGAAATAGTTTGCTTCATCTTAAAGTTAAAATTGTATATACCTATGTGGTTTGTCATAAAAAAAGCAAATATTTTACTGACGGACCAAGGCATATGATTCAAGCAAATGAAACATCATGCTATTTATCCGACAAATTACTACAAGTTTTCGAACCAGTAATAGAATGAAATGCGTTTTTGCGCACCCCAAGAATGTTCGGTTGACAGGACAAACCGTCCCAAAGAAGAAAACTGCTAGAAATGTCGTACCACCGAAGGTAAACTTTCAAGCCTCGATTACATTGAAATTATTAATTGGAAATATTGTGAGGTGTACCCTTCCCCATTGCTGCAAGACCTAAGTGAAGATCATATTAAATCACTCATCAACTCTGACACTACGCTCATCAGAGAAATACAAAAGAATCACTGTCACGCCCAGTCTCATGAGATGAGCGTCAAACTCGTGGCAGAGGCCTCTAATAAAGTATGTTGACATGAAGCTATAAGTAGCTATATCCAAGCAACACTGAAGTTTAGAGCAGTTATGCCCCAGTTTTTTTTTTTTTTTTTAATTAGATTTTAAATGTGTTGTAAATATAAAAAAGTAAAAGTAAAAAAAATCAAAAAGCCAAAGAATGCCACTCTATGGAAAATATTTGTAACTTGTTGTAAATACAATGTAAATACCATACCGAACAATTGGATGGTTAGTTGGCTAGGGTGTGGATAGAACTCAACGTGCAACCACCTCCATGTGGTGAGTTCTGGTTCGTTTTGTTCTAAGCAAAATGAAAGAGTTGTAAGGTGAAAATTGCGAAAACTTGGTAAATTTATGTTTTTTCTAAGATGTTGAGCGAACAAAAAAAATTAAATTATTGATCAGAATTTAATTTATTTGGGTTATTTAAACCATAAAGAATGCAAACAAAAGTAAAGCGTGCTTATTTTTAAAGTTTTAATTAACTTTAAAAAATTACAAAAAATGCGCGATTTTTGATATTTTTCATTAACTTTAAGTACGATGCGCGAATGGAAGATGTAAACCGATTTAAAAAATTTTTATGCCGTTTTTCTTCTTATTGCAATAGGCAACTTTTCCTCACTAAAGCATTCCTAAAATAAAAAATTCATTTTTTTCGACCCACCCTACCAGAGAGCCTTGTTGATTATGACATCTGGTCTGATATCTGAATTAGCTCAACAGATTAAATCACAGGTAATGGAACTCCAAGAAACATCGGATATGTAATTACACTTTATTAATTTTAACACAATTATTCTAATTGGTACATAGATCATACAAGTTGTAATTTTCCAACTGAGTGAAAAGTGCACAGGTCAGGATTCGAACCAGGAATCTTTGACATAAACTGCCAATGCTCTGCCAGTTGAGCTATCCTGGACAAATCTGACAGACCTTTCTCACACAAAGAACCTTGTTGATTATGGCATCTGGTCTGATTTATGAAACAACTCAACAGAATAAATCGTGAGTAATGGAGTACTTCCGATTTATTCTGTTGAGCTGAAAGCACTGAATTGTGCCACCAAAACCTCCTTTGAAAACAGCACTAATGAAACTCTGTAGGGCTTGTCTTATAATAATTTTATGTTTTGCAAAGAGAATAGCTTATCTTTTTTTTTTTGTAGAGAAATTTTAGCCATAGGAATGCCAAATAAAATTTGCTACACAGGCATTTAAGGAGTGGAGAACTGACTCAGGTAATTTAAGAAAAAGAGCGCTCCAGATAAATAGATAAAGCATTGGCTGACAATTGAAGTCAGCCATTGCTCAGCCAATTATAAGTAGTGCAGTCTTAATTTCCAACCAACAAGTAAATGATTTTATGGATGCATAAATACCTTAAATTTGATATCTACTTTTTTCAAAAATGTGAGAATGGACTGAGTTTTATCTGGGAAACTGAGATGTAATTACTACGAAGAAAAGAAAATAGAGAAGCACTATTAATAGCTTAAATACAGAAAAACAGTAATTGATTTAACTCTTATTTAATTTGTTTTACAGGGGTAAATTTGAATTGAAATGTAAGGAAATAAACAGTATGTGACACATTGGTATTGCAAGGACAATATGAAATAACTGCAAAAATATCAAAATAGTTACAGAATAACACATTTACAGACATTTAGGACCCAATCACCCATTTCTTATGAAGGTTACTTTGAAAGTTTCGCAATAGGAAAAATTGGTTGGTAAGATAACATTAACTGCAGCCGCTTAATTAAATATGAAACCTTACTAGGTGTTGCATCAAATATCTCTTGCCCACCCCTTGTCACATGATTTACCAGAGCTAGTTGAAACCAATTCCTAAACTGACTCAGTCTCATGAAAGATGTCGATCTAGTGTGAAAGTTTCTGTGTATTGATTTTTTTATGATTTTAAAGTAGGTTTAAATGAAAAAGACCATTTTAAAAGAATATCAAAGACATTTACAACTTCTCATCTCTCATTCCAACCATATTTAGATGGTTTTGAGAATTTAAGCACGGAAAATCTGATTTCAAAAATTACGAGCAAAGTAGAAGGCCCTCAACATCCTCCTCAAATGAAAAGGTAAAAGTAATTTTAAAAGAAAACCCACGTATTACATATCAATTTATACAGCAAACTCGGAATATTGGATTGTCAGCAATATTTAAGTTGCTACATGAAGATTTAAAAGTGAGGAATCTTAGTAGCAGACGGGTGCCTCATGAACTGATCAAGGAACAAAAGCAGACAAGAGTGTCATGGTGCCAAAGAAATGTTGAATTTTATTCTGGCACCTCCAAATGTCTTTATGAAGCTGTTACAGGAGATGAAACATGGATTTACCAATTTGATCCACAAACTAAAACCCAATCTTCAGTTTGGGTGTTTGAAGAACCGCCAAGAAAAGTCAAACAGTCGAAAAGCATCGGTAAGAAACTGGTGGCCACATTTTATTTCTCCAAAATTGGCCATATTTGCCTCAGTACCTTTGAAATAGCAAAAAACAGTTACTGCCAACTGGTATACAGAGATTTGTCTACCAAGGGTCATTAAAGAGTTGGAAGAAAAGCAGCCCAATACAGGAACAAGACACATCCTTATTCCCCATGACAATGCCTCAGCACATTCTGTTTAAAAAACAAAGGACTTTTTTAAAGGAAATAAGATGCAGTAGATTGGGCATCTATTACACAGCCCTGACCTTGCTCAATCTGGCTTTTATTTTTTTTCCCAAGTCAAAGAAAGATTTTGTGGTGCAAAATTTACAAGTGTGAATGTTGCACTGGAGATTTAGTTAACCCTCTTTGAAGAAATCAACCTGGTAAAGGTGATTGTTTTGAGAAAAAACAAAATTTTTATATGCTGTAGATTTTTGATATTGCAAAACTTTCAGAGTGATCCTTGTATCTGTATGACAATGTTGTAATTAAATGAAATGATGCATGAAGAACATTTCACACTTTTTTTTTTTTTTTTTCCATATGGACATGTAACCCATGTAACCAATTTTTAACTCTTTAACTGACTGGCCTGTATTTTTCCGTTTCTAGAAATCATGTTAAAATGGCTGTAGACAAAAATATTTTAAACAGAATTTTACTTTGAACAATATACAGAAAGAAGTTATATTAAAGATATTATAGCATCAAACTGTAATTAATAAATATATTTATCCTGGAATTTACAAGCATTCTTATAAAAATGCAAGAAAACTCTCAGACGGTGAAAGGGTTAAAGTAACAAATAAACAACATTTTAACATTTTTTAAAATACATAATAGATGAATATTGTTAAATAATAAGTGATGACAATTATAAAGATAGTTTGATAAGAAAAATATGAAAAACATTATATTAATAAACTATAAAACATTAATAAACCGATTTTAAAGACATGCACTTTTGAAATAATTTTTGCTTTTTAAAGAATGTCTGATCAAATTTATTCAAAACATGACTTTTTTCTTTTTTACATACAATGAAATTTTTGGCAACTCATTCCTTTGAACAAAATTCATTTCTTTGTCAATAGGTACTAAATATACCCCTTTCATTCAGCATTTGTCATTATTGAAAGCAACTAGAAAAAAATTAATAATTTAAAGGAAGAAAAGATGAAACTTAGGAGAAACTTTGCCAAGAAGTTTAAAAATAAGTATCCTAAGTGTAAAAAAATGGGCAAAAATTATAAATTTTATACCTAAAGTGTAAAAGTTGGCAAGTATGATATAATTGTTAAAACAATATTTATTTACTTTGTTAATTAAAACTAATTTTCAACATGATGTAAGATTTGAGTAATATCAGAAACTGAATATAAAGCTACAATTATTAGTACAATAAATCATTCAGAAATATACATACAATACTAGCATTGGAACAGTTAAAATGCCTATTTGGAAAGCTTAATATTAAATTTTAATGATTTTAAGGTATTTTAATAAACTTACAAAAACATTTCTCTGGTGGGGAAACTTTACAGTTCCCTAACCAAACACCTCTGTAACAGTAAATGTGATAAGTAAAATCGAACATAAATTAAGTCCTTCAAGGAAATCAAAAGCATTAAGATATAATTCTTAAACACAAATTAAATTACTATAAACAGAAAAAAACATAATAATAATCTTTAAAATTTGCAATAGGTACAAAGTATACAGTGAATTCTATATTACGATTATACTTATTTGACAGATTATTTTTCAATACATAATCTTGTCCATTAATCAATATTTCATAGGAAGGAAAAAATTCTACTACAGGTCTAATGTTTCAGTATTAAAATTTTGAATGTTCACCCTTTCCATAGCAAAGCAAACAGTCAATAAAATATGCAAACATTCATTATCACTATATTTTTTTTTTCTTTTTTAAATCACTGAGAGGAATTTCTCAATAAAATGATCCCCCATTCACATTAATTAGGGGATCTTTAGAAAGTTAAGCATATTTTTATATCACATTTTTAAGGCTCAAACACGTTTCAGATCAAGGAAGAATAAAATATCATTTGAGCCATCAAATATGACAAAAGAAACAAGCTTTAGTCAATGATAGATAACTTAGGTGTTTTATATTAGCGCATATTATATGTGAAAGGAAAAGAAGAAAGTAGAGGGGAATTAAGTTTAGCAAAACTATTCTAAAACGAAACATTTCACTATGTGAAAAAAAGTGGTGTGTATGTGTGGTAGTAGAAGAGATTTTGTCATTGTTACCGATTAATAACAACAGCAAACTATTTCATTCTCAAACATGATTAAACCTTATCGGTCCTATGTCACTTCTCACGTGATATCGAGACCAGAATCTCTTAGATGAATTTTATTCAGTTGCACCATGCTTTGACAACATGTGCAAGAGAAATGTACAACAAAATTTATTTTTAAAATATAATGGAGCAAATAGAATAGAGTATAAAAAGTTTTTGTCCAATAAGGGTTAATTCATTTGAAATGTCTAAATAAAAAAATGATTTTTTTTTTTTTTTTTAAATAAAATTAACATTAAGGAAACTTTTTATACAATTTTATAAATGTTTCATTGCATTTTAATAATATATATATTTTTTAAAGTATATTAATCATATTCAATTTACTATATTCACAATGTCAATTAATTCACACACCATTGGAAAGAAATGGCTGTGTATGAACAAGATACACACCAACCTGAACATGTTATAAATCAAATATTTTTTTTTCTACATTTTATTTTGGTATCAATTTTAAATGAGCTTAAAATATGCAGAGATAAACAGTGCTAAAAGTACAGAATATTCATAAAATACCGTTATCAAGATCGTTAAACAAATCAAATGTAGTAAAAGGATAAAGGCAGCTTCCCTATTCCTCGGTTTTAAGAATTCAGCTGAATTTCTATCCAGCTTTTTCTCACAGGGTCCTGATTTTGAGAAATTGTAAAGAGTTTTTTACTAGGGATGCACCGAATATTCGGTATCTATTTGCTATTCGGCCGTTACCGGATATTCGGTTAGGCTGAATATCAAACTATTTGGTCCGTCAAATACTCGGCTTGGCCGAATATCATACTATTCAGTTTGCCGAATATTTGGTTTGGCCAAATATAATATTCAGCCAAGCCGAATACTTAAAAAAAATTTTAAACATTTTCAAAAACCTTACACAGTTTCTACGTTTAACTGTCAACTTATAAAGATATTCAGAATAATCAGAAACAGAATCATATTTTTAAAAATAAGAGAATCTTTTTATATTATTTATTTCTAAAGTATCACTTAAGAAAAATAACCAATAAAGAGGATTTTCATATGCATTAATGATCTATCAATGCATGTTTCTGAGCATTCTCTAATAAATAATCTGTTTCTTGCTACTTCATAAAAAAAGGTGTTTCTAAACAAAATAGAAAAACGTTCAGAGTATCGATAATAGACATCAAGACGCAGTTTTTATTCAAGAAACCAAAATCACAATCCACTTATTCAGTCATAAATACAGTGGATCTCACTTCACTCGAGTTCATACATGGATTTTCATTTGTTTGTTTAACAATAATGCAGATATCAAAACTGTATTTTCAACAGACTTGCTTTGATGTCTGTGAAACATGATATGATGAGAAGTGCTGGAAATTGCCACCATTCATATCTAAACAACCATGAGCTAGACACCCCTTTATTCAGAATGCAATTGGCAGTATTTATAGTGTGTCACTGGTCAAAATTCAGTCAATTTCAATCATCACATTTAATACAAGCAAAATTAATATGTAACAAATCTCTCCAAAATATCTACATTGTTGATAAAGTTGTGAATGAAAATTCCGTTTCTGCTTGCAGTTACATACCCAGTATTTCTGATTGAACGTATTGTAATATTGATGGAATAAATGGATCGAGATGTTTGTTAAAATATTTTAAGAACAACTTGTTTGTTTACAATCTCTAAAAGTGATTGTGCATTCCACACTCTGATCTAGTATGCATTTAAAAACTTCTTTGCTAAATCAAAGGGAGTAGAAAAGTTATTCTTTCTGAGTTGCCATCATTTCAATAGACTGTGTTATTTATTTTTACTATAGTACAGCAGTTTTATAACTAACCCTTTTCTTAAATAACTCAAAGCAGATTTTTTTCAGTATAAAGTTTACTTGTAAAAAGCCCTACATTATCAAAATGTAAGTTTCTGTAATAAATATTATGTAAAATTGTTTTAAATTTTAACATTTTAATGCCTTTAAACTTTCAAATCTAAAAGTATTCGGCCTAACTGTTACTATTCGGCTGGCAGAATATTTGGTATTTGGCCTAAGAGTTACTATTCAGTTGGCCGAATATTTGGTATTCGGGCAAAATCACTATTCGGTATTCGGCCATGTTACCGAATATTCAGTTTGGCCAAATATCAAACTATTTGGCCTGCTGAATATCGAAATATTTGGCTGAACCGAATACTTATATAAACTTTAAAACATATTTTTAAAAACCTTATACATCTTCTAAGTTTAACAGTCAACTTATAAAGATATTCAGAATAATTAGAAAGAGAATCGGATTTAAATAAAAAAGAATGTTTTTACATTATTTATTTGCTGTTTGTTAAGTATTATTTAAGAAAATTAACCAATCATGAAGATTTTCATAGGAATTAATTATGTACAAATGAAAGTTCCTGAACATTCCATCTAAATAATCTGTTTCTTGCTAAGATATTAAGAACAACGTTTACAATCTCTGAAAAGGATTGCTCATTCCAGACACCAATCTAGAATGCATTCAAAAATTTCCTTGCTTAACCCTTTCAACTGCGGTGGCTAGACAGTCTAGCCACATAATTTTAATTCCAAAATTGACAAATGGCACAAAGAATATTTTAATAAAATTTTGCTTTTGTAATGAAAGTGCAAATTACAAATTAGTGGGTTTTTATTTTTTAAGAAATTTGTGTCAGTCAATTATTTCAACGGTTTATGAACAGAATTCTTCTGCCCCTGAAAAGGTTAATCAAAAAGGGAGTAGAGCAGTTATTCTTGCTAAGTTACCATGATATAAAATTTGAATAGATTGTATTATTTATTTACTTTTACTTTAGTCTCTTCCTGACAACCAAATAATGTATGATCCTGTACAATTTTTTTTCCAATTTTTTCACAATTTCTCTTTGATTTTAAAATGTTTGTTTTAGAATTTAAGAAGATTTTATTCAGTTGTTTTAATTTACAGAAGAAGCCATGAAATTTAAAATTTCATTAATAAAATTTTTTTATATAACTATACTAACTCAAAGCAGATTTTTTTCAGCATAAAGTTTACTTGAAAAAAGCTCTTATTTATTAGAATAAAAGTTTCTGTTTTAAATATTATGTAAAATTGTTTTAAAATTTAACATTTTAATGCCTTTAAACTTTGAAATATAAAAGGGTTCGACAAGTCGAATATTCGGTATTCAGCCGAATAGTTACTATTCGGCTAGCCGAATATCCGGTATTCGGCTCGCTTTTAGGCCGAATATTTGGTATTCGGACAAAATTACTATTCGGTGCATCCCTATTTAATATATTTGAGAAAAATCTACTCACAAATTATCATAAGATTTACTGTATTTTTATGTTATATGTTTTAATTAAAAAAGCAGCAATCTGGCTCTTTTTGTTTCCCTGTCCTGCTTTTTGTGAAAGTGGAACTGACAACACTAGCTTCAAACTACAATTGTGAATGTTGTCCACTAAATTAGGGAGCCAGGGAGGGATGTCTCTTATTTGGCGCACTGCCACCACTGCCCCTTGCCAACTTCTCTAATTTTTCATGCCTATATTTAACTAAGTAGATTAGTTTGTCTGAAATAATATTACACTAGCTGTTTAACCTGTTCTATGCACGGGAGTTCATGTTCAATAACTATTCGATTTAGAAAAAATATTTTTCTACTATTGTGCATTTTTTTAATGAAATTTAATTTATCATGTTACTATGGCAGCAGACGATAAAACGATATTTTTGGCACGAGAGAATAAATAGAATAAAAAGTTTTGTTGATGTTTGTGATAAAATGTATTTTTTTATTTTTAAAAGAAGGTAATAATTAAGCGCAACTAAATAATCTCTAATTATTTGCATGTGAGGTAAAAGAATTATCATACTAATCGCCACAGCTTCTTAGTATTGCAGCGTGGTGTACGTGATATGAATATCTCACATTGCACTCAAGATTTAGAACTGGTTAGAACTCGTGCAATTACGGGTTGAACATAAAAATGGCAAAAATTCATCAAAAACATTTTTTTTTTAATTTCAATTTTCGAATTTTTTGCCCCAATTGTTCATGGGCCTCCATCAGCAACCCGTGTGCCAAATTTTGTAGCCCTGCTCCCTATAGTTTCCAAGTTTTTGATGTTACATAGATACGTGCACGGATTTTAATAGGGTAGATTTTGCTTATGCAGGCTCAATCAGGGCCGAAACTAAGGGGGGAGGGGGGGGGGAGGGGCAGAGGGGGCATGTGCCCCAAGCGCCAGAACGAAGGGGCGCCAAATGAAGGATTATACCTTTGGAAAGGATCATTTTCTTCTGATGGACTGATGGCTTCCGTTATTATGAAACAGCCATTATAAATGAAGTGTTAGTTGAAGATGAAAGAGCAGTCGTAAAAAGTTAGAACTCTGATTTTCTGGTCCGAATGGGAGGAAAAAATGGCCATAATTTTTTTTGCAAAAAAAAAAAATTATGGCCATTTTTTTTCCCCCATTCAGACCAGAAAATCAGAGTTCTAACTTTTTACGACTGCTCTTTCATCTTCACCTAACACTTCATTTATAATGGCTGTTTCATAATAACGGAAGCCATCAGTCCATCAGAAGAAAATAACTCGGTGAAAGCGGAAACTCGGTTAGGCGGGACTCTACTGAATATGTCATTTTAAAAATAATCTTTAGAATATTTTTGTTGATGTTCAGAGGGACCTCCCCCTTGGATCCGCCACTCTAGATTACATAGTTCAGTATTACATATTTTATGATTACATATTTTAAATTTTAAAATAAGTCATCCATTATAAAATTAGTAAAATTCTCTTTGTAAATATACTTTGTGGAAGAGGGGGTGGTGGTGGGCGCCAAAATCCATGTTTGCCCCGGGTGCAAAAAAGGCTAGTTTCGGACCTGGGCTCAATTGTGAATTTATAAAAAAAGGGAAATTTTATGCTAGAGCAAACAACTAATTTTAATTTTTAAATTAGAGTTGTTAGTATTATGTAAAAGCTATGAAAAATACATTGAATTGATAGTGTGAATTAAAAAGTATTTTATAAAGAGTTGATGGTGCAAAAAATAGCTTCACTAATTTTTTTCTAATCTTTACAAATTAACTTAACAGCAAGGAGAATGATTATTTTACCAATTTTATCAGAGATTACTCCGGTTCTAAATATGTAAAAGAGAAAAAAAATTACAAAGAATGGTGAACAAAATTTAAATAAATGAAATGTGAATAAACCACGAATTCTTTTCAATATTGGTGTACAAACATTTAATATAGATTAAAAACATTGAAATACTCTACAGTTTCAGCCATCCTCCGTGGCCTTCATCAGGAATGTAAATGAATTAAGCTGGATCAGTCAAAAATGTCAAAACTCCGCCAGACAGAAAATCGCACATATGGGAAAAAAACCAATGAGCCTGAAATCTTCGGACTCATTAGTTGTTTTTTTCCTGCATGTACGATTTTCTGTCTGGCGGAGTTTTGCAAGTCAAATTTGTTTTCCCCATCTTCGGGCTCATTGTTTGTTTTTTTCCCTTATATGTACGATTTTCTGTCTGGCGGAGTTTTGTCCTTCCTGACTGTCCAGCTTAATTCATTTACATTCCTGATGAAGGCCATGGAGGACGGCTGAAACTGTAGGATATTATAGTGTTTTTAATCTATGGGTTATTCTCTGCAATAGTGCAAAAAGTGCTTCCCAGCCATATAAATGCTCTTAATTGTATTACATTTTTATTTATTTTTATTTTTATTAGAAGATCTAAACATAGTTTATTAGGGGCAGAAAGTAAAATTTAAAAATAAATAAATTTAGTATTTAAAAATATAATATATATCATGCAAACATCATTCCCTCACCTTTCCCCCACCTGTACTACCCAATTTTATTGCCTATTTCTTTCCATCCAGAAATAAAAATAATTAAAAATACCCTAATATAGTAAAAAACCCTAGTAAACCCTAGTAAAAATATTAATTTTTACTATTATTATATAGTCTACTCAATCAATTATATGTTTCCCCATGTTAGACCATCATTCCCTCACACATTGTTATTATCTCAAATATCTACCACTAATGAGCAGTAGCAGTCTAGCATCCTTCACAGAGAAGAAGCTATTTTGAGCACTTATCAGTCCAGCAACATAAATTGGTGGTGTAAGATTGTGTTAATTTTATAGAATTTTTTTTTAGTCAGTATATCCGGAAGCGTTTTTATTAGCAGTCATTCCCTCACACAGAATATTAATTTTTTTGTAAATATCAAAAATTTTAATTTTATCATACATTATATATTAAGTGTTTCTCTTAAAGGAAACAGTTTGGATTTCTTCATAATTTTTCATTTTTCCCCTACAACTAGTAAAAATGTCTTATTTCATCATTCCCTCACTTGTCATTCCCTCACATTTTTTATTTTATTTTTTCCACAAATTTTTATTTTATTTTTTTTGTTAAGTCAAATTTTTAAAACAATTTCTGTTGCTATTAAAATCTTCAATAATTGACTAATTTCTTACCATTTATCTAATTTTTATGAAAATTTACATATGCATCATTCAAGTCAGACTGCTGGCCAAATTTGCAAGTATTGTAGAGAACAACCCCTATATTAAATGTATGTACATCAATATAGCAAAGAATTTGTGGTTTATTCACATTTCATTTATTTAAATTTTGAATATCTATGGTGCAATGGTCCAAAATTATTTATAGAATGGTGAACATATTTGATTTTTGTTAAGCAAATATTAGAATGAATCATCATATAAGTGTATAATAAGACTTTTAAAAGCTTCAAAAGATTTTAAAAGCAATAAGCAAGCATAACTTACTATTAGAAGCAGAAATCAAATTTTTAGATGCCAGACCAAACAATCTTGTTGCTCTTAAAATACCAGCCATCTTTACAATCCTGCAACATAAGTGAAACAGTTGAATTTACAATTGGCAAAATATTTTAATGAAATTTCACTTTCAAGGAAAAATTAAATAAATATTTTATTAAGGCAAATAAGGCATCATTCTATATTTCTTTCGAAGTAATGTTTTAACTTTTATTAAATAAAATATGAATATTTGAGAAATTGTAAATGTATATAAATGTTCCTGTCAAATAAAAATATACATGTAAAATGCATTCTAAAGAATCACAGAATTTATTTATATTTTTTATAGGTACTACTTGATTATCCCGTCGACCAATTTCGCCAAATTCAGTGGTGATTGTGAATTCCTGGAAAAATACCTGAAGTTTTAGCGAGAAGAAGTTTTGGTATGGAGAGAGAACATATAATTTATTGCAGGGAGGTCCATTTCTCTCATTATGAAATATATTATTTTTAATTATGTTTAACAATCATATGAAATTGATATTTTAGTGTTATTTTATGAATTTAACTATAAAAAAAAAAACTGGAATTCCAGTATTGAAAATGAAATAAATACCTGAATTCAGGTATATTACCTGAACACAATCACCCCTGCGAAATTATACAAATTGACATATTTTCATTTTAAATACAGAAAGAACAAATAAATTAGTAAAACATAATAAAAATATAAATAAAAAGTTGAATAAAAAATCCCTTGATGGCGTAACAAACATGTGTATTGTGTTTAATGTCAAGTGAATGTGACATTTACTGTCATCCATTATTGGCATTTAATCTTATAGTTTGGCGATAGTTTTTTGGTCAACGATATGCTTGGCAAGCTGTTTCTCAGTACACAGTTTCCAATTACTTCCATCACAACGGATTTTTTTTTTTTTTTTTTTTTAAGAAAAAAAAAGAGAAAAGAAAAGAAAAAACAAACTTGTAAATCTGAACCTATCCGAAAAACAGAACACTGAAACTGAAGATTTTAATCATCTAATGAAAGCTTTACGAAAACATGTTGTTTCACCAGAAAATATGACATTTGAGAATTATGTTATCATTGACAATAAGTTAGAAACTGAGGAAGAATTTTCCGAAGATGACAATCTGCAATTTTCTCAATCCTGAACAGGACATTCCAGAGAATTTTTCCAATGAGAAACTTGACAATGTTTCAGAAACACTTCCTACATCAAAAGAAATAAAAAATGCAATTAAGATTGTATGGAACTTTTTTGGAACGAAGAAAATTTTAACGGCTTCTTTCAGATGATCAATGTCCTTGAAAGCAGCATTCTGGAAGTTTCCAGCGGCCATTTGAAGCAAAAAAGTATAACATCATTTTTCAAAAAATTTTAATTAACTAATGTAAGTCATTTTTTTATTATGTAGAATACTTGATTAATTCTTATAAAATTATTCCATGGCAGTTTTTAGTACTGACAATTTAGACAAATTACAAATAATTTTTTAAAAATTGTATAAATCAGTAGTTTTTATTACATTAGAATGTTAGGCATATTTGAACTGTATTAAAAAAAACAATACTAGCAACTTTGATTTAACGTCCTATTTACCAAGGTCCAAGAAGGCAGACCTGCCAACTGCTACGAAAATCGATCTTAAACTACGATTTTTTGCAAAAAACACAAAAGCATTTTTTGTTTCTAGTTGCGATTTTTATCCCGCTCAGCATATTTTTCAGGAGTGATTCTGTTCCGAAATTTCCAAGTATTTATTTCTGAAAGTTTTAAAAAATTGGCCATTAGTCTGAAAATTCGGACATTTAAAAATGCTCATGAGAAAAAAAAAATTCTGGGCTGCAAAAAAAAAAACTTCTTAACATAAAACACTCTAATCGTGTTTTTGAAAATATTTATACAGGAATTTACTTCCTTAGAAACAAGGGTGCCATTTTAAGAATTCTAGAGTGGGTTCCTTGAGGGGCAAGGTTTGAAATAGTGTGCAAAATCGCACGATTTGTGCTAAACTACCGCGAATTTCGACAAATGACCATGTAAAAAAAAAAAAAAAAATCAATTTCGTGAATTGGTTGCAGAAGAAAATTAATTTCATTAAAGGAGCGTGGTAAAAACGCGAATTTTGTCAAAATATCGCAGAAAGAAAATACGAATTACGTCAAAAGATCAGTAAGATAATGCAAATTTCATCGAAAGATTAGTAAGAAAACGCAAATTTCATCGAAAGATTAGTAAGAAAACGCAAATTTCACCGAAAGATCGCAGAAAGAAAACACTAATTTAGTCAAAGGATAGTGGTAAAAAAAACGCAAAATTCATCAAAGGATCATGTAAATAATGCAAATTTCGTCAAAAGTTCATGGTAAAAAGTGTGGATTTGAACAAAGAATCGTGATAGGAAAATGTGAATCACGATTGTGGGAAAAAATTGTGAATATCCTGAAATGATGGCAGGAAAAAAATTGCGAATTTTGTCAAAATTTACTGCACTGGGCTAAAAAATTGGAACCAGGCTCATTTTACAAATGTAAAAAAAAAAAACTCTGCGAAACGAAAATAAACTCTAAAAATCGTATAAAAATTTTCAGAGGAAAAAATTTACTATATTGAGTTGAAAGACAGAAACCTTATTCCTTTTACGAATGTCAAAAGATGGCTGTGAAACAAGAAAAACCAACCAACCAACCTCCAGATTAATTTAAATTTTGTGTGCTACGATTTCTCATTTTCAAAGGTTGGCAGGTCTGTGAAGGTCATTAACCTTTATCCACTGGCATTACTTTTAAGTACCATTAAAGAAAATTTAATATAATTTTATTTAATCTATCTATTACTAAAAGTATATTTTACTTTTCATTCAAAATACTTTGCTCGATCACATTTAGAAAGCAGAGCAAAGCAGTCAAAGCTAATTATTTTATAAAGTGGTAGTTTTTCTCAGCCATTTACAAAGGTGTAGCTTATCTCTTATTAAAAATATGTTATATAGAAAAAACTGACTACAAAAACCTTTCCATTTATAAATAGAATCACATTTATTTACATTTTTTTTATAAAGAATCACAAGATTTTCTTAACAGCATTTTTTGTTAATTAATTCAATTATACTTGTAAATATTTTGAAAGAGAGCTATAACTATTGATTTATTAAATCAGTTTCAATTTTATGTAAATTTCATATTATTATAAGCTTTCATATGTATGTCTAGACACTAAGGAAGATAATTATTGAAGCAGAAAAATTTCTTGATTCACAATTCCATGCATAAAGATTTAAATTGTGAGTCTAATGTATAAGCATAAGCTAATTAAAAAAAAACTGCACCACTTACCCTTTTTGTTGATTTTTTCAAATCTTTCCACAACACCTATATACTTTTTCAGATAAAAGACTCTGTTAGCATGGATTTTACAGGTCCAAATGCAAAGATAATGACCTGCAAAAATCAAAAGAATTGATCATATTGAAGTCCAACTGTTTTCCTTTTTAAAGTGAATTAACCCTTTAAGCGTCCTGCAGAATTTTCCATTCATGTTTAATGGTTCATAAAATAGTAGCTATGGAAAGAATTTGCATAAGAATTTTTATTTGATACATATTTATTTATCAAATTAACTTCAAAAAATTAGCTTTAATATTGATTTTGTGTAAAATCAGCCTTTGATTCCAAAAGTTACGAGATGGAAAAACATGGTTAGGGTGCTTAAAAGGTTAAATCATGTAATTATTTTACAATGCATGATTAAAAAAATACTAATATTTTATAAAAATAACATATTTACATTTGGTTCCATGCAACAATTTTGTACTAGAACCTGGTTTGGGGGTAATTAACACATTTGCAAACTTGTCCAAAACAAAATAAATAAATCAGTTTTGACTGACAGGAATGGGCATATTTTTATAAATTCTAGCTGACAACCAAAGTAAAACTTATAGTAATGTAATAATTGCAAAAAATAATTATAAAACCCAATTTTAGAGATTGGTTGTTCCAAAAATATTCCCACAGTAACACTGCAAACTAAGCACTGAATTAGTTTTAAACCTAGCATTAAATTAAAAATTGTAATTTAGATAGTAATTGACATGATGTCTTTTGCTCATTGAAAGAATTAAATTTGTTTTTGTTTCTAAACATTAGAAATTTATGGAATGAAGATGGTGGAATTGTATACAGTAGGTATGCAGGGTTTTTATACATAACATTTCAGAGATCTGTTTAGGAAAAAATTAGGTTCTTTAAAGGACCCTTCACAAAAATTTTCGGTATTTTTCGGTTAGCCGGGCGCCAGTGTTATATATATATATATGTATTTGTATATATATCTATATATATGTGCGTATATATATACATATGTATATATACAAATATGTATGTATATATATGTGTATATATATAACACTGGTGCCCAGCTAACCGAAAAGTAGGGGAAGATAGGGATACTTGAGCCACTTTTTAAATTTCAATTTTTTTAAATTTTTTATACTTTCTTAGAACAAAATAAAATATTGTAGTTGAAAATTTGATATTTTTTCTTCAATTGAAAACCATTTTCAGTTCATTTTGAACTATATTTCTTTGTTTAATAAATTTTTACTTTTTTTTTTACATTGTGGCTCAAGTATCCCCCTCATGGGGATACTTGAGCCACGGTGAAGGGATACTTGAGCCAATACTAAACTAGTTGGATGTGCCAATCCCAAAACTTTCTTCTATCTTATACATCTTAATATTTCAAAAACTAGTTACACATGTTAATACTTCAATATTATTAGTTCATTACTATACCAACTGTTAGTATTTGAATTCCAATGAAAAAAGGCATGAGTAAGTTATATAAAATTGGGACTTACCCGTTCTTCAGGATACTTTTTATTTCGGTGTAAATCCACATTTTGTGTAATCCAATATAATGGTTTCCCAATGTAATGTGTTAGTTGTCATATTTCTGATCAACCACTTTGTATAACCTCCTTTGAGAAAAAATTGTAGACTATTATATCAAATGAATAAGCAGTGGTAACACTTTAAGCTATTTAATTCACTTTCTTTTAAATTGTGAAAAAGAGAGAGCATTTTTCATCCCTCTTCTCTTGAACAACTACATTTTCAGAATGAAAAAATATTTACATTATAAGATAATAAATCAGTAATAATAATTGTAATAGAAATATCATAATAATAATAATAAATCAGTTTAATGTCTATGAGTCACTCAACAAGTCATTATCTTTATCAAGGTTTTCAAGGTTAAATTCATTTTTCACATTTGAAAAGATTTATGGCTGAGTTGAATCGACACATTATTTATGTAACTGAGGAAATTACTTTTATCACAGCTAATTAGTTTGATTTATATCCATCAACTCCTCCTTAATTTCTGAAGTTTTATTCTCACACAAATTTAAGTTCCTTCTATGGGTTTGAAAAACAGGTTTGGGAACTGGTTTCGTAAACAGGTCTGCTATCATCAATTTGGTTGGGCAGTACTTTAGGTTGATAGTCCCTTCTTGCTTTAGTTGTTTTATCAGGTGGAACCTAATTTCAATATGTTTAGTCTTACTTGAGTGCTTTACTAATTCTATCATCTTGATCGTGGACTGGTTGTCTTCATATAGGTCTATAGGTAAGGTTTGCTTTAGGTTTAATTCTTCCAGTAGATTGACTAGCCACTTTATTTCAATTGCTGCATTTGCTGCTGACACATACTCGGCCTCTGCCGATGATAATGCAATGCAGGATTGTTTCTTGGTCGACCATTGTATTGGATTTCTTCCTAACATGTATAGGTTCCCACTCGTTGATTTTCGTGAATCTACATCTCCTCCCCAATCTGCATCCGCATAAACTTCAAGTATCGGTTTCTTTTCTCCGCTCAGAACTAGACTATAATTTTTTGTAGTCTTTAAATATCTTATCACTCTCTTTACTGCATTCCAGTCTTTCATTCTTGGTGATTCATTTCTTCTGCTAAGAATGTTTACTGCTGCACAGATGTCAGGTCTGCTTATAGTTGCTAGATATAGAAGTGCTCCTATGGCTTGTCTGTAATATGTGTTGTTTGGTAAAATGTTATCCTCATCATTAAAGCATGTGTAATTTGTTTCCATGGGTGTGCTACACGGTTTTGCGTCTTGCAAATTAAATTTATTGATTAATTCTTCTATTTTCTGAGTTTGATTTATCATGTAGCTTTTATTTACTTTTTTAATGTTCATAGATAGGTAGTTACTGATGTCACCTAAATCTTTTAGCTCGTATTCTTTATTTAAGCTCGCGATTACTTCCTCTATTATTTCGTCTTTTCCAGCAATTAAAATGTCGTCTACGTATGTTATTATGTATGTTGTGTTATCACCCCTTTTTCGCGTAAAAAGGCATGAGTCAAATTTGCTCTGACTGAAATTCATCTTTTTTAGTGTTTCTGTGATTTTATTATGCCACGCTCTCGCGGCTTGTTTAAGTCCGTATATGGCTTTGTTTAGCCTACATACTTTATTTTCCTCATTTTGTTTAGCGAAACCTTCTGGTTGTGACATATATATCTCCTCCTCAAGCTCTCCATGTAAGAACGCGGTGTTAATATCGATATGTTTTACATTTAAATTTTGATGCAATGCTGTTATTAATAATGCTCTTATTGTTGTATATGACACGACTGGTGCATAAGTTTCATCATAATCCTCCCCGAATTTTTGTGAATATCCTTTTGCAACTAAACGCGCTTTATATTTTTGGATTTTTCCTGTGTTGTCGCGCTTTAGTTTGTAGGTCCATTTGCAACCTATTATTCTCCTATTTGGTGGAGGTTCTACAATTGACCAAGTTTTGTTTTTCATAAGGGAGTTCATTTCGCTTTTCATTGCATCTATCCAATTTTGTTTATCCTTAAAATTTTCCATGTTTTCGATTTCCTCATAATTTTTTGGTTCAGTAGCGTTTTCGTTCTTAACCATGTATATTAACCTATCAGGAGGTACACCTTTATTAATTCTTTCTGATCGTCTAAGTTCTGCTACTGGTTGATTGGACATGGATGGTGTCTCATTGCTATTTGAAATTTCTATTTCTACAAAGTTTTCGTTAACCCGATTTTCATCTTGTTTTGGTTTGTTTTCTACTTTCTCATTTCTATATTTAAATTTGTTTTCGAGAAATTTTACGGTTCTCGCGATCTTTATTTCATTTCCTCCTACATATATTCTATATCCTTTGGATTCATTATCATATCCGACGAAAATTCCCTCTATAGCTTTATCGTCTAATTTTTGTCTTCTGGCTTTACTGATATATGCGAAGGCTTTGCAGCCAAATACCCTAACGTAACTTAAGTTTGGCTGTCTGTTTGTCCATAACTCGTATGGCGTCTTTTCATTTGCTTTTGTCGGTAGTCTGTTTTGCAAATGATTTGCTGTGCAAATTGCTTCCCCCCAGAACTTTAATGGTAAATTTGATTCACTTAACATTGTCCTTGCCATTTCAACTAACGATCTGTTTTTCCTCTCTGCCACACCGTTCTGGCTTGCGCAATATGGAACTGTGTGTTGATGTTTTATCCCATTAGCCCTGAGGTAATTTTCTATTTCATCTGATGTGAATTCCCCTCCGTTATCTGTTCTAATTGCTTTCGGTTTTTCTCCAAATTTGTTGTTAATTAACGCGATGAATTCTTTAAGTTTTTCGTAAACTTCACTTTTTCTAGACAATAGGTATATGATCGTAAATCGTGAGTAGTCATCAATAAAAGTCAAAAAGTATGATTTCCCCCCTATTGTCGGTGTTTGAAAAGATCCGCACACGTCGGAGTGAATGAGCTGGAGTCTTTTAGTTGCTCTATACTCTGCAATTTTTGGATAGGGTTCATCAGTTAATTTTGCCTTAATGCACGGTTCGCAATCTATGTTATGCTTACAGTTGTTTATTTGGATTCCTCTAGCTAATTCCTTTTGCGTAATTTCTTTAATTGATGTTAGATTTCTATGTCCTAACCTACGATGCCATAATTCTAGGCAATTTTTGTTGTTGCAGCTTTGTGCTATGTTTGCATAGCTTTGGAATGCCAACTGAACTTCGTATAGGTTATTTACTTTTCGCACTTCTAAGCATATTTCTCCGTTAAGTTTGAACATACATCTATCATTTCTGAATATAATTTCACATCCATTTTGCGTCGCTTTGCTAACCGATAATAAATTTGTTTCGATTTCAGGTACTAGTAATACATTTTTAAGTGTTATTTCATGAACTTTGTTGTCTGATGTTCGCGTGTTTATATTTACGTCACCTGACCCGTAACTGATAAGTTTTTTTCCGTTTGCGATGGTTACATTTGTTTTTTCGCGTGATTTTATTTCTGTAAACATTGATTCTGAACACACAATATGGCTTGAGCTGCCACTGTCTACTATAAATGTTTTGTTTTCTATTCCTTGTGTTATAAAGGCGTAATTTTTATTTTCGCTCGCCCTCCATGTATTGTTTTCATTTTCAGAATAACTGTACCTACGGTTTGATTCTGGTGTTTGTTCACTTCTAAAATTGTTTTCACTCTTTTGAAAAACTAGTGATGTAGAGTAATGTTTTTTGTTTGATCTAATGTGTTGATTTTGAGGTGTATTTTGTGTTTTGGCTTTATTATGCCACCATTCCTGGGTATAATGGTTTCTCATCCGACAATTGGAGCAGTATTTATTACTTGTTTTGTTGTTGTAATTTTTCTGTGCTTTAAATGCTCTGGCAGGATTTTCTGTTCTCTCATTATTATCATATCGTCGGTTATATTCATCAATAAGTTTAGACTTAATAAATGATGGTGTGAGTTGATTTTCTTCTCTTGATTCAAGGGCAGTAATAAGAGTATCATAAGATTGGGGTAGGGAGCATAATAACAGTGCAGAAATGTGGTTATCATTTATAACTTCTCCTATGGCCGCTAATTTATCTACTAATTCCATTATTTTTGTAATATGATTAACAACGTTGCCACCTTCCGCTAATTTAATCCCGTAAAGTTTTCTTAAGAGATAAAGTTTGCTAGACAAATTATGTCGCTCATGGATTTCACGCAAAGCTTGCCAAGTTTGTCTGGCTGTCTGTAAATTTTTAACATGAGTAATCTGACTATCATCAATTGTTAGATTAATTAGAGCACGGGCTTTCTTATCACTTTTGGACCAAGCGTCCGTAATTGGATTAGGCGGTTCTTCCGTAATTACATGAAATAAGTCTTCTTTAGTTAACATCATTTCGGCCTTGAATTTCCAAATTGAGAAGTTTGTAGCTGTAAGTTTTTCAATTGCTAAATTATCTTTAGAAGCTGCCATTTTCTTAACTTTTGATTACTTACGTGTTACCGTAAAAAGTTCTTCCAACTTTTCTGTTTGAAAGTTTAAAAGTTTATTTATCAAATATCTGATATTTCAGATTTCAGTGGAGGCTATTTAATTTATTTATTTTTATTCAGTGATCAGTAATCATAATCTTGTTAGTATTTGAATTCCAATGAAAAAAGGCATGAGTAAGTTATATAAAATTGGGACTAGAGATGCAACGAATATTCGGCCGAAGCCGAATATTCGGCCCATTCGGCCTGTCTGCCGAATATTCGGCTTCGGTTGAATATCAAGTCCATTATTCGGCCTTGGCCGAATAATACACTGTAATAAATGTTTTTATATTTACACAGTATAACTTTTTAATTTGACAATTTATATTCATCATATATAATGAAAATTTTATTTGAAATTAACTAACACTTTTTTCCCCATTAACTTTCATACTCCGAATGGGTTTTATCTACCCATTTTTATATAAGAGGCTAATTTAGGAATCATGTTAAAAAAAAATTATGCTGTATCAGTAAGTACAAAAAGTATCTGTAATAAGCTAACATAATCTGTTAAATTTAAAATTAATCTATTCAAAATTGTTTTAATACAGCCGTAACAAGCTAATTCATTTTTTTTTTTTTTTTTTTTTTATTAATCATAATGTGAAGTTTAACATTTAACCCTTGTTACATAAAAAAATATTTCTTTCAATAATATTTTGAATTATATCTATAAAGAACATAAATATATGATTGATTAGATATAGATGTATTATATGTATAAGATATTTAAGTCGTATATGTTGCAATAGTTAAGGGGGGTTTTTTTGTTGTTGTTTTTTTTTTTCTTTTTTTTTTTAGTAAAATACGCTTAAAAGTGAAATATAATTTAAGTGATTTTTTCTGAGCCTGTTACTATTTCTTATTAAATAATGAAAGAAATGTAAATACTAAATTCTTTTAATTAGTATGCATTTACGTTTTAGATATTTTTTTCAAGAATAGCATTGTAATGCCTTAAAAAACAGTTAAAATGTTTTCAATAAACATAAATTGTGATGCAGAAATAATAATAATCAGCATTCTCAGATGATAGTCTTTTTTTTTTTTTTTTTTTTTTTTTTTAGTAAATGTTACCTGTTTCTGAAAATAACCTCTCACTATATATGGTACTTCCTGGTGCAGAAAGGTACTTTTTGGCTAATTGTGAAACGTTTAGAAAGTCTTCCGAATTTTTCGCCCACCACCCCAAAAGGACGCTGTTGTCTTTCTAGTAGTGGCTGGGAAGAAAGAAAATTACTAATTTCTTTTACTCTTCACATTGAGGCGCACTTTCTAAAGAGGCTTCACTGCTGACAGCAAAAAAAAAATAATAATAATAATAATAATAATAAAGATAAATAAAAATTTTGTTAATTGTGAGCTTTATAAAGTCTACAGTGATTTCTTTCCACCATTTTAGAGGATATTCCTTTCACCCTTTCTATCAGTGGTTTTTCTTAAGATATTAAGATTTCTTATTTTTTATTTTATTTCATCTGAAAGCTGAAACTTATGTTTCCTAGTACTTATAAAATTTTGTCATTATTTTAAAATGTAACAACAACACATATAATATCTATTAAAATGTAACTAGACAATACCTGATGAGGAACTTTTGCTAAGAACTTTTTTTTTTGGGGGGGGGGGGGGTCTGAATTATATTATTGAGGCAATTTTTAGGCCGAACATGGCCGAATATTTTTTCAGAGTAAAATAATGCTTTAAAAAATTAAAAATTTGTATATAAATAATTTTTTAAAAGAAAACAATACATTTTAAATGTGAAATATACAAGAATTGTGCATATAGTGCATACCATATTTTGTTTTTAGGCAAAAATAAGTTCATTATTCGGCGGCCGAATAGGCCGAATATTCGGCTGCAACTTGGCCGAATATTCGGTATTCGGTTATTCGGCCAAACCACTATTCGTTGCATCACTAATTGGGACTTACCCGTTCTTCAGGATACTTTTTATTTCGGTGTAAATCCACATTTTGTGTAATCCAATATAATGGTTTCCCAATGTAATGTGTTAGTTGTCATATTTCTGATCAACCACTTTGTATAACCTCCTTTGAGAAAAAATTGTAGACTATTATATCAAATGAATAAGCAGTGGTAACACTTTAAGCTATTTAATTCACTTTCTTTTAAATTGTGAAAAAGAGAGAGCATTTTTCATCCCTCTTCTCTTGAACAACTACATTTTCAGAATGAAAAAATATTTACATTATAAGATAATAAATCAGTAATAATAATTGTAATAGCAATATCATAATAATAATAATAAATCAGTTTAATGTCTATGAGTCACTCAACAAGTCATTATCTTTATCAAGGTTTTCAAGGTTAAATTCATTTTTCACATTTGAAAAGATTTATGGCTGAGTTGAATCGACACATTATTTATGTAACTGAGGAAATTACTTTTATCACAGCTAATTAGTTTGATTTATATCCATCACCAACTTTGATTTTCATCTTAAATTTCTGCTTCAGTCAATTAAATGAACTAAAAACGAGTTAATCTATATCATGATATTTGTTAAAATTAATAGTTTTTCCTTATTCTGTTGTTATCAGATGTTTGCGAATAGCCGGCTTAGCAGGAAGTGAGTTCCCGCCTTTGCGTGAGCCGCCGATGGACAATAGAACTTCGAAAAATCAAGAAAAGTATACAAAAATCGCTATCACAGAGCCCCTTTATCGTGCGATATTTCCAAATTCAAGGAGGACCTGTTGGCCAAAGCCAAAAACATGCACAAAAAATTTGGTTCAATAGTATGCATAATTTTATACACTTTTCGATTGTACAATAAAGAAAATGGTACAGACATTGTAATTATAGCGCCCCCTTCCAACGGAATTTTTCCAAATTCAGGGAGGAGCTTCATGCCATGACCAAAAAGAAACACAAAAAATTTGGCTCAATTCTATGCATAAATTCATACACTTTTCGATGGTACAATATTCAAAATCGCCGCTCCCTAGTGCCGATTTTTTTCCAAATTCTGGGAGGACCTGCTTGTCATAGCCATACACTTAAAATAAAAATCTGGTTCAATTCTATGCATAACTTCATACACTTTTGATGGTACAATATTCAAAATCGCACAAAAATTTCTATTACAGCGCCCCCTGCCGGCGAATGTTTTCCAAATTCAGGGAGGATCTGCTTGTCAAAGCCAAAAAGTTTAAATAAAAATTTGATTCAATTCTATGCATAACTTCATACACTTTTGGATGGTACAATATTAAAAATCGCACAAAAATCGCTGTTACAGCGACCCCTACTGGCAAATTTTTTCCAAATTCAGGGAGGACTTACCTGCCATATCCAAAAACTTAAAATAAAAATTTGATTCAATTCTATGCATAACTTCATACACTTTTGGATGGTACCAGGGATGCCGCAGACGCGCTATAGCGCGTAAATTACGCGAAAAATCGGTGACGGGACGCGTAATTTCGTGAAAAAATCGCGGAAAAAAAGCCGATTTTCGTCAAAGAATCGCGAAAAAAAGCGCAAATCTCATCAAAATATCGCGCAAAAACAGCAATTTTCGTAAAAGGGCCGCGAAAAAATAGTGTATTTCGTCAAAGGATCGCGAAAAAAACGAATTTCGTCAAAAAATCACGGAAATAAGCGCAAATTTCATCAAAATATTGCGAAAAAATGCGATTTTCGTAAAAGGGCCGCGACAAATTAGGGTATTTCGTTAAAAGATTGCGAAAAATAGCGAATTTTGTCAAAAAATCGCGGGGAAAAGCCAAATTTTGTCAAAGGATCGCGAAAAAAGCGCAAATCTCATCAAAATATCGCGCAAAACAGCGACTTTCGTCAGAAGATCGCGAAAATAGCGAATTTCGTCAAAAAATCGCGAAATAAAGCCGAATTTTGTCAAAGTATCGCGGAAAAAACACGATTTTCGTGACAGGCTCGTGAAAAATAGCGAATTTCGATAAAAGGATCACGGAAAAAACGCGAATTTCGTCAAAATAACGCGGGAAAAACGTGAATTTAGTCAAAGCACCAAATAAGATGCACAAACTAAACTTATAGGTAGAAAATTCATAAAATGGGATTTAATTTTTTTTATGAGATTCTTAAAAATGCAGAATGATTTCAGTGTACTTTGATAATGTATTCAGTAGGTGGACTAGTGAAAAATCCCTCCCCCCCCTTCTTACTGCATTGAAATGTCTCCTACCTTCAGGACATTTAGGATTTGATGCTTATTAATGATTCAGATGTAAATTTCCCTTCCAAGAAAAATATCCGATTCCAATACAGATCTATGCTGACAAATAATTCAATGGGAAGTATAATGAAAGCACCCATTCATTCAACAAAAAGTACACCTTTACTTAACATAAGTATTCTTTTTTTCAGCAAAAATATCTTTTTCAATAAACCTGTCTTGCCCCTTTTTAAAAGAAATGCGAACATTAGTGATACTTGTTAGTGGAACTTGGTATCTTCTACTCTCAAATAAACATTATTTTACAATTAAAATTGTATTTTGCATTTTTACTTTTAAAAAAGTAAAGAAAATTTCTCTTAATATTTTTTTTAAATATCTTATTTGAGTGCAAATAACACTGGTTTTAATTCATTATTTAATTATTATTAAAACAATAATTATTGCATTTCATTTATCTTTTCCAAATAAACAAGTTTCCTTTATTCCTTTAAAATATAAATTATTATTGATTGAGATGATGGGGACCCGCTTTTGTAAAAAAGGGACCCAGATTATTGAAAATCCTTCAAGTTTTTTCAAGTACAGCAGCATCACTGGGTACAATATTCAAAATCGCACAAAAATCGCTATTACAGCGCCCCCTACCGGCGAATTTTTTCCAAATTCAGGGAAGACCTACCTGCCATATCCAAAAACTTAAAATAAAAATTTTGTTCAATTCTATGCATAACTTCATATACTTTTGGATGGTACAATATTCAAAATCGCTATTACAGCGCCCCCTACCGGCGAATTTTTTCCAAATTCAGGGAGGATCTGCTTGCCATAGCCAAAAACTTAAAATAAAAATTTGGTTCAATTCTATGCATAACTTCATGCACTTTTTGATGGTACAATGGCGACAGACAGACGGACAGACAGACATTTTCTATAAACATGTTTTTGGGGATCTCTGACCCCTAAAACATGTAAATCCGTCGAAAACCGGAAGTCGAAAAAAATTTCGATTACAATACTTTCTTCTATTGAAGATAGAAGAAAGTAAAAATGCCTACAAAAATAATTTTTTTCTTTTTTTATTTTATACAAGTTTTACATAGTGATAAATTAAGATACACTAAGTCCTTTGAAAGATTTTGAAAACAAAACTAGTAACACGATCATTTTTTGTAGTGATAATTGGTGGTCGAAGGATCATTTCAATTTGGGTTTCATCAATGATAGCAACATCCTCAGTTGGTGGTTAAGTTTAAAAAAAAAAGTTACAGTAACAGAGATTACAATTTCAGTATACAATATTTAATCTTAAAATATTACATTAACAAAATAAATATTTTAATATTTTGGGCCTAACTAGTTAAAATATTAGAGATTATGACCAGTAAAATCAGTTTAAAAAAGTGATTTTAATATTAGTCAAAAAGTTAAATTGAAAACTATGCCTACATTTATCTAGACAGACTATTTTGTTAGTCAGAATGAAAAAAAAAAAAAAAAAAAAAAAAAAGGATATTTTCATTAACAAAATATACATTTTTAAACGTATGTTTTCAAATTAAGTCCTTATTGATTATTTTTTAATGAAAAAAAATAATAAAAAGAGTTCTTCCTCATTTTACCCAGAAGAAAAAAATATCTCCCCATTTTACACAGAAAAAATAAAAATCTATCTGTGAACATGAAAAAAAACGTATTTTTTTGTTTCACCCATATGTCTAATTTCCTAGTAGGGATGATTCAGTATGGCTCATGTATCCCCAATCTCAGTGGCTCAAGTATCCCCACTACTACCATTTTTGTTTATCAGACTTTTACTAAGTAATGTATGCAGCTATTTGAATTATTTTAGGTTCAAAATACAACTGAAATTATACTTATTAAATCTATCTATATTGTTGTACCTCAAAACAAAACTTTGATTACAAAAAAATATAAAAAACGCTCACCTAAATATTTACTTCAGATAGGGAAAAAGCAACTACAGTCGACGCTCGTTTTTACGAACTCGTAGGGAACACCCAAATAGTTCGTAAAATAGAAAGTTCGTAAAATAGAAAAACACCAAAAATTATATGAATACGTACATTATTTATGTCTTTTTTTTATCAAACTGCTCCCTCTTCATGGATGAAGCAGTATTTCAAGATTATTTATTATTTAATAAAGTTATACATGTATTTTTAAATATACCAGAAATAAATGCAAATTTATGCACAAAAAATAATTTTAGTACACAGAAACATACGTTACCATGCTTTGAAAATATTACATATGAAAACGCAGACGGTATTAGTACTTAGTAGATGAAAATATATAGATGAAAACATAGATAAAAAATTAGGAATGGAAATAATCACTTATCTTTTTTAAAAAAATCACATTTTGAAAAATATATGTTTCCATTTTATCTATGGAAACCTTTACTACCTTTCCCTTTCACAATTATTGTTTCCTTCAAAAAAGTGCCTTAGTTCTGACAACCACTACTTGAAATTGTTGCTATCCCCCCTCCCTACGAAAGAGATTGGGGAAAATCAACACATTATTGGACTGTACCTGATGTCTCATTGTACCTGTATAGAGTTTAACTGCATTCCGATACTTAAAAAAAGAAAAAAAAAATCAGAAGTACGAAAACTGAGTTCGCAAAAAAGAGATTTTCATAATCTGTAGTTCGTAAATGGGAGCGAAAAATTACATTGATTCTATGGGAGCGTATTCGGGACCACTCTATAGTTCGTAAAATCGCAAGTATTCGTGAAAAAGAGGTTCGTAAAAACGAGAGTCTACTGTATTAATCACTATACTTTCAAATAAAGATGAAAATAAGCACTCGCCAGTCGCCACTCGCCGACTACACGTGAAAAACCGGCGACTAAAAATATGGAAAGTACCGGCCAAATGCAGGATTTTCCAAAGGGATTTTGTCAAAGAATCGCGGAAAAAAAACCCGCGAATTTTGTCAAAAGATCGCGAAAATACTCAAATTTCGTCAAGTGATCGCGGAAAAAACGTAGATATCGTGAATGGATCGCGAAAAAAACGCAAATATCGTCATTAGATCGCGAAAAACAAACGCGAATTTCGTCAAAGAATCGCGAAAAAAAACCTGAGAATTTCGTCAAAAGAACGCGAAAAAACGCACATTTCGTCAGATTACGGAAAAAACCCAAATATCGTAAATGGATCACGGAAAAAACACAAATATTGTGAATGGATCACGGAAAAAACCCAAATATCGTCAATAGATCGCGGAAAAATATGCAAATATCGTCAATAGATCGCAAAAAAACCCGCAAATATTGTCAATAAATCGCGAAAAAACACGAATTTCGTCAAGGAATCGCGAAAAAAAACGAGAATTTTGTTAAAAGATCGCGAAAAAACCGCACATTTCGTCAAAGGATCGTAGAAAACCTGTATTTCGTCAAAGGATCGCTAAAAAACCCGAATTTCGTCAAAGAATCGCGAAAAAAAACGTAGAATATCGTCAATAAATCGTAGAAAAACGCAAAATATCGTCAATGGATCGCGAAAAAACTCGAATTTTGTCAATAGATCGCAGAAAAAAATCCGAATTTTGTGAAAGAATCGCGTAAAAAGGAGAATTTCGTCGAAAAATCGTAAAAACGAACGCGAATTTCATCAAAAAATTACAAAAAAGGTGCGAATTTTGTCAAAAGATCGCGAAAAAAACGCACATTTTGTCAAAGGATCGCGGAAGAAACACAAACATCGCCAATACATCGCGGAAAACGCAAATTTTGTTAAAGTATCATGTAAAAAATGCATAATTAGTTCCAGGAGAGAAATCCCCCCCCCCCCTTTACATTTCAGAAAATTTGCTGTAAATTTCAGATTTTTTTTTATATTTTGAAAAGTACCTAAGTATAGTTGACTTATGTAGTTAGCTATATAAGCATGTTACATTTAACTTTGCTGTTAAAATAGATTGGAAATTAGTATCTCAAGTTCAAAACAATATGAATTAAAATATTTTTACTTATTACATAAATTACTTATTTACTCTAAATTTATATATTTTTAAATTAAATATTCAGTGACATAAATTTACTAACTGGCGACTAAAGAAATTATTCTCACTAGCCAGTAACTGGCTACTAAAAAAAATCAATTTACCGGCCAGTGGCCACTAAGCAAAATTCCTTATTTTCATCTTTACTTTCAAAATGGTTCCAAGATATGTGATGTTTTTTTTAGATGTGGAGAACTATAAATATATTATCATGTTGCTAATTTTAGAAAGAAAAATTAACCTACTGTAGAGAAAATGGGGGTGGCTCAAGTATCCCCACTCTCCCCTACCAATTTTTCATCTCAAAACAGGACCCTTCACAAAAGTTTTCACCTTAAAACAGGACCCTTCACAAAATTCTTTGTCTTAAAAGTAGACCTTTCACAAAATTGTTCCATCTCTAAATTGAATCGTTCACATGTTCACAAATTTTCTCATTTAAAAGTAAAATCTGACCTGTCACTTTCACATACATAAAGAAAATATACATATTTTTCTTACATTATATCTTCTTAAAAATGTATATACAAGAACCAGAATATAACGATCATTTCAAATTCGCGAAATTATTAATAACTTTTCACAAATGTGTGCAGCTTTTTACATTTATGTAAAAAGCTGTTCACAATTTTACAAAAATAAGACCTTGTGAAAAAGACCTGGATAGACCCCTGCATTTTTTCTCTCTTCCTTTAAAGAATTCAAAGGGTTAGGCATACACTGATTTGAAAAAAATTAATAAAGAATCAAGATCAGGGTTCGAAATTAGCAGTGGTTAGCCATATTTTGCACCTATAAATTTCATTTAAAACCATGGTTTTACACCCAATTGTCATTTTTGACACCTAACTTTTCAGCTTTAAAAAAAAAAAAAAAAAAAAAAAAGAGTTTTCTTTTTTTAACCATAGTGTTTATCTATGGTAGCCATTTTTTCTTAATTTTTGGCAATTTGCTTGGCAACAAATGAGATATTTGCATTTAATAATCAAATATATTTAATAATTACATATTATATAGATAATACATTTTACGAGATTTAATAATAACAATTTAAAACTGGGCCATTTTAAATTTACATGCGGATTTCATGTCCTGAAATTGAAGAATTTTTCCCTTGTAGTAATCATAACTTTTACTCAGTATTGCTACCACTTTTGATATATCTTATTTGCTCATTAAAGAAAATAAAATTAACTATGTTAAGACTTTATTTACTAAGTAAGAAAAAAAAATTGATCACCCACATTTTTTATTGTCCCAAAATGATGTTTCATTTAGATATATTGTTTATTTAGTACTAGAACATTTTCATTCTCATGTGTAAGCCTTTTAAGAGCAGCTACTGTTATAAATAAATAATTCTTTAACTCCTCTATGTTTTGTTATATTCTTTCACTAAAAAGGTAGGTGCTCGTTGGTTTTTGTAACCTCAGTTACCAAACATAATTTATGTCTGTTCTCGTCAAAAGAGTATACCAGAGGACACAAATGAAGTTTATAAGTGACCAAACTGTCACAATAATCATTTTAGAATACTATTTGCTATGAATAGCAGATATAGTGGACTTTTTTGCATTTTTCTCAGGAGTTTTTTTTTTTCCCTCTCTGTAACCTCTTTTACCGGTTATTCATCACTTTTATGTTGTAATTTTAGAATAATTTATATAAAATCAATTCAGGCTTGGCACCACTATCAAATAATTAGACTGAAGGGTACCTAAACCAAATAAAGTGTGTTCAGAATATTTTCTTTTCCCTTTTGAATATAATCTGTTACCAGGTTAATAGCAGTTGGTTACAGATGTTGTTCTACAAAATTAGCATATAGGGGAGAGTGGTAATGAATGGGCCAATTTTTGGTTTTTAATTTTTTCTAATAATGTTTTTTGGCTCAGAATTGGCTCTTCAGATACTTTACTTATTTGGTTATATAAAAAAGTCATAAAAATTGGATTAGAAAATGTCTATAATAAATGATAATAGAAAACAAAAATATAGAAATTTGGCCCATTCATCCCCACCCATGGGGCTGAATGGGCCACTAAATGAATTCAATGAAAAAATGCAGAATTAATCTTTTATTCACCAAATATGAAAAAATGAATGACACTTGACATGATATGATCGAAAGCATACTGAAATAGTAAGTAATACACAATGCTTATCAAAATTTATAAACATCAAAAGTGATATTATTAAATCACATTACTGTAGCAAAAAAAGGACAAAATAATGAGATTATAAGAAAGAAATAACATAAAAATAATAGATAATGCACATTATGATTTAACAAAATTTATATTTATCAAAATTAATATTAAACGACATGGTTGAACTGCATATTAATTGACTACTATTTAGTGTAAATTTCTGGTATTATTTATTCTACCCATCAGATTTAAAATATAAACAATTATTCTAGTTTTATATCAAATGGGAAAATATTGGTAGGTCTGGTCAACTATTAGACAGTTCACCTTAATCATTTATCTAATTTAACTTACGCTTCTAATTAATAACTAATATTTCTTAGGGTGAAAATGTGCAAATTATTTTTTAGACATCACTATAAACCTATACTAATTAGACAGTAATTTAATCTAAATCCAAGACAGCCTTGCTGGTTCAATGTTAATGTTTCATATTAAAGAGAAAATCAGAAAAAAAGAAAACCATATTTTCCTGATCATGGCAAAGGTGGCCCATTCATGACCATGATATAGTGGCCCATTCAGCCCCACCTATACTTCTGGAATATATTCAGATTTTTTTAGTATATTAAATTCAAATAACATCTAAATACATCCTAAAATTAGTTTACAGATATGCAAAGACTTGATAACACACATATCTGTAATGAAATAATTGGTACTTTTCAGCTTATTTATTTTACTGAAAAGGGAAAAAATTTACTTTTCAATGAGATTCTTGACCATCCTACTATAGTGGGAAAATGCTTCTCCCAAACAATGGAAAATTTGATGAGTTTGGTAGAACAAATAACTTATTCTATTGGTGGCATCTAAAATAATTTTACGCAAATACTTTTTCATATTCTGTTAATGGCCCATTCATTACCACTCTCCCCTAATTCACTCAATTAAGAAAATGTTTGGTATAGTAAGCTATAAAGATCATTCCTAACATATGAGAAGAACAAAATCACTAAATTAAGATGGTTTGGTAACTTCTATTAGCTTATGTAACCTCTGATACCAGATAACCTAGGTTACAAATATTATTCTTCAAAATTAGCCATAAATTCATTTAATTAAGAAAATTATTGGTGATAGTAAACTATAAATATCATTCTTAACATAAGAGGAGAACAAAATCACTGAATTAAGTTGGTGTTGGTAATTTTTCTGTTATTACATAAATGTAACCTCTCTTAGGAAAGGGTAACTGAAATTTTTCTATTTTTATTAAGGTAATCTATGAATTGATTAATTTACCCAATAAGCATAGACGCCAATATTGTAAGGAGTGTATCACGAGTAAACTAGTTAAATTTCAGGAGTTTTGGATGCACTTCAGGAGTAAAATATTCACGTTTCAGGAGCAGGAGTCATTTCAGGAGTTGCATACAATTTTTTTAGACATATTTAAAAATATTTTTCACAAATATTCTCTGAATCCTCACTCCCTTTACAGCTTTTGTATTTATCCATACAAACATAATTTAAATAAAGGTTACTTTTTTTTGCTTTTACTTTTTATGCATTAATAATTTTTTTTAACAAATTTATAAAAATGGAAATTTTTTTTTGTATCCCTACACAGCAAAAATTATATGATCAATATAATTGTGTGAAAATATATGACAATTTATTTTTACAACCGACTGGCTAATAAGGCAACTTTCTGCAACCAATTGGTGAAATTTGCGATTTTACACCGAGAATGATTGACAGAATTTGCGATTTTTTTTTGGCACGACTCACTAACAAAATTTGTGATTTTTTAGTGCAATTGACTGACGAAATTCGCAATTTTTTGCCACAACTGACTAACGAAATTACCGCAATTGATTGCAGAAATTCGTGATTTTTTTGCTGCAGATTTCTGGATTTTCTACTTTATTACCATATTTTATAGTACATTTCTGGAGAATCATATTAATTATATTTAAGGGAATCCAAGTAAATTAAATTATGAATAAAAGTAACATGATGCAATGCTTAGCATGCTTTCCCAATCATAAATTTTAAGAGAGCCGCATGTCAAAGGAATTAGATTTGAAACTTTTATCCAATTATAGCAAACTTTGAACCTTTTGTGATTTTTAATTGGATTTTTACTTTTCTTTGAGATCTGCTGCAATTTTTTGACATTCCATTTTTGACCTATAATACCAAAATTATTTCTGCCCTCATTTCAATAAAGTTTATTCGGATTTCATATAGCAATTTTCGAATTTTTGGGGAATCTTGTATGTGATTTTTAGTGTATTTTAGCGATTTCCTACCATTTTCCCACATTAGTGAAAGGAATCAACTTTCAATCTTTGAACACAATATAGAGTAGATGTGCCAGTAATGGACATCCTTCCAATAATGGACACCCCTTGATGTTTTTGGTTCATAAAAAGATAACTAATAAATATTTCGCTTTAATAAATTTTTTTATAATTCCCCCTTGCATGTTTTATAAAACTGGGTTATTGTTGACACTTTTAATCAAACCAATCAGGAAGCAGAAAATAATGGTTCAAAGTTTCACTGTTTTTCTGTGAAAATCTTAATGAAGAGGCTAAGAGCTGGCTTCGTTTAATTAATTTATATATTATTTATTTTCTTGCAAAATTTGAATGTTTTTGTTTGAGTAGCAATAGAAAACTTAGAATTTTATATACTAATGACCATTTACAAAATTTCATTTATTTTTAAGGGTTTAAGAGTAAGTGTCCATTACTGGGAGAGTTAATTAGCCATTTTCCAGTAATGGACACCCCATGTAGATATTGCTAAAAATGCAATTTCAGTAATGTTTATAGTGCATAAAATATTTTGGCTTAACTGCAAACCTAAATAATCAAATTTAATTTTTAAATTATACTTACCAAAATGTAATAAAAACAAAACTTTTATAAATAGCTGCTTTTTAAGTTATTTTATGTGATTAATAAAATTTCAATAGTATTTCATTATATACATTTTTTTTTAATGTATATGTAACTTGCATATTTTATATTTCTGGCAATCAAACCAGCCAGGATGCAGAAAATACTGTCTAAGAGCACAGTCAAGGAGGGGCTCATAGGGCTTAATCCCTCTCCGTTTAAATAAAATCAATTAAGTTACAGAAGCTTTTAAAAATATATTTTCTCTCTTAAGTGTTTCCTTATTAACTTCTGACCAAAAAAAAAAAAAAAAAAGAGTAATATTAACCCTTTGACGGTTATGAACGAGTTCAGCTCGCAATCGAATCTTGCTTCGTAATGCGCGCAAACGAGTTCCGCTCGTCGGCAAAATTTTGACCGTAATGGTTAGAAACGAGCCCTACTCGCATAGTGAAAATTTTCCCCAACGCGCGCTGACGAGCTGACCTCGTTCACCGTTATTATTCTGCATTATGTTACAAACGATTCCGACTCGCGAAATTTAGTTAGTTTTACTGCCTAAAGATGGCAGTACGGGTCCCATAAATTTCTTTTCATAATGAAGGGGGATGTTTTTTTTTTACCTTCTTCTTCTTATGCGTATTTTGGCGCGTGATTTAGGGTGTTTGTAAAGTAAAATGGCTCAAAAGCAAAAGTTACATAATTATGATGATGATTATGATTGTGATACAGAAAGCTTATCAAGTTTCGAGTCTGATGAAGACTTTGTTCACAGTATATCAAGCTCAGAAGACGATTCAAGCGATGAGGAAGATTTTTCGTGTGTTCGACAGTGGTGTAAAATTAATTCAAGTTCTCCCGCTCCTAGCCGATTTAGTTTTACTGGCGATGTGGGCATGAAAGCTTCCGTGACAAATATTTCTGACCCACTAGAGTACTTCGAGCTGTTTTTTACTGATGAGATTGTAAATCATATTGTTACTGAAACCAACATTTTTGCTGATGAAAATTTAAATAAATTTAAGAGCAAAGAACATTCCCGAAGTCATCATTGGCGTGAAACTAATGCGAATGAATTGAGAGTATTTTTTGCAACATTAATTTTGCAAGGAATAATTACGAAACCAACTGTAAGAATGTATTGGTCAAAAAGAAAGTTAATTGAAACTCCTAGTTTTTCTAACCTCATGAGTTCGAGAAGGTTTGACCTTATTATGCAATTTATTCATTTTGATAGAAATGAAAACACTGATTCTTCTCATCCTCAGCCAAAACTAAAAAAAATATGGACAGTTTTAAATTACTTACAGAAAAAATTTTCGGAAGTTTATACACCCGAACAAGACATATGTATTGATGAAAGTCTATTGTTGTATAAAGGGAGAATTTCTTGGATCCAATACTTACCACTTAAAAGGGCCAGATTCGGTATCAAAACGTTTATGTTATGTGAATCTCATAGTGGATACGTGTGGTCTATTATAATTTATGTCGGTAAAGGCACAGATATATCTGAAGAAAATAAAGAATGTTCGTTTTCTACTCAGGTAGTTTTGGCATTGTCTAAGCCGCTATTAAACAAGGGATACTGCCTTACTATGGATAATTACTACAATTCTCCCGAGTTAGGGGACATTTTATTGAAATCTAAAACTGATTTTTTTGGAACATTAAGACCTAACAGAAAAGATCTACCGAAGGAACTGAAAACAGAAAAGCTTAAAAAGGGAGACTTACTTGCCTATCAAAGAGGTAAGATGATGATAATGCGATGGAGAGATAAAAAATATGTTCATTTTATAAGCTCAATTCATAATCCTGAAATCGTAAAAGTCCCAAATAAATTGAAAAACGTGGAAATAGAGAAGCCTAAGATTGCTTTAGATTACAATAACACGATGGGCGGTGTAGATCGCATGGATCAGCAAATTGGATACTATGACGTAACTCGATCTCGTCAAAGGAAATATTACAAGAAAATATTTCGTTATTTATTGGACATAACAATTTTTAATGCTTTTCAGCTGTGGAAAAAAAAAGGGAACAAAAAATCAAATTTGGAATTCAGAATTGAGCTAGCTGAAAGAATTGTTGAAAAATATCACACTCACAGACATTTGAAATCAAAACCTGCTGAAACAGTTTCGAACACTTTAAGATTGTCAGCACGCCACTTTCCTGATTATATTCCACCTACAGAAAAAAAGAAAGAACCTACTAGACGATGTGTGATATGTTGCAACAAAAATGATGACAATGGTAAAAGAATTCGCCGTGAAACACGTACTTATTGCAAAGACTGTAATGCCCCATTATGTGCAATTCCATGTTTTAAAGTATATCACACACAAAAAGATTTTTAGGTTATTGAACTTAAATGCTTCATAAAGTTTTACATTAGTTGTATTTATTTAGTCCTTTCAATTTAATATTTGTCTAATATTTATAATTAACTATTATTATTTATATAATTGATTATAATTATGATCATTTATAAATTACTAATTAATAATAATCATTTATTAATTATTTTAAAGTGTGTAAAAACTGTTATTTATGTACTACAAATACTTTAAGTAATTTTTAAAACGCGTGAGGCGAGCTATCTACGGCATCGCCAGAGAAGGGTGACATTTTCGGAAGAACGGCTGGGGAAAACAGCTGCCACTTTCGACTACTGTTTACTTGTAATGCTGCGCGAATTAAGTAAACGAAAACTTCTCGTTTCCCTAACCGTCAAAGGGTTAATGAAAGTTATAGATAATATTCATGAAACTAGTAAATCAGCAGATCAATGGCGGCCTAAAACATCAGTTCTACAGTTTTATTTTGAAATTGTTTTATTTAGTATTTAAAATATTCAACTCAAAATATCATTTCTTTCATATTTGTAATATTAATTATTATAAATGATACATCAAGTAATCTCTGGAAGATTAATTGTTAAAAATAGTGAGACAAAACTAAACACTAATATTCCAAAAATTGTTTTTAATTACCTTTTAAATCCCCCACTGTTTCAATAATTTGATAGCTGCAATTGCCTGATATTTAGTATTTTAAACTATCCATCTAAGATAATTGAAACATGGATCTTCTGATAATTACAATAATTGATGCAAACAGTAAATGATTATTGCAAATATTTCATTCATTACTGGTATCCAAATTGTTAAATTTATTAGAAAATAACTACAGTGACCTCTCACTTATACGACTCTCTCAGTTATACGCCGAATTCTCTCGGTCCCGTCCACGCTTTATGGGAAATAATGCTAAACTTCTCTCACTTATACGACTGCTTCTCTCACTTATACGACGCTTTAACCCTAGAACTACCGGAAATTTTACTCAAGTTTTATAAAAACATTCTACACCAGAATTTTTACTTAAAACTATTTAATTTGTTTATTTAACTTATTATTGTCTGATTTATACATTTAGTTTGTTTTGAAGAAATTTTCTGGTTTGAATAGATATTTTGAATATACATGTCGGGTCCATTGGACCCTTCTGGTAGACAGAGGGTTAAACGGTTCAGGCGATTTTACATTTCTCACTCTAGAATTAATTTTTATAATCTTTAAAGTACAAATCATTCACGTTTTCTTACATTTATCCTTTCATTATTGTTAAAGTGTTTATGAATAATGAATAACATTTCTTATCTACCTTCGTTTGTTATTAACGATGAAATCTATGGCGGGAGGTTGATAGTATGGAATTCTCTTGTGTCTGCCATTTAACAAAAGACAAATGACTACCTGCAGATCATGTCTCTGTATGGCACTGGTGGAGAAATCAGGGTTTTTGCAAAATGCATTTTCCTGGAAAATTTTAACAGCTTTAAGGAATGCGTCGTCTTTTAGGAATGAGGTTGTTTTAAGAAAAATAGACTTTTATTTTAAACTTAACAAATCGAAAATGGCAGTTCTTGAACACCACTAGAAAAAAATACTAAAGCGAGAACATATCGGAAGCACATCCCAAGCTATAATCATGCCAAAAGACCTATGCGCGTACAGCCCGCACAGCGAAGGGGAAAAAACGCGTCCGTCAAAGCAAATCGCTACAAGCTTCCGTACTAGACGCGTGAAAGGTTATTCATTTCGCTGTAATTTTTCAGTTTGCTGCATGTCGATACCTAAACTGAAAATGTCAAAACGTAAAGCATTAAGCATACAATTCAAAGTTGAAACCATTAAGGAATATGATAAAAATTTACTACAATCAAAGAAGGTATTAGCTGCTCTCTTCAATCTGCCAGAATCGACACTAAAAGGAATTCTGAAAAATAAAAATGTCATTATAAATGCATCAAATAATGTCGATTCAAAGAGATCCAGGATACAATGTGGCAGATTAAAAAAATTGACATCAGCATTAATCGCGTGGTTTAACCAAATTCGAGCTTCAAATTTACCGATAGATGGTGTGATTTTAAAAGAAAAGGCTCGCACTCTTACTGAGAAGTATGGAATCGAGAATTTTTCAACGTCTTGCGGTGATTCGAGAAGCTAAAAAAAGACATCGACTTTTGCATCGCCGCATCACAGGAGAAAGCGCATGTGTTAATGGAAATGATGTTAGACAATGGTTTCAAAATCTACTTATGTTAATTAAGGATTAAGGGACCTAAAGACATTTTTAACTTTGATGAAACGGACTGTTTTTTAAGCTGATGCCAGATAAGACATTATCATACAAAGAAGAACCATGTCAAGGGGGCAGAAAAAGTAAAGAAAGATTAACTATCCTTTTTTGCACAAATAGTGATGGTTCAGAAAAATTAGAACCTTTAGTAATAGGAAAATCAAGAAAATCTCGATACTTCAAGAATAAAAAATAATTGCCATGTGGCTACAGAAATTTAAAAAAAGCATGGATGACATCAGAGATTTCCAATGATTTTTCAAAAGAGATGGATGATAAATTTCAAAAACAACAAAGAAAGGTTTTACTTCTAATGGATCAATGTCCATCACATCCCGATGTAAAAGATCTGCCGTTTCTGCAGCAAATTAAATTTTAAGATTTGTTTTAGGAAATTCAGTTTTCCCACAAGACCAAACTGCTAGTTGAACGAATGAACCTGATATTGAGAGCGTATGGAATCCTTTAAAAACGAAGACTCGAATAAAATGTTTATAGACGAAGGTATTAATTTCAAAGATTGTGTAGAATATGATGATAAACGTCTTCTGTCAGAACTGAGAACTGCTGAAGAAATCTTTGAGGATATTAATAATGAAGACGTGAGCAAGGAGGATGACCAAGATGAGAGCAATGTTCCTGCTGTTGTAAATTTTTCAAAAGCAAGTACCGCTTTAAATAAATTAAAGAATTATGTCCATTAAAATGATTATTCCCAAACTAGCTTAAAAGCTTTATTAGGCTTAGAGAAAGACATTTTCTATTTCCATCTACGACAGAAACAAACTAATATCACTTCATTTTTTGAGAAAATCTGATCTGTAAATGTTTAAAATAAACATAGTGGTAAATGAACAATTTTGTGAACTTTTTAAACATATTTTATGTTTAATTTTTTAATACATTTTACAAATTTTGTTAAAATATGATCTTAGTACTTAAAACTTATCGTTTTTAGTATAGGTAAAATAATTAATGCCTATAAAGTTTGAAATTTGTATAATAAGGCGGTCTCTCACTTATACGACTCTCTCAGTTATACGACTTTTTCCCACGGTCCCTTGAAAGTCGTATAAGTGAGAGGTCACTGTATTTTGTTTCATTAGTATGTATCCATTAAATTCTGGTTCTAAATACAGTCATAAAAACAGTTATATCTATTACTTTTTATGGGGTGTCCATTACTGGGCTTTTGATATATTTCTGCTATTTAAAATTAAATTTCGATTCATATTGGGAAATGAGACTATAAGAGTGGTTAAATATTGTTTATAGGTTAATATAATATTGAAAAAACTGGAATATAATTATAACAATTAATAAAAAAAATAATTTTAAAAGAAATTCCTTAAGGGTGTCTATTACTGTCACATCTACCCTATAATTTTTTTTTTCTCTTTTCGAAATTTGTGAAGCGATTTAAACTTTTTTTCTCGATATCTTATTGTAATTTTCAGAGCTTTTTCGCGCTGTTTTTTTATGTACCCGGGCAACGCCGGGCAAGTTAGCTAGTTAATAAATAAACAACATCCGGGTTACCATATCAAACAAAATAACGACACCTTGGCGCCAGTTAAGTACCTTGGTGCTTATATGACATTGGTGTCAGAAAAAAATCGCGCCAACGTGGAGCGTACACACATCTGTGCCTTTTGTATTTCGAAAGGATTACTTCCATGCATTCTTTAAAATAAAAAACATTACAAATGTGTCATACGATACAGAAAATAAAATTTTCATGAAAATAACCCTCATAAAATTAAATAGCACATTTTTTTAAATTTCAGACTTAATATGTTACATTTAGATATACTAATGGTTTTAAGTGCGCATATGACCCCCCCAAAAAATTTATTTTGGATAAAGATACAAGAAAAAGGGATATCAATAATATAAAATAACATTCATTGTATGAAATGCAGTTTTCGTTCGAGATATAGCAAGGAGAAGGGTTTGTTACCATTAACCGGGTAAAAAGTAAATCTTGAATTGAATTACTTAAATGGGTCCATAGGAAAACACTTAGAAGAGCAAATTTAAAATAGCTTTAAATATGTTATACTAAAGAAGAAAATGGGAACAAATTAAAAAAAATTACTTATTTACATTAATAATGTAAACAAATTTGAGTTGAGCTGTTCTGTTGCCCTTCTCAATTTTGTGTGTGTTCAAGATGCACGCGTGCGCGAGCTCAGGAGACAGGAACATGGAGTGGGTCTTTACCTTGGATGGAATTAACGTTCAGGTACAGATCTTGGATTTGATTAATCACAGTGCTAATTATAGCGCCTAGAATATATAGTGTAGAAATCGGTCCCTGTAATACTTAAAAAAGCACTAAAATATTGTATCCCTTAAATGTGCAACGATGCTGCTAAAATATGAAGATAGCAGCGACATCTGCAGGATATTTTCTACACCTGCAAGATTTTGCTAGTCTATACAATGTAATACTAGTAATACGAAAATCCCGCAGATGTCGCTGCGATCGACACTTGGGATCAAAGCGATATAAGTAAGCGTCCTATCTTAAATGGGAGAGGTAACCGCAAGATTAAAGGCGAGGTCACGTCAATCAAGGTCATACGCCACCCAGCGGACGGAGTGAACTACAAGAGAATTATTAACTTCTTTCCCCTTTGTGGATGATCTATAAGTTCGATATCTATGAAATAACTATGCGCACGCGCAGCCGTGATTTTATTCGTTTGTCGTCTGCAGTACTTAATTGTTGGAAATATAGATATAATTCGATTTATTTATTCGCCAATATTTAATTTATTAATTGAAGTTAGTTATTTAAACAAAATCAGTTCTTTTAAGAACTTATATTATTTGGGAAAATGCCACGTTGGCGTTCTAATTATTGCAGTTTTCAAAACTGCAAAAATAACTCCTATCTGAGAGAACTAATTTTTTTTTCGCTTCCCAAAAGAGAAAAACAGGTTAGTTTTGTGTTTTATTATAATTTATAAAAAAGTTAAAATATTATTTAATATATATTATTAAATGTCAGTGATTTTAATACGTTCTATTTGAATTATGTTTTTGTAATGCAATGAACAAGGACATATAAAAATTAGTTAATGTATGTTAAGATAGAATTTTACAGCAGCGTTTTTAATTCAATTCCTGTTAAGTTAAAGTCATAAAAAGTACATAAACATGTGTATTTCCAATGAGAATTAAACGTTGTATTACGCTTAGAGTTTAAGTATAAATTATTTAATTAATTTTAAGGCATATTTTTTATTTACCGGGCGCAGGCGATAAATTGCCAAATATTCTCTAGATCGAATTGTATTTATAATATTTAAAATAGAAGCATTTCATTCATTCAATTTAAAACTCATTTAATTTTATATTAGGATCCACTTTAATTTAAAATGCAAGCAGTATCTCTTGT